>JAKLNT010000032.1:0-349106 GCA_022814375.1 Aspergillus quadricinctus
TATTCCTAAGCTAGATAAATAATAATTACTAGCTACCCCCAGTACTAGTTAACAGCAAAGCTAAATATATTATTAAGAAGATCTTATAAAAGTATAAAAAATATATTAGATAAGGCTGCCGCACAGAATACTTAGTTAAATAGGTAGGTTATAAATAGCCTATATAGGAATTAGCAGCTAATCTAGCTAATACTATAATGCTTAATAAGTAGGAGAGCTGCCAGTACTAAGGTAAGGGGGGGGGGTAGTATAGCAGGTAAGGCCTACTAAGTACTTAAGCTTACTAAGTACTTATAATCTGCCTTAGACAGTAATATTCTTCTATCTAGAGTAGATACTAGCAGTTATATAACCTTAGCTAATATTCACACACTCCTTATTATATTTAACCGCTGCGATCTAGTTAGGTTCCTTAGTGATTTCTTACCATCCAAATCTAGGTTATAGATTTCAAGGCTTCTAGCCCGTGACAAACACTAGAGAATCTAATATCCTTAAGTAAATATATTAACTAGATTACCTCCTTTACTACTTATATAATTACTATATATTCTGCCTTATAGATTAATAGAGATATAATAGACTGCAGCTTAAATACCTATAAGATAAGGCTATTACTAAATATAAAGATATAGTTAGTAATAGAGTAATAGGTATTAATACAGCCTATATAGTTAGTATTTATATAGCTAATAATAACTCTAAGCTTTTCTATAATCTCTTTAACCTTATATAACTTATATATAATACTAATATTAAGTATATAGCAGAAGAAGTATATTAAGTATATAAAGTATTTAAGATAGCTCTTATCTAGATTAGATATAAAGTACGCAAGCTTGCTAATAGTAAAAGAAGTATCTAGCCTTATCTAGAGTATTAGATATATAATAAAACCTATATTTAAGCTATATTTCTCTTTAAGTAGTAGATTAATAGGTTTATTACTTTTTATAAGCTTTATATCTTCTTCTATAGGTATTACAGCAGTTTTATAACTATTAGAGTTAAAAGTATCTACTAAATATTATAAATAGGCCTTTTAAGATAGCTTTATAATATAATTTATAGTATTAAATTCTATTTTTATCCTAAGATAATAGATAGCTAGTCTAATAAGAGATATATTAAAGAGCTTTCTAAGAGCCTTATATATCCTCTTAGTAATATCCTAAGAGGATGCTACTATCTCTATATTATCTATATATAAGATAAGAAGCACTCTATAAGTGTTAAAGAATAAATATTTATTAATCTTAGATATCTATAGGCCTATCTTAGCTACTCTATCCTTAAAGTAGAGATACCATACCTATACTAACTATTTAAGGCTATAGAGAGGGAGTATAAGCTAGTAGACTTAGTCTAATTTATTATTAAACTTATATAATTATCTTATATATATAATTTCACTATTAAAAAATTTCCCTTATAGAAAGGCTAGTTTAATGTTAGCTTCTATATAATAATAGCTAAGAATAGTAATAAGTATAAAAAATAGGTATATAGTAGCTAGTTTAGTAGTAGATAAGAATATCTAGTTAAAATCTATACCTAGAATCTATATAAAGCCTTTAGCTATCTATCTTACTTTAAAGTAATAGATATAGTTATTAGTATCTATCTTAATCTTATATATCTATCTTCTATTAATAGCCTTATAGCTAGATAGCAGATCTTTAAGAATCTAAATATCTTACTTAGTTAGATTAGTAATTTCAGCTTCTATAGCCTTTCACTAGTCCTCTAATTTAGGAGACTTAATAGCCTTATTAAATAATAATAGTTTAATAATATTAGAATAATTATTACTAATCTTTATATACCTAGTCACTATATAATAGGAAAGACAGTGGGTCTAGGTTATATTATTAATATACTATACCCCCTATTCTATAAGTTATATAGCTTCTAATTAGAGATAATTAGATAAATCTTTAATAAGCTTGCTAAATAAGCCTCTATATAGGAAGTAAGCATCCTTAGTAATATTAGGATTTGCTTCTATATATATAGCAAGCATTAGAATACTATCCTCTAGTCTTAGTGGATTAGAAGTAATTAGATTATAATTTAGTATAGGAGTATTAGTAATATTACTATTAGAATCTATATTACTAATAACTTTATTCAGGTTATAATCTCCCTAGGGAATTGCTAGTAGATCAACCTATTTACTATAGTTAATATTAGGGTCACTATATAGATTAGGATTACTACCTTTATAGAATATTATATTATATATATACTTCACCTTATTAGTAGCTGGAATCTAAATAATATATTATTTTCCTAGGCTTATATAGCTAACTAGGTAATAGTAAATAGCTTATAGATTAATCTTAATAACTTCTTATCTAGATCTTACTTTATTAATAATAGTTATATAGCCCACTGAGCCTAAGATATATAGAGAATTAATATTAGGGCATCTCTTAAAGTATATCTAATAAGGTGTAATAGTTTTATTATATATAAGAGAGATATTCTTAATTAGAACTATCTCTTTTATTACTTCTCCCCAGAGCTTCTTTAGAATAGTCTTATTATTAATAATAATATATACTTTAGTAAGAATAGTGTAATTTAACTACTTTATAACTAGATTTTAGCTATAAGTATATAGAGCTATTAGTTTCTATTTAATTAACTTACTCTTAGCCTATACTTATAGTTTTTTCTTTATAAATTTCCTACTGCTATTAGTATAGATTATTTAGATCTTAATACTAATATACTCCTTCTTATTAATAAAGAGCTTAATATAATGCTATACTTAGTACTGGAACTTAAGTAGGTATATAGTAACCTAGTTATTATACTAATCTATAATAATTATCTAGTAGCAGGCTCTAGTAATAAAATTATTTAGTATATTATTATATCCACCCCCTATATTAATAAAGATTTACTCATTATGCTGTGTAATAGGAGTTAAAGAGATATAGTCTTTATATATAGTAGTATTTACTATTATATATAACTTATAAGTATGCTTTAGAATTAGAAGTCTCTTAATATCTATTCTATTAACTATTTTTAATATATAAATGATATTTAGAATAGATAAATAGGTAAAATAATAATATTATATTATAAGATTCACTCTATCCTTCTTTAGTATATCTGTAACTGCTAAGTTATTATAAATTAGTTCTAAAATAAGTATATACTAGCTACTTAGCCTACTTAGGAACTGCTATCTAGTTTAGATATAAGTACTAATATTAGAATAAGATTCAGCTAGTGCTTGCTTAGCTTACTTATCTTACTTATAGTCCCTCTCTAGTATAAGATTATGCTAAGAAACTAGCTAATCTTCATTATTCTTAGGGTAGTAGAGGAATCTAATTAGTTAAGTTTAGAATAAGATATTAGGCTTAGTAGTATCTACTATCTTATTAGCCTTAATAGTAGCATGACTTCCTATAATATATAATATATAAGTATTCTATATAACATTGCTATAGCTAATCATTATTTAATCTAATAGATATATAATAATAATACTATTAGAGAGAAGATTAACTCCTAGACCTTTATAACCTAATCTAATAGTTCTAAGTAGATTAACTATAATATTAGGGATATATAGAATATCTATAATAATTACACACCTAGCAAAGCCTCTAGGATGTGCTAAATATAGCATAATATTACTTATTAAATCTAAATAAGTAACCTAGCTAGTAGTAGTCTTAATTCCCTACCTCTAAGGCTTTCTAGTACTATTAATAAAATTATATAGTATTATTATAAAGTATTTAGTTATATTAGAATTAATAATCTAGATATCTATATAGGCATGCTAGTATATAGCTAGATTAATAGTAATTATAATTATTTATATATCTTTACTAAGATCTTTAATATAATCTTATTTAGCTAATATAGGCATAAGTATACTATTATTACTAAGTATATTAGAATTAGAATCTATCTCTAGAGGAGTAAGGACACTGTCATTATTAATTATATCTAAATTATAAGATATAAGGAGGCCATCTCTGTTAATTATATTATTATTATTAGTAAGGAGAAGGGTATTATTAATAGTATTATTAATAGTATTATTAGAGGGAAGGAAGGTATTATCTATATAAGAGAGCTTATTATTATTAAGTATATAGAAGGAAAGTATTATATTATTAAGTATTAGGATATTAATATATAGTATTATATTATTAGTACTAGTAATATAAATATAATAATAATAATAAATCTAATTTTAATTCTAATTAGTAGACTTCTTTATATTAGGCTTTTTATTTAGATAAAGCTTCTAATAATTAGACTTCTTATGCCCTACCTTACTATAGTAATAATACTTCTAATTTTTTCTAATCTTCTATAAGACTTTACTATTTAATTCTTTATTATCTTTATTATCTTTAATATTAGATTTAGACTTATCTTTATTACTATTCTCTTTCTAGAAGAGCTTCTTACCCTTCTAAGCTTTAATAATATTTATAGATAATATATTAAACTTTATTTATATCTCCTCTTAAATTAGGATTTATATAATACTATTAAATATTATAGTAGTCTTATTAAATCTACTATTAAAATATAATATTAAGAATGTCTCCTAGATTTCTCCTAAGTTATAAAATAGAAACTAGATTTTTATTAATTCTTTAAGCTTTTCTCCTTCCTTGAGGCTGCACTTAAACTTATTAAGTATAAATAAGAGCTTAGAGATATAGTCTTATATACTATTATAATTATTATAATAAATACTTATAGCTATCTATAGACCCTTAAATAATTATATATTAGTAGTAATATTATATTTAGTATTTAAATAGTCCTAAACTACTTTTAATAATTCTAGATTAATAACTTTATATCTAATTAAGTATAAGAGAGATAAGTAGATTATATTATATATTTTATTATCTACTTTTTTCTAATCTTATATAGCTTTCTTATTCTTCTCTATCTACTTAATAGCTTCAGTAGATTCTATAGATCTAATTACTAGATAATCTATTATTATAGACTTTATATAAGCACTACTAATAACTTACTAAATATTCTAATTATATAGATAAGTTTTTACTACTTTAGACTAGTTTTAATAGCTATCTATATCAGTAAGTAGTAGTAGCTTATTAAGATTAACTTAAGATATCTTATTAAGATTTCTATCTCTTTACAAAGCCTTTAAAATACATTAAAATATATTAAATAGAAAGGAAAATAGAAATACTAGAGCCTTAGATTAGATATCTATATCTATAAGGGTCTATAAATATAATAAATACTGTAAAGGGCGCTAGAAGCATTAAAAGAACTATTTTTAGTAGTATATCTACTAGGCCTGAGCCTTTTAGCAAGATATCTATAAAAAGAAGCTTTTAAAAGTGTATAAGATTAAGGAAAGAACTTAGGAATAATTCCTCAGAGCTCTTACAAGGCTCTAGGCTTATAATCTATAGAATTAAGGAAGATATAAAGTAATAATTATAAGATTTCATTATATATATAGAGTATATAGGAGTATGAAGAGTTCTATTATACATATAGAAAGCTACTACTAAGCAAGAGATCACGTGACCGGATCACCACCTTCCGGCATAGGCCGACATCAGAGAATCCCTTGTCCACCGTCTGAGCCGGTGGCGCTGGTGCACCCTCCTCTAGTTCCACTGCCAGGGCCTTACCCTCCAGATGCTTCTTGCTCAGCATGGACTCGTCCATAATGTGAGCGGACTTGCCGAGTTCACTTCTTCTCTTTGCCTGTTTTCTGTTCAGGTACACCAGATAGAGATTCGTCATTCTGTCCAGTCAGCAGCAGTCCTGAAGGGTGGGTGGCCACGCCGCCACATACATGGCAAAACCTCCTACAATAATAAACATTATCAGGTTGGAAATCAACCCGGGTCGATAGAGCGGCGCTTGCGACGTGGAATAGAGTTGCGGACCAATGATCTATGCGCGTCAGCACCCTTGCAAGCTGGTCAGGAGTAGACATACGTTTCCCGCGCACATTCCCACCAAGACCACGGCCGAAGTGCATTTCCTCTTCGTATCGCCCGCGGTATTCTGCGCCTCCCAGGCATAGATCAACGGCGTGATGGCCGCCAGGCACGAGACCTACGTCGTCAGGTCCGCATCTCGATCATTAGAAGTGTACCAACCAGGTAGTATCCGAACAGCAGGACCCCCTTCTTTTCCCTCGGGACGAGAATCATCATCAAGGTCCCGACGGCCGCGACGAGCGCAAACCCCACGATGACTAGACCCTTGCGCTGGAATCGAGTCGCTAGCCACCCCCCGCCGATGATAGCAATGATCTGAATGACGCCAAAGGGGATGTTGAAGAGAATGCTTTCGAAGCTGGTATATCCAAAGGACTTGATGATGAGGTTACCGAATGTGCTTATGCCTCCGCTTGGGATTCTAGAAACGTTAGCAAGAGCTAACATGGGAATGGACGACGTACGAGATCGCCACGACGAGGAAAAACCAGAACCATGTTTTGAGATCGTAGAATGTCTCCCAGAGGTGGTCCCATCGCCAGTCACGCGAAATAACCCCCATCTGGTTGGCGCGGAGCCGCTCCACGGCGATGACTTTCTCACGGTCGGTGAGATACTTGGCTTCCATGGGCGAGTCGGGCATGAAGACGAGAACGAGGACGGAGAAGGCGACTGTCAGAAGACCACAAAACATGAAGATGATCTACCCATTAGCCTTACTTCTTTCGTCGGGAGCAAGAAGGGTACCTGGTATGAGTATAGACTGTCGCTGTGAATATGCCCCAGTCCGTATGTGAAAAAGCTGCCGACAATAAAGGTCACGCCGTTCATTCCATTCCAATAGCTCGTTCAGAGCGTCTGCTCGCCTCGCCTCCACCACATTTGCGTCACGGCCACACAGGAAGGAGCTTCACGCGTTAACATGGAACGGGAGATGCTTGAATGGACATGGACATACCGATTATGGCTTCAAACGCGCCCAGAGTGAATCGCAACCCCAGCAAACTGGGAAAGTCCGTGCAAGCGGCCATGATGGCAAGCGAGCTTCCCCAGAGAAGCACCGCCGCCCCGATCACCTTCCCCGTGGGCAATTTGACCAGCAGCAAGGCGGCAATCGGCTGCATGACCAGCTGCGCCACGTACAAAATCGACCCCAACCAGGAGTACTGCATGCCGTGGAGCTTTGCATCTTGCACGAGGCCGAAGATGGAGACATATGAGAGGGAGGATTTGTCGAGCTGCTGGAAGAAGTATGCTCCTAGCAGCAAAGGGAGGATGCGCCGGTCGATCCGTCTCAGGACGGCCTTTTCCTCCTCAACTGTGAAGGTTCGGTCTTCGTTCACGGTGGCCAGGAACTGGGCCGCTTTCTCCTTGACGGGAACATTGCGAGGAGTTTCAACGGGGGCGATACTGTCTTCCTGTGCCATTTCTTCTGCTTGCTTTGCTCATCGCATTCTAGTATTTATTCCGCCTTATATCAACAGTGCCAAGACCGTTTCCTGTGTGCGTATACTTCTTGTGATCTACGTTTACCCCAGATTATGGAGTTCCCCGCAGTTGAGCAGAGTCTGATTCATGGAGAATCCATTTAGCACAGACCCTTGAATTCTCCGCGTTTGAATGTGTTCTGATTCATGGAAATTCATTTAGAATGAACGCTGTCCCATGGTTGTGCGCTGCGGGGAATACTCTGCTGTTGATCTCGGGCTGTTTCATCCCGAGGTTGTATACATAATACATCTTCCCTCTTCTTTTCTGACCAGCGTATATATGTATATATATATCCTAAAACCTCGCCAAGCCAATATATTGCATGTATTAAACCAGAAGAAACAAACATGAAGAAATACGCTCTCATCGGCACCGGCGGCCGCGCCATGTTCTTCTACACGGCCATCGTGCGCGACTTTCCCACCACCGCGCAACTGGTCGCCTTTTGCGACACCAACACCACCAGGATGGCATACGCCAATAGCCAGCTGGAGGCACTCGGCCACGCCCCGGTGCCCACCTATCACGCCAGCGACTTCGACAAGATGATCGCAGAAACCAAGCCGGACGAGATCATCGTGACGACAATCGACCGCACGCACCACCAGTACATCATCCGCGCGCTGGAGCTCGGCTGCAACGTCATCACAGAAAAGCCCATGACGATCGACGCGCCCCGCTGCCTGGCCATCATCGACGCCGTGGAGCGCACCCAGCGCCACGTCCGAGTCACATTCAACTACCGGTACGCGCCGCACAACAGCAAGATCGCGGCGCTGCTGGCCTCGGACGCAGTCGGCCAGGTCCACTCCGTGCACTTCGAGTGGATGCTCAACACGTCGCATGGCGCCGACTATTTCCGGCGGTGGCATCGCGACAAGCGCAACAGCGGGGGGCTACTGGTGCACAAGTCGACGCATCACTTCGACCTGGTGAATTTCTGGCTGCGGACGAGGCCGGCGAGTGTTGTTGCGATGGGGGATCTGCGCTTCTACGGGAAGGAGAATGCGGAGCGCCGCGGCGAGACGCGGTTCTATTCCCGAGCGAGAGGTAGCGAGGCGGCTAGGTCTGACCCGTTTGCGCTCGATCTGGAAGGTAATGAGAAGTTGAAGGCGCTGTATGCGGATGCCGAGCATGAGGATGGGTATTATAGGGACCAGAGCGTGTTTGGTGATGGGATCAGTATCGAGGATACGATGGGGGTGATGGTGCGGTATGAGAATGGCGCGGTCCTGACGTATAGCCTGACGGCGTATGCACCCTGGGAAGGGTTCCGGGTGATGTTCAACGGGAGCAAGGGACGGCTGGAGGTGGAGATCGTTGAGCAGTCGTATGTCAACTCAGGAGGGGAGCAGGCGATGGAGGGGGCGTTGGAGAAGATGACGATTCTCCTGCGGCCTATGTTCGGGAAACCTGTTGAGATTGAAGTCCCGACGGGTCAGGGGGGCCATGGTGGGGGAGATCCTCAGCTGCTTAAGGACTTGTTTGGTGGTGAGGCTATAGAGGATCCGTTGAAACGGGCTGCGACGCATGTCGATGGCGCATGGTCGATTGCCACGGGTATTGCTGCGAACGAGTCAATGCGCCGGGGCCAGGTGGTTCGGATCGATGAGATGATGAAGCTGCCTGTCGTCTAGAGAATTACTATGTCGTTGGTCTATTAATTGCCTTAGATTGATTGGTTGTTCGCTATTCCTTCCATCGCCGTACCTTGATCTTCATAGTTCTGCAACTTAACCAAGCTCGATACAAGGGCATCAGTACATGAACACAAGGTAATACTGCGCTTAGCCGCGGGCAACAAGGGATGGTTACAGCCGATCGGAATATTCCCAACCTGCTTGGGGATGATTGATCACGCTCTCTCCACATTCCTGGCTGACGACAGTGAAGCAAGGGAGACGATGCAGTCAAATCTCCGACTGCTCTGCTTTTCAGCATGTTCGCTCTGTTCCATGCTTGAATCAACCACAGTCAAGACGCGTAACCGTGTCTGTCTCGGGCTTTGAACAAGCATTGCAGGAGAGGAAATGGAATCTCCATCGCCGGTAGGGCTGATGACCTCACATTATACTAAATGGTGTGACTCTGAACGGCCAAATATAGCCAAGGTTATCTGAGGAATCCGGTGAACGTGCCTCCATTGGCAGGGACATCAATCAAGGGAGGAGCTTAGAGGAGCTCACCTGCTATGATGAAGGTTTCCCGAAGCAATGATTGAATAAATGTCTGCTCCTCATGGCCTCTCTCCTCTGCATCCCTCAGAGTGACACCATGTCTCAAATTGTGGAATTCAAAGACCTCTCCGTCGAGCCCTCGCCCATATATGAGGGTCTTCTTCAGCAGCAGCTAGACCTCCAAGGTCTCAAGCTCACCCCGGATGGATTCGTGCATTGGAAACCGGGAAACAAACGACACCCTCGCAACTGGTCAAAGCTGCGAAAGGCCCATGATGTATCCGTCATTTTGTTGCTGGAGATGTTTACGTACGTGGCTCTTCTTGTACCTTGGGCGAAACTGACGATGCGCAGGACGCTGGTCAGTGCAGCAGGTGTATGTCACTCACGGACGGTACGAGATGGTATGAGCCTGCTGACCTGATAGTCTGCCGCGGCCAATGCCTCCCATGAGGAATTCAACATTAGCAAGACCTTGTCGATTTTTCTCTTCGTGCCGATGTACGTGATCCGTCCCTACTCAGGACCCGCTGACAGTGTAGGTACCTCATCGGGCAAGGAATCGGCAGCGTCGTGTTTCCTCCGTACTCGGAAGCGTTTGGACGCAAGAAACTGTATATAGTCAGCACGGCAATGTACAGTGTGGCGTGCATCATAATCGCTATCGTCCCGTCCGTCACTGGAGTGGTCGTTGGACGTTTTCTCAGCGGGTTCTTGTCGGCGATTCCCACCAACGTAGTGGCGGGAAGCATCGAAGATATGTTCAACGCAAAAGACCGGATATGGTTCTTGTCGCTATGGATGATGCTGGCTCCGTGGGGCCTAGCGTTGGGTCCGATCTACAGCACATACCTCATTTACGCACTGAATTGGTATGTTTCTACGGTGACTCCAGACCAATACTGACTGCGTCCAGGAGATGGGTGTTCTACGTAGCAGCCATCGTCACCGGTTTTATCGCGTGTCTCCTGCTGGGCATCCGTGAATCTCGACCTCCCCTCCTGCTCGACCAGGAAGTCCGCCATCTGTGCCGGGCCCTCGGCAAGGAGAACCAGATTGTGCTGCAAAGCCTCAACCCAGACCGCATCCCCGATCTACGTACTTTCTTCACCATGGCCCTCTTCCGCCCAATCTACCTCTTCTTCACCGAGCCCATCATCTTCCTGGTATCCGTTATCAGCGCCATCCCCTTCACGCTCATCTACATGTTCACCGAAGCCCTTCCCCCAATCTACCAATCCTTCGGCATGACTCCAACCCACTCATGTCTCCCCTTCCTCGGCCTGGGCCTCGGCTGCCTGCTCGGCATGCTCACCCGCATCCACGACTACAAACTCATCATCTCCCACCACCGCCAACGCCTCCCCCTCCGCCCCGAAGACAAGCTCCTGGGCTTCATGATCGGCGCCCCCGTCTTCGCCCTCGGCCTCTGGCTCTTCGCCTGGACCATCCCCCCAGCAATCACAACCGTTCACTGGATGGTCCCCACCGCCGCCCTGGTCGCAATCGGCTACGCAGCAACCGAGTTCGGCTCCGTCCTGACAGGCTACCTGGCCGATAGCTACCTCAGCTACGCGGCCAGCGGGTTCGCCGCGCAGACAATCCTGCGGACGAGCCTGAGCGCTGCGTTCCCGCTGTTTGCGCCGGCTATGTTCGGTTCGCTGGGTGCGAACGTCGCGGTGAGTGTGCTGGCGGCGATTGCTACGGTGTTCTGTCTTGTGCCGCCGCTGTTTGCGCGCTTCGGGGAAAGGATTCGTGCGCAGAGTCGGTTTGCGAGGTATAGTCTGGATGTGTATAATCGGATTACGGTTGATGAGGAGGGGTTTTAGGTCTCGGCATGTTCGCGGGCGTACAGCTGGCGTCAGTGAAAAGAGTGTATCTAGGATGTCATAGTTGTCTATACTTTGTAGACCAGAGTGAAACATGCTGCGACGTATATTGAATGAATCATCAAATGAAGACTGTATGAATTAGTGGACACTGCCGTTCTCAAGAAGCGTCGTATTATTCAATTTTCCGGCTGCGAGTTTCCGAGTTGCGACTCTATAGAAGAGCATATCTCGCAACGCATGCCAGGGCCAGTCAACTTCCCCAGAACCCGTGAGCGGAGTCTGTTGATGTTGGGTTCGTCAGTCTTCGGGGAGGGAAACCATCAGTTGGACCCTGAAGGTGCTATAGTCGTTTCTAGCCCAGAAGAGGATACTGCCCCGGGGGTTATCGAGAGGACTTGCGGGATTTGTTGGTGGCATTCAGTGAGTGCGCAGGTGTGGATTGTGCACATTGTGTGACGGCTAGCTGCTCGTCGGATGTGGAAGGACGAGAAGCCTATCTGCTGAAGTGAAAGGAGGAATGATTGCGCCTCTGCTCTATGGAACGGATACAGGCTATAGATCTGGAGTAGAGTCGCCTAATTCGCGGGACTACCATTAAGAAATCAAATTAGAATCCGTGCCCTGCCCTGGGATATAAAGGTGTACGCATACATAAGCATCGTTAGGCCAACGTACGCTTTGCAGCCGTACTATTCCGAGAAGGCGCTCTCTAACACGACACCATATCGAAGTGAATGCCCCGGACTTCTGGGTTTAACTCCTCGGTCCCATCTTCCGAATCGGAGCAATGATGAGGTGGTCATGCTGCTCTTGGTTTATGACGACGTCGACCTAGATCTCAATGATAGAAGGGCAGGTTGTACACCACTGTCGCGTATGAATATGGGACATGGGACTGTTGTGCGGCTGCTCTTGGAACGGGCAGTCGACGCATCAGGCAAGACATTTTAAGCTGAGAAGCACGGAGACGAATCAATAGTCGCCATGGTGGACATTATCTTGGATCTGCTGGATTTGCGGTATTGATTCCAGTATGAGTCTCCCAAACACAACCTTATTCTTTCTGATATTGCCATATCTGCCTGGAGATAAGTCGCATTGTAAGGGCAAGGTGGCAAATTCTACGTCGTACAAGGCGTATTATTTAAGAGGAAGTTCAATGCAGGTCTATCACAAACATGCTCATTGGACAGAGACGGGCAGGGCTCAGCGCATACGTGGCAATGCGAGGCGTCGAATAGAAACCAAGATAAGAAAAAGCAATGCTGTGGCTGAGTTCACCTCCGACAACAGCATATAACCCACGACTTGCCGAACCGGTTATTCGTAAAAGTCGGTTGTCATATGGACGTGTCGCCGGGATGCTCCCCCCATATACCTTGCTGCCATTGCTCCTGACAAGCGTGCTCCCAGCATCGGCGAGTAGTCTCCTCCGGTACAACGCAACTCTCGACGAGGGACGGATCGAATGCGTCTACCCAATCAGCGGGCAATATGCCCTTCTCCAACGAGCCCTCTACTATACCCTCCTTCTCTTCTCCATCGTCAGCCGCAAGTCCCCCTGGTTAGTGGCCGGTGCGCTAAGTGCGGCCATGACCTACGCTGGATCAGCCGCTGTCCATGCAACCATCCTGGCAGGCATATCGCGCAACTCTCTACTTGATCTGGATTGTCTTGGGATCTTTGCCATCGTGAGCGTGGGAAGCTTAGTCGTGACAGTATTCTTCCATGGGTCTGAACTCCTGCGCGAATCCCCCGCTCGCCCAGTATTCCAATACTGGGGTGTACTGATGGTGGTTGGGACAATATGTGCCGTCGTCGCGATGTTGAGGCACTATCCCAGCGAAGAGAGATGTACATCTGTCCTGAGTGATGCGACCAACACCACAGAAACAACACTGTTGACGAGCACAGCACAATTAGGTCTGATGCCGTTCAACTGCACGTACGCCTGCTTCAACACACGACAAACCTTTCGAGACCCGAGCGACATTCGCGTCCTACCAGCAGGTACGGTATCGAGTCAGAGATTCAGAGTATTGGCAGCCTCAATGTGCCTCGCGATATTGTTGGGGGCAGTGGTGTCACTCTACCGTCTTCTCGTGACTCCTCGCTACTATACAAAGGACGAGCTGGAACGAATACTTCGCTCAGCAAACGAGACACTTGGGGAAAGTGCCTTCCCGCCGAAACAGCGCCGCTACGCAAAACAGATGCGATTGATGGCCGAGGAGAAGCTGGCTGGGGGTCAGAAGCACCGTCCGAGGTTGATGACCGATGTGCTGTCAATCGCCTGTGTGGTCGTCGTCGTCCTGAACGAGGTTTTCATACATATCGGCAAGGAGATACCTGTCAGCGAACCGCCGTACGCTGTGGGACAATGGGGTCCATGGGTAGCTGTGATTATGGCGTTGGCAGGATCGGCCATCGTGGAGTATCACCGGCCGGCCTGGAAGGAACGACAGCGGATATTGAAGCGAGAGGGCGTACTTGGGCAAGGGGAGAATGCCCCGTCGCCGTTTTCCTCGGCATGTATGCGCTTGAGAAACCTGGCTGGGAGTCAGTCGTCAGCCACCGAGGCTGGCCCGGGGGCTGGAATAGTTCAGTGGCCAGAGGTGGCCTGGCGAAGGGGATTGCATCGTTAAGCAGGATAGGCTACACTACCACTGATTGGATAGAACTTTGGGTATGTCCGAAACTGCGTCTGTGATTGAATTTAAACATAGAGTTTATACCCAGATGCTCTTACTAGGGTCTTGAAACCGGCTCCGTGGATCTTGACCAGCCCGGATGCGATATAGGCACTAGGGGCAACTGTGGACAATCCATGGCTTGGTATTCCAGGGTTGCAGAGCAGAATTCTGTCTTCCTGACTGTCTCTATTAATGGATAAATGACGCCGTGAGCGCAAAACACTGTTCAAGCACTACATGGCTCAATACTCCGAGCCGTACAGGTCCGCCGGTCAATGTCGGACGAGGACACCCAATACTAGGAGGAAACGTACGCCTCGACCATTGAGGTGTATGGGAGCTAATGAGCAGTTCTACTACTGGAAAACATCACCCGGTGGATTACTTTCGGCGGGAGGGTTACCCTCGCCGGTGACGCGGCGCATCCCACGGTCCCTTGTATGTCTTTTCCTACGGGGAGAGGTTGAGGTCAAGCTGACGATGGCAGTGCGCGCGCAGGGGCTGAACACCGCGCTCGTGGATGTGAAGCATTCCTTGATGCCATTGTCAAGGTTATATACCACGGTGCAGATCTCTAATGGAGATGGATGGCTACGGTGAGTCGGCGGATACCCGTGGCAAGCGGGATTGACTTGTCGACGGAGCAGATGTACGCGTATCATCACTGGAGGAGATAGTGACCAGTCCTTTGGACGGTGTTTCCAGCAATAGTTCCGTCCATAATGGAATAAGACTACGTACTACTACATACCATGCCAATGCTTCGTCACAATCACACTCGAACATGCGTCGACCAATCCTGCGAGCGACCATCCAGTGACCCCTCGTCTCCATCCCCTGTTCTCCCCTCCCGGCTACCCGTCCGCTCTTCCAACTGTGTAAGCTGGAACTCGCTATCGACATCATTCATCCGCCCGAAAGCACTGTTCTTGCTCCCCGAGGCACCCGTCGGCGGATGCGTGGAGTATCCGGCCTTATCGCTGGCGAACAGTTTCGGGAACGCAGCGTTGAAGACGGGCCGCAGCATAGGCTCGCACGCATTCAGGCTCGCTAGGGCCAGCTCAGTGACGCTCCACAAGGTAACCCGGATCATCGAGTAAGGGAGCTCGAGGAAGTCGACGATTCTGAGGACCCGGATGTGGATGATGGTTATGGCGGATATACTAGCCTCTATTCGCTATGCGTTTGGATGATTAGTTAGAAAGGAAGGGCATACAAAAAGCCCAGTCCAAAGATCACGTACAGCGCGAGCTTGGTTCCAGCGCTCATCTGCAACTTCCAGATAAAGTGCAACGGAAGCACCATGATCATGACGTCCGTGAGGAGGTTAAAGGCGCCGATGGTCGAAAAGGCCACGTTCTGGCTTGCGCAGTAGCCGGGTAACGTTGGGTCAGTTCTTCTCGAAGGGCTGGCAGATTAGGAAGATTTGGAGCATGCTGACGGCCCAGTAGGCACAGGCACAGCCCATGCACACCCAGGCGGCGGTGCGGAAGCCCTTGGTCACGAAGATGCGCAGGTAGAAGAAGAGGTAGCTCAGTTCGCGATGACCATGGCGTTGCAGTAGACAACTTGGTAGACCATCAGGATCTTGAGGATGACCACCGTGTTGTCCCAGGGACGTCTGTGATGTGCGGCGCATCCCGAGGGCGGCGTAGACGTAGTATATCACCAGCGTCCCATATATATACAGCAGGGAGGCCACGCAGCATCCAACATCCCACAGATCTTACTCTGCCAGATACATCGAGAGAGAAACCGGAGAATCAGAGCGATGGTGGCGAGAGCCACAGCAGCGTGTTGACGATGAGCCCGTCGCGCACGATGGGGTAAGCAAAACCATGGTACAGCTGCACCATTTCGTCTCATCACCGTCGTGGTCAACCGCTGCAAGTTCTCGAGTACATCCTTTATGGAAACCTGCCTCCCCATCTAGTTAACTGACAATTACCACGTGCAAGGCTTCTGACAGCTGCTAGCGGCATACAGATACATCATTCTATCTGCCCTGAGAATCCGACAATTCCTGTTCGGCAAATGGACAGCCGTACCTTGCGTTCTGACAGCCACTGCACTTGTCGAGACAATCTTCGCACCGCTCAGGCAATAAACGGCTGGACTCCTGCTCATCCCAACGGGCGAATCTTCAGACTACAGCATTAGTGAAACGGGGCGCGCAGAAGATGAGCCCGAGCGGAGCTGTGGGGATTCCATTGGAGAGACACGTATGAGTAATTGACTAGCCTACTGACAGTGAGGGGCTGGACGCCTTAACGAGGATGAGGCAGGGCCAGTATGACAAGTCATTTTGGCCCCCGGATTATCCTAGGATTTAATTGCCGCATGCCTGACAGTCTGTCCCCTCATCCTGTGCAGAGGCTCACAACTCGCAACTACAGCAACTGCGTCAGACTGAGCACTGGAGATTGCAATGGAGGAATACGACTACATCATTGTCGGCGCAGGCATCGGCGGCCTTGTGCTGGCCAACCGCCTAAGCGCAGATGTCTCCATCAAAGTCCTTCTCATCGAAGCCGGGGCCAATCGCATAGGCGATCCCCGTATCAACACCCCTGGGTTTTTGGGGTCGTTATACGGAAACCCAGACTTTGACTGGGGTTATATGAGTGTCCCTCAGGTATTCACCATTCCAGTCTTCGTTCACCACAAGAACTGACTGTATAGGCCCATGTGAACAACCGACAAATCGCACAGCCCCGCGGCCGCGTGGTCGGGGGCTCCTCGGCCATGAACTTCTCGGTCGTCATGTACCCGCCCGCATCGGACTTTGAGGCCTGGAAGGCGCTGGGAAATGAAGGCTGGGGCGCAGAGGATATGGCGCCGTACTTGCGCAAATTCCACACGTTCTCCCCGCCCAGCAAGACGACGGCTGAACTCCTCGGTGTCTATCGCTACATGAATGCCGGCAACCAGGGGTGTGATGGTCCTGTGCCTATTTCCTTGCCGGACGTGTATGGGCCGTTTAATAAGGCGTGGGACGAGACATTTGTGCAGCTTGGTTGGCAGACGGACGCGGATCCCATCGCAGGACGCAAATTGGGAGCGTTTACCGCGCCGTTGACCGTGGACGCAAAGACAGGGAAGCGGGGGTATGCAGCGGCATACTACTCCCCTGAGATTGCCGCGCGGCCGAACCTGCGCCTGCTGACGGAGACCATGGTCAAGCGGGTGCTGTTGACCCAGCAGGACGGAGACGTCGTGGCCACCGGTGTGCAGGTCAAGAACCAAGATGGCACGAGGGAAATCCACGCAAAGAAAGAAGTTATCCTCTGCGCCGGCACATTGAACACCCCTCAACTGCTCGAACTCTCCGGCATCGGAAGCGCACAGCTCCTGCAAAAGCACGGTATCCCCGTGATGATCGACAACCCGGGCGTCGGCGAAAACCTCCAAGACCACTGCATCAGCAGCATCAACTTCGAGATCGCCGACGGCCAGGTCTCGGGCGACATTCTCCGCGACCCGAACGTGCTGCAGGCACTCATCAAGCTCTACGAGGAAACTCGCGGGGGCCCGCTGGCAGGTATGCCCATCAGCACGGCGTACCTCCCCTTCGTCGACGGCCGGGGCGTGGTCCCCAAACAAGAAGTCGAGAACCTGCTAGGCAGATACCTCGACAGCCCAGACATCCCACCCAGTGTACAAGCGCAGTACTCGCACCTCCGGAAAACGATCCTGGATAATGAGGCCCCCTCCTCGCAGTACCTCTTCCTCCCCACGCAGGTGCACGTAGATCCCGGCGCGACGACCATGGCCCACGTCATGTCTAAACCCCTGCCGGGGAATTACATTACCATCATGATCCTGCACAACCATCCTTTCTCGCGGGGGTCGGTGCATATCGCATCCCCCAACGCAGAGGACAAACCAATCTACGACCCGAAGTTTCTGTCTCACCCGCTGGACCTGGAGATCCTGGCTCGACACACGCAGTTCGTCGAGAGGATAGTCGCCACGGAGCCGTTCAAATCCCTGCTCAAGGGACCTCGGTTCCCCGAGAATGCCAATGACTTGAGCGATCTGGATCGAGCGAAGGAGGTGGTCAAGGAACGGCTGTTTACGTCCTTCCACCCTGCTGGGACATGTGCCATGTTATCGCGGGAGATGGGGGGTGTCATTGATGATCGGCTCAGGGTGTATGGGACGCGCAATCTCAGGGTTGTTGATGCGAGTGTCTTTCCTCTTGAGCCGGCTGGGAATATCCAGGCGACGGTTTATGCTGTTGCGGAGCGGGCGGCTGATTTGATTGTTGGTAATTAGTTACTTACATGCCTCGAGAGGTACTATTATGTATTGAATAGATACGCTGTTATCGATAATAACTACAGTGCAGGCTGATCAACAGTGTAGTCAACATTCCACATGAGGAATGTTGTAAGCAACGACATCAACATCATCCCTTCCTCCACCTTGATCCTCAATCTCACCATGATCAAAATCAATCACCATGCAATTACTATGGCTCTTGCTCCCGTTGATCTCCCCGGCATATAGCATCCACCTAGACCTCAACGATCCCACCTCCATCAAACAAGCCGCCCACGATGTCGCCGCCAACATGCTCTCCCACTATACAGGGAACCAACCCGGCGACAACCCAGGCAACCTGCCACCACCATACTACTGGTGGGAAGCCGGCGCGATGTTCAACGCGCTCATCGACTACTGGTACCTGACAGGCGACAGTACCTGGAACGCGCTCACCACGCAAGCCCTAACATGGCAGGCGGGGCACACGGGGACCTTCATGCCAACCAACCAGACCAAAACGGAAGGTAACGACGACCAGGCCTTCTGGGGGTTCGCGGCCATGTCCGCTGCGGAGCGCAACTTCCCGGACCCAGATCGTGACACCGGGCCCGGGTGGCTGGCGATGGCGCAGGCGGTGTTCAACACGCAGGCGGCGCGGTGGGACGAAGACACCTGCGGGGGCGGACTGCGGTGGCAGATCTTCAGCTTCAATAATGGGTGGAATTACAAGAATACCATTTCCAATGGATGTTTCTTCAACCTGGCCGCGAGGCTGGCGCGGTATACCGGTAACAGCACGTACGCAGAGTGGGCGGAGCGGATCTGGGACTGGACGGTGGACGTGGGCTTCATCACAGACGACTGGCTGTTTTACGATGGGGCGGATGTGCTGCTCAACTGCTCGGAGTTCAATCGGATTGAGTGGACGTACAACTCGGGGGTCTATCTGCTGGGCGCGGCCAACATGTACAACTTTGTAAGTCTAAGTCGCCTTCTCCTCTGGGGGTAGCTAACGAGACAGACGGAGGGTGACGCCCGGTGGGAGGATAGGACAAAGCGTATTCTCCAAGCGACCGAGGTGTTTTTCGTCAAGGACCCGGCGATGGTGATGTACGAGCGCGCCTGCGAGATCGTGGATACCTGCCAGGTCGACCAGCGGGCTTTCAAAGGCTTCCTCGCCCGCTGGATGGCGGCCAGCACGCAGGTTGCGCCCTTCACGTACGACTGGGTCATGCCGCGGCTGCGGGCGTCAGCAGCCGCAGCCGCGAGCACATGCACTGGCGGTCCGGACGGCGCGGCGTGTGGACTGAAATGGACAACAGGGGTATGGGATGGTAGTCAGGATGTGGGGCTGCAGATGAGTGCGCTGGAGGTGATGCAGGCTATCTTGATTGACCGGGTAGATCCGCCGGTCACGGATGCCACCGGGGGAACTTCAATGGGTGATCCTAGCGGAGGAATGGAGCAGGATGATCCGCGGCCGGACGTGTTGACGATGGCTATAACTGGGGGAGATCGCGCGGGGGCGGGGATCCTAACGGTGATGTTGGTCGCGTTGATAGTAGGGACAACGGGGTGGCTTCTCTATGAATAAGTATGTATCTACATATGTACAATCAATCAATTTGTATATCATTGAATAGCAGCCACAATTCTTCGCAACGCTTCGTCCAGGTACTCCCGCCGATGCGCAAAGATAATGCGGAACCATCCCGGCGTCTCCGACCCAAACGACGCCCCCGAAGCCAGAAACACCTTGTTCTTCAGCAGCTGCTGCATGACGGCCTCGGTGAGATCTGCATGGATTGCCTCGGGATGGCGCTTGAGATATGGCGTGCCCAAGTCCACCCAGAGAAAGAATCCCGCATTCGCTCCAGCCATGTACGGGATCTGATTCTGCGCGAGGAATCCCACTGTATACTCATACGCCTCTTTCAGCTTCTCGCAATTCAACCGGAGATACTCATCCGTATACGCATCGTCCTCGAGAATATTCGCCGCGAGATGGTCCGCCGGCCCCGACACATACGAGTACAGCGCGACACTGTCAACCGCCGCACGTACATCCTTATTCCCCTGGCTGATCAGCGCCCCCAACCGCAGTCCATTCGCCCCAAAATCCTTGCTCATACCCCAGAGGACATGCACCCGGTCCGCATCGATGATTCCCTGGGTGTCAATACTCAGCGCAGAGACAAACTCCCCTCCGCCCCATACAGATAACGCGTATATCTCATCGCTAATGAAATGCATCCCATGCTCCTGGCACAACCGCATCAGCGCAACCAGGACATCGCGCGAGTAACACCGTCCGAGAGGGTTATGCGGGTGACACAGCAGCAGTGCGCGACATTTCTTTCCAGTCCGCTGCTCGAAGCTGGTCAGCGCGCGTCGGTACGCGTCCACGCAGTCTGCGCCGAGCGGATCGGCCCCTCCAAAAGGAACAGTCACAACCTCCGTTCCGAACCGCACGGAGAGATCCGGGATGAAGGTGCCGTAGTACGGTCTTCCCAGGAGGATTCCCTCGCCTTTATCCGCGAACGCCCAGGAGAGATGCTCGACGGCCGCCGAGACGCCGTTGGTGAGGATGAGATGGTGCGGTTCGAGCGGGGTAGCCGGGTGGAGGCGTCGGTTCAGGAACCGGGCCATGGCCGCTTTGAGGCGCTTCGAGCCGGATGGGCCGTCATTGTAGGTGAGGGATTTGGAGTCGAGGCTGACGTGCTGGTGCAAGTGGTCCAGGAGGTACTCGTGCATCAGGACGTTCTCGGCTACACCGACGCTGTAGTAGCCGTCAGGGTTGGTTTCGGGGTCGTACATGTCGCTCAAGACCTCCCAGATGATGCTGTTGCTGTTGGCGCGGAGGACGCCATTTGCGCGGGTTGAGAGGGCCATTTCGTAGATAGAACGGTGAATGGATGGAGTGAGGAAGGAGAGAAGTGTCAAGTGAGGTTATATTTGTGGGTCACTGCCTTATTACCCCGCGATATCCGATTCCGATGTATCCGCATCTGTCAGCATCTGTCAGCAGATAAGTCCTCCATATAAATGAATGAATGAAGGTCTGAGTCTTCTTTAATAATCAACTCTCGCTTCTCTATATACTCCGAGATGTAGTCAAAACCTCGCCGCCCCTCCCGCTCGCCTGCCGCTCCAACGCATCTATATAACCTGAACCTATGGCAAGCCATTGGGACAGAACCGAAAAAACATCTGTAGGTGTTTAAGTATGTAGACTGCTCAGTGTTCCACCTATATATAATTAGTGTATTTTACTTATTATAGATCTTCTTAATTATCTTAACTATATTCTAACTTTAACCTTTTTATCTATATAATAAAATACATCTATATAATGCCTCATCCTTCTATTAATCTTGAGCCTTATAAGGCTGAGCTAATTAATTACTATTAAAATAGTGCCTCTTATATATATCTTAAAATATTTCTTTATAACTAGTATAGGATTGAGCTTACTATATATATAATTAAATTATATCTATAAAAGTAGAGTATTAAGAAGTAGAATTATATAGTAAGCTCTAATAGTTATCTATATACTTATATTAGGGTCCTTTTTTATTAGATTAGTCTAGAGGAAAAGGAGCTCTTCTATACCCTAAAGGATAAGGGGTTTAATATTAGTTCTTATATATTAAAGTATATCTATCTAAAGTTAGGTCTATAATATTATATAGTAAACCCTAATACTATATAATAATAAATTAATATTATAATAGAGGAGCTTTATACAGAGCTTTAAATAGATTAGATTAAGGGTTATAAAAAGGAACTTCTCTATAAATACTTTTAAAATTATAGATTTATTATTAGAAGGTAGATATTCTAATATAAATAGCTATAATATATACTAATTAATATCTCTTTAGGGATTACCTTTTTATATTATATTATTAATTTTTTTTAATCTCTATATAAAGATAACTTCATAATCTATAACACTATTAAGGTGCTTATATTATCCCAGGACTAAATTTTATTTAGTTAATTAATAAATATTTAAAATTAATATTATATAGTATTAAGATTTATACTACTATTAATACTTATTTCTGCTATATTATTTAGATATATATTAGTATCTTAGCTTATATAGTAGTTAGTGTGTTATAGTAATTTCTTAATATTATAAAGGTTACTTAACTATAATCTTAATTTATATAATCTAACTAGGGCATAGAAATAGTTCTCTTAACTAAAGCTTATTATAAGCTTTAGTAGTCACTATATCTAGAAATAATAATTTCTAAATACTATCTCTATAATATAAATATATTAAATTAAAGGATTAAAGTCTAGTAGCTTTAATTAAATAAAGGATTACTATTTACTTAGAGGGTAAGCTATAGCCTATTATATAAGGTATATTATATTAATATTAATATAGAATTACTTCCATACTCTTTAAGAGTAGGGTATTTACTCTTATAACTTAGTTACTAATTAGATTACTTTATATATAGTCTATATACTAATCCTTTAAACTAAGATTATATTATTTATATAAACCTAGAATAATTATTATATTTATAAATAAAAGCTTTATCCTTATCTAGTATATAAGAAGTTATATATAAACTATCACCATCCTACTAATAGTATTTAAAATTATAGTCTAAATTTTAATTAAGATCTCCTTTATATATTATAAGTAGATATTACTAAATAGGGTAAGTTTTTAAGTACTCTATATAATAAAGATATATTTACTAATAGTTATTATATAATAGATCCTGATAAGTATCTTCCTAAAGTAACTTATAACTAGATAACTAGATAGTTATAAGAGATGAACTTTGATCCTATAGTACCTGTCTTTTATCTAAATAGAGATATCTTTACCCCTTATTAAGAAGTCTATATAAAACTTTATATAAGGATTTTAATATATATTAAATAGCACCTTAAGTCTGTACTCTATCTATTAATTAGGCTAATAGAGGCTTTTAATTAGAATCTAGACCTAGAAATTAAGGAAGTATAGGTTACTGATAAGGCTGATAATAAATAATAATTATAATTATTATCCTAACTTTATATAAACTATTATTATTAATCCTACTCTATAATATACTACTCTTTATAAAATACTATTTACTATAAAAGTTTATATTCTATATTAAAAGTAGATATCTAATTTTATATAAACTATAGTTATTAATCCTGCTCTATAATATAATATTATTCATAAAATATTACTTACTATAAAAGTTTATATTCTATATTAAAAGTAGATATCTAACTTTATATAAACTATAGTTATTAATCCTACTCTACCATATTATTAAACTACCTATTTAGAAGTAAAGTAGAAATTATAGATTTATATAAAGAGGGGTTATTAATTCTTCTCTACTATATACTACTCTTCTATGTCACTAAACTTCCTATTTAGTAGTAAAGTAGAAATCTAATTTTATATAAAGGATACTAATACACCACTACTTTAGTAGATTTCTTTAGAAAGTTATATAAAACTATATTATATAGAATATAAGTAGCTGATTATTATTAGTAAAACTAAAGAAAAGATATAAACTAAAAAAACTTCTAGTCTAAAATATCTTCCCCTAAGTAGATACCCTTCTATCCACAGATAGGGATGCAGCATAGGAATATTTTATCCTATAATTCTTATCTAGTAATATACCCTTTAATCTTATCTTATATAACTATATAATTAACTAAGGTTATTTAAATTAACTCTCTATCTCTACTAAGAGCAACTACTATCTTTGCTAAACTAAAGTTTATATAATATAATTATATATATAAAGTAGAACAACTCTATTAAGCTATAATTATTTATATAAAGAAAAAAACTTAGGATCCTATATTTTCCTATCCTACTAATATTATCTTCTTCCTTTTAATATAGATTAAAAATAAAGAAGGGTTTTTTATCCTAATAATCTATAAGCTAATTAGTATATAATTAATACTAGTCTTCTATATTAATATAATAATTAATATTTAATTAGACTAAGTTATTATTAAGCTTAAACCCTATATAATTTAGTTACTTAAAGAGTTTATTATAAAGAATCTTCTTCTTAGAATAAGTAAGACTTATAACTTTATATAGTAATCTTTTAATAAACTCTATCTAGCAACTGCAGTTATTATAGGTTGAAATAAGGTTATATATATCTCTTAATATTCTAATATTCTATAATAGCTTAAGGATCTCCTAATAGAATAATACTACTCTAGTTTAATATATAACCTTAATCTTATTTATATTATTATTATATAGGAGGCTTAGTCTAATTAAGCTATATCTAAGATACTACTTATATAATCTAATAAGAAGCTAGAAAGGAAGAGAATTAAGAAGAAGTTAAAGTAGATATCTAAGGTTAAGACTAAATTAACTCCTAAGATTAAATCTAAATCTAGTATATAATAACTAATAAAGAAGTAATCATTCTTAATAATAAATAATAAAATAAAGACTAAAAAAGAGGATGTTATTACTATTATAATCTAGAAGTATAATAAAATATTAGCTTTTATTAATATTTATATAAGGACCCAGGGTCCTATAAAATAAAAAGACCTTAACTATATTATAGAGTTTGGGCTATAAGGTTAGATAATAGGTAGCTATTAGATAGTTTATATTAATATTATTATTATTTTAAATATTACTATATATTTAGATTTTAGAGTTAAGCTACTAAGTCCTCTATAATTATATAATACTATTATTTAGTATAAGTACTTTATATATAGTAGTAATTATTATAATATATTTCTAAAGTCTTATATAAAGCTATACTTATTATATATTTATATATACTATATAATACTATTCTATACTTCTTTACTAGTATATATAACTGCTATAAATCTTCTATTTATCTATAGTAATTTAAAGAATAAAAAAAAATTAACTTATCTCTCTTCCTACCCTCTCTATATAGCCCTAATCTTTAATCTCCTTAATTACTCTATAAGAGAGTGCTATAAGGCTAGCTAGTATATATTTTTACTTACCCTTTACTATATATATATATTTAGATATATAATCCTTCTATTTATATCTAATATATATGCTACTCTAGTAATTAGGAAGCTAAACTTAGTTATAGAAGATAGACTAGCTATTATAATAATATTTAAACTACTATATAACACCCTAAGATATAATTAAGATAGTATTTATATATAACTACTTACTAGTAACCACCTAGTAATATTAGTATAATAGTATAAGTATAAGAAGTAGGTTACTTATCTACTTAATAATAACTAAGCCCTTATAAATAATAAAAGAATATAATAGGAACCTCTATATAGTCTTCTAATTATTAGTATAATATACTTTATATAGAGCCTTATTATTTATGTAGCGGGCAGGGCCTGCTGAGTGCTTAAGCTTACTAAGCACTTGCAATCTTCCTTCAGCCCTAGCTGAAATCATGAAGCCCCAGCCAGGGTAGTAGTAATTATATAATCTTAGTTACTATTCATATACTTCTTATTATATTTAACTGCTATAATCTAGTTAGATTCCTTAGTAATTTCTTACTATCTAAATCTAGGTTATAGATTTTAAGGCTTCTAGTCTATAATATTAGAAATTACTCCTTAAAGCTAGTTAGTAAGACAGAGCTAATATAATAAGATATTATTAAAGTAGTAGAGATGAATAAACTAGCTAAAGCTATTATCATAGTCAGCTAGCATACTATATAGGTATATTAATAGAGATAAGATAAATTAGATAAGTTAGATAGGATAGATAGGGTTACAAAGCAGCTAACTAGAATAGATAGATTTAATAGTATAGAATAATAAATTTTAATTAATAATAATAGAAGAGTATAATATACAGCAAGCACTGCTGAATAACCTACTAAATAAAGCCCTTATATAGCTGACCTAGTAGATAGAGAATATGTGTAGTAATATAGCCTAGTAATTTAAAGTCTATATAAATAAAGTAGAAGTAAAGGCCACTGCTACTATTACTGCTATAAATATTATAGCCTCTATTCCTAAAGCAGCTATACTATCTACCTCTTCTAGACTAGGGATGCCTACTTTAATATTAATACTAGTTAATAATAGAGTAAGGAGACTAAAGCCTATACTTCCTAATATAGAGATATATAATAGTATTAATAAGGCTATATATTAGACCTTCTAGTCTAAGCTATAAGTAAAGCTAATACTTAACTAAGCTGTAATTAGTTTTTATTATAGATATATATAGTATACCTTTAGTAGGCTTAAGGGCAGTACTACTACAGTCCTTGCTCCTTAAATAAATTAATATAAAAATAATCTAAATATAATATAAATAATATTAAATAGTATATATAATTAGCTTAATCTTATATTCTAAGACTAGGGCTGAGCTAAGAAGGCTTTATAAAAGCTATAAATACTATACTAAGGGAACTATCTATTTAGTAAGCTACTTATAGACTTAAATTAACTACTAATAAAAGCTAGAGGCTACTTATAGTCTAATAAAATAAAAAAGAACTATCTAGATAGCATCTTAAGCTATAAAGTAGAAGAAGCACTAACTAGTATTAAGAAAAAAGATAGCTTTATAGACTACTATTACTAGATATAATAGATTACTAGCTAAATAGAGGCTTTATATGCATGAGGAGCTAGCTATTTTAATTAGTATAGAAGAGGTATAGCTATAGTAAGCTATAGTTATACTAGTTATATACCTCTTCTAGTAGCCCTAGCACTAGCTATATTTAATACTACTAACTCTATAGATTAGAAATTAATAGCTATAATCTTAGCTCACTAATACTACTATACTAAGTAGATAGATAAAGCTAAATATATCTATTACTATAATAAAGATAGATACTTATACTATAGAGCTACTAGATATATAATTAAAACATACTCTTATCTTAATACTGTCCCTTTACTAGACTACCCTACTATAAGATAGCTATAGGCTTCCTAAGCAGTAGGACCTAAGCTAAATAATATTAATATAGAAGAGATAGTTATAGAAAGAGATAGTAAATTAGAAAATTAATTACTTCTATAAAAAGACTCTTACAGGGGCCTATTAAATAGTTAATATAATTAGAAAGCTGATATTAACTATATTCTAAAGAAGAAGATATACTTACTAATTATAGAAGATTTTAATAGGCTATTAGATTTAATACCCTAGAATTTATTATATCTAGAATTATTAATAAGGAATATAATTATAGAATTCTATCTAATACTAGATATATATTTTATATAGTTATAACTAAATACTTTATATAGAAGCTATAACTAGAGTAGATTAAGATTAAGCTAATTTAGCTTAAGAACTATACTAATATAATAAGAAGTATTATCTTAATAATTATCTACTTTTTATTAGATATTAGAGGGAACTATCAGTGCATAGTCTATATATATATAGTACTAAAGCTAGGTAATAGAACTAATTTAATCTTAGGAATCCTATAGATAGTAGACTAGAAAGTAATAGTAGATATAATAGAGTTATAATTATAGTTTATAGATAGCCTTATAGTAGAGAGTATTAAGAATAAGCTAAAGTTAGTAGTAAAATAGATTAGTATATAAGGGTTTATAGTCTATAACTAATAGTAAAGAAAAAATAAGATTATATAGATCTTTACTGCTAGTATTAAGGATATTAAGAAGGCCCTATAAATTAAGAAGTATATTAATCTAGTAATAAAGCTACTAGTGCATTACTATAAGTTTCTAGAAGTATTTAATTATAAGAAAGCTAATAAACTACCACTATATTATCTAGATATAGATTACTAAATTAAGCTAGTTAAAGATAAGAAGAAGAAGATAATAAAGCCCCTCTAGGGACTGTTATATAGTATATTATAAGAGGAGCTTCTAGTACTATATAAGATATTAATAGAACTACTAAAGAAAGATTTTATTTATATTAGTAGCTTAGCTGCTATAGCACTAGTACTATTTATCTATAAGCTAAAAAATAGACTATAGTTTTATATTAACTACTGTATACTAAATATAATTATAAAGAAGGACTATTATCTATTATCTCTAATTAATAAGACCTTAGAATATATCTTAAAAGTAAAGTAGTTTATTAAGCTAGATATAATTACTACCTTCTATAAGATTTATATTACTTTAGGAGATAAATAGCTAATAGCTTTCTATATATAGTTTAGTCTATTTAAATAGCTAGTTACCTCTTTTAGAATAGCTAATGCACTGAGTATCTTTTAGTAATATATTAACTAGACTTTTTAGGACTTCTTAGATAAATTTACCTCTATATATATTAATAATATACTAATTTTTACTAATAGGTTATTAATGCAATACTAATAGTATATCCACTAGGTACTAGAATATCTAAGGAATATAGGGTTATAGCTAGATATTAATAAGTATAAGTTTAAAGTAAAGAGCATAAAATATCTAGGATTTATTATAGAAGCTGGGAAGGGTGTATAGATAGACCCTAATAAGATAAAGGCTATACTAAAATAGTAGGCCCCTACCTCTATACATAGTATATAGTTATTTCTTAGTTTTATAAACTTCTATTAGTAATTTATATAGAACTTCTTAGATATAGTATAACTACTGATAGCACTAATATATAAGGAAGCCCTCTTTATATAGAGAGATAAGCAGAAAGTAGCCTTTAAGAAGTTAAAGAAAATATTTATAATAGCCCTAATTCTCATGCAGTTTAACCCTAATAGAAAGATAGTAGTAGAGATAGATATTTTAAATTAGATAATAGGAGCTACTATATCCTAGTATAATAATAATAGTATACTAAGGCTAGTCACCTATATCTTAAGAAAGAATATATTAGTAGAATATAATTATAAGATCTATAATAAGGAGCTGCTGGCCATCATTAATATACTTAAGGAATAGGAATTAGAATTAATTAGTTTACTATAATTTAAGCTTATTATAGACTACTATAATCTTAAATACTTTAAAATAGTCTATAGACTTAATAAATAGCAGATATATTAGTTATATATACTAAGTAGATTTAACTATAAGATGCACTACTAACCTAGAAAGCTAGATATATATCCTAATACCCTATCTTATAGAGAGCAAGACATGCTAAGAGATGTAGAAGATAACTAACTTAAGGCTTATAATTACTACTTAGTGCCCCTGAAGACTATTACTAGCTAAATATATATATAAGTATTTTATATATATATATTAATAGCTAAGCTAGGTGAAGGCTCTCTAAAGGAATATAATAATTAATATTATAATTAACCTAACCCTATAATATTATATATAATGCCTGTAGAAGGGGTACTACTATTATTAGAAGAGTAATAAAAGATAGTAGAGTATGATAATATCCTTTTAGAGAAGATATAAAAAGCCTTAAGAAAGGAAGTAGCCTGCTTCCCCAGTAAGTTATATATATAAGTATTAATTACTAAATATTCACTATCACTAGATAACTACCTATTATACTAAGATTATAAATAGGTCCCTGATTCTAAATTATTATAAATAAGAATCTTATAGGAGACCTATAACTCCATACTTACTAGCCACCTAGAGAAGAATATACTGTATATAATAATTATATAGAATTTCTATTAGCTAGAGTTATTTATAGATATCTAATAATTCATATAGAACTATAATAAGTATAGTGCTAACTATATATAGTATAAGTAGTACTAAGAACTTCTAAAACCACTGCTAATTCCAGAGTATAAATAGTATAAGATTACTATTAACTTTATAATAAAGCTGCCTACCTCTGATGGTTGTAAGGATATTATAATAATTAGTAATAGGCTTAAAAAGGATATAATCTTAGTATTATATAAGAGAATAAACTCTAAGATAGTGGCATAACTTCTAATAGATTAGTTTATTAGATACTATAGTATTCCTAGTATAATTATATTAGATTATAGCCTATAGTTTATTAGTAAGTTCTAGAAATACTTCTATAAGTAGTTATAAATTTAGTAATAACTCTTAACAGTATTCCACCTCTAGATAGATAGTTAAATTAAATAGATAAATACTATATTAGAAGCCTATTTATAGAACTTCTATAACTATATATAGATAGATTAGAAGTTACTACTACTAATAGCATAACTTATAATTAATAGTTAAGATACTATAAATATAAGAGTTAGCCTATTCTTCTTAGACTATAGGTATAATATTAAACTACTAAAAATTAAAAAACTAGATTAAGAGGCTACTACTACTACCATAGCCTACTCTATAAGGGAGAAGGCTAATACTATTATTATAAAGATAAGAGAAACTATAGAGATAGCCTAGTTAAAACTAGTAGTAGCTTAATAATAGTAAGAGGAGTATTTAAATTATACTTACTTAGTGAGCCTATAATATATTATTAACTTAAAAGTATAGCTAGATCTATAGAATATCTATATAGATTATCTAAGTTAGAAGCTTAATATATAGTATATAAAGTTTATAATACTTAAAGCTATTAGATCTTATATCTATTAGTTAGACACACCACTAGATATATATAATATATTCTATATTAGCCTGCTTTACCCTACTTCTAATAATCTATTCCTAAGCTAGATAAATAATAATTATTAGCTACCCCCAGTATTAGTTAATAGTAAAGCTAAGTATACTATTAAAGAGATTATAGATAAGTATAAGAAATATATTAAATAAGGCCGCCATATAGAGTACTTAATTAAATAGATAGACTATAAATACCCTATATAGAAGCCAGCTACTAATCTCACTAATATAGCAGCACTGGAGATATAGGAGAATAGACTTACTATTTTTAGCCTTAGCTAGGCCAGCTAGGGAGTGGCAATTTTAGTGCTGGCTAAGCCTACTAGGGGGTAATAATTTCAGCACTAGCCAGAGATGCCTAATTTAGAAGGGGGGGGGTAGTATAGTAGGCAGAGCCTACTAAGTACTTAAGCTTACTAAGCACTTATAATCTTCCTTTAGCCCTAGCCAAAATCATAAAGCCCTAGCCAGGGTAGTAGTAATTATATAATCTTAGTTACTATTTATACACTCCTTATTATGTTCAACTGCTGTGATCTAGTTAGATTCCTTAGTAATTTCTTATCATCTAAATCTAGGTTATAGATTTTAAGGCTTCTAGCCCGTGACAATTTAAGGCAGTAATTTAGATGACTTAATACTAGTTACCCTAGAACTAATATTCTTTATTATACTTAAGTATCTTCTTATCAGTATAGTATATATTATTAGGATTATATAGTTAATATATAGTAACTATTAGTGCTATACTATTTATAGAAGGGGTTAGAGTATAAGGGATAATAGTAGTAGTAAATTCTTTAGAAAGCTTAACTTTAGTATTATTATATAGAGTAAGTGGATTATTATCCTTAGAAGAAGATATAGTAAGAGTAGAAAAAAGGAACTAGCTTTATACAGGAGAAGATGATTATATTAGAGATAGAAAAAAAAAGAAGGAAGAGAGGAGAGATATAAAAGGAAAAAGAATTAAAGATAGTAAAGAGGGGGTTAAGGCTATTTATATAGCTAAAGAATTTTTAAAAATATTCACTATTTTAGATTATAAAGAATCTTATAGAATCTAATAATATTATTAATAGAATTTAATAGAATTTAATAATGTCATCTTATAAAATTTAATAAGATTATTAAATTTAAAGATATAAAATTTATATAAGTATTATAAAGACTTTATTATATCTACTAAGTATATCTTAGTAATGTCTTTAAATCACCCTATATAAGTATTATAAAGATTTTATTATATTTATAACTCTACCTTTCACTCTATATAAGCATTATAAAGACTTTATTATATCTATTAAGTATATCTTAGTAATGTCTTTGAATTACCTTATATAAGTATTATAAAGACTTTATTATATCTATTAAGTATATCTTAGTAATGTTTTTAAATTACCTTATATAAGTATTATAAAGACTTTATTATATCTATAACTCTACCTTTCACCCTATATAAGCACTATAAAGACTTTATTATATCTACTAAGTATGTCTTAGTAATATCTTTAAATTACTTTATATAAATATTATAAAGACTTTATTATATCTACTAAGTATATCTTAGTAATATCTTTAAATCACTCTATATAAGTATTATAAGGACTTTATTATATCTACTATATCTATCTTAGATAGTAAATATTCTATAAAACCCTCTAAATATATAAATATTATTAATATACTATCCTTACTACTCCTAATTCTTCTTTCTTTTATATCTCTTCTATCTTATATAGCTATTATTCCCTTATCTATATACTTGCAATGTTATCTTATAATAGTAAAAAACTAGCTATATTATATAAAGAATATAAACTTATCTTATCTACTTTTAGTAATGATAATGCCCTTATCTTGATATTAATTTTATTATTAAGGGCTTACTTAACATCAATGCTTACTAGTATATAATTAGTAAGGAATCAGCTATACTATATAAAGAATATAAGCTTATCTATTTTTAGTATAATGCCCTTACCTTAATATTAATTTTATTATTAAAAGCTTACTTAATACTAATACTTACTAGTATATAATTAGTAAGGAACTAGCTACATTATATAAAGAATATAAGCTTATCTACTTTTAGTATAATGCCCTTGCCTTAATATTAATTTCATTATTAAGGGCTTACTTAATGCTAATACTTACTAGTATATAATTAGTAAGGAACTAGCTACACTATATAAAGAATATAAGCTTATCTACTTTTAGTAATATTAATACCCTTATCTTAATATTAATTTTATTATTAAGGGCTTTATATAGGTAACTATATTTATAATATTACTTTTTTATTAAGAATAAAGTTAAAGACTTCTATATAAATAAAGATACTGACTTAGAAGCCTATATTAATAATAAGAATATTAAAAAAATTAAACTAGTTATAAAGGCTCTATTATATCTACTTAGTCTGTCTTAGTAAATATATTAAAATTATCTTATATAAGTAGTATAAAGACTTAATTATATCTACTAAGCTTATATTAGTAAATTTCTCTAAATTATCTTATATAAATAGTATAAATACTTAATTATATCTACTTAGTTAGATTATAAAGTAAATATCTTTAAACTTAATAATATTATTAGATTCTATGGAATTCTTCCAGATCTAAAATAGTGAATATTTTTAAAAAATCTCTAGCTATATAAATAGCCTTAACCCCCCTCTTTAATACCCTTAATTCTTCTTTCTTTTATATCTCTCTTATCTTCCTTCTTTTTCTTTTTTCTATCTCTAATATTATTATCTCTTCTTATATAAATCTAGTTCTTTTTTCTATTATTATTATATCTTCTTCTAAGGATAACAATCTATCTAATTTATATAATAATACTAAAGTTATCTCCTTACTTAGTAATAATAAGGATATTAAAGTTAAAGATAATAATAAAGTTATATTAAATAATAAAGTTAAATATATCCTAGATATCACTATATCTAATAATATAAAGGAGATTAAATAAGTTATACTACTATAGATAAAACTATAGATTATAATTAGAATATATAATATTATTATTATAGGAAGATATAGCACTTTAAATAATAAGTTTCTTAAAGTCTTAGTTAATAATAAAATAATCTAATTTATATAACTTACTTTTTAGGGTAACTAAGCCCTTCTTAAACTATATAGTAATACTAAGTAGAGAGCTATCTAAATATTTCCTATTTATAAATTTATAGTAAATAAAAATATTAACCTTCTTAATTATATAAGTATTCCCTTACCTTTTTATATATAACTTCTAATATCTTTATAGATCTATATAGAAAGTAAGTATAAGATTAAAGCTATATTTGTCACGGGCTAGAAGCCTTGAAATCTATAACCTAGATTTGGATGGTAAGAAATTGCTAAGGAACCTAACTAGATTATAGTAGTTAAATATAATAAGGAGTATATAAATATTAGCCAAGGTCATATAACTGCTAGTGTCTATCCTGGATAGAAGAACATTGCTACCTAAGGCAGATCATAAGTACTTAATAAGCTTAAGCACTTAGTAGGCCCTATCTACTATATTATCCCCCCCCTTACCTTAATATTAGCAGCTCTCCCACTCATTAAGTACTATAGTATTAGCTAGATTAGCCGCCGGTTCCCATATAAGCTATTTATAACCCACTCATTTAACCAAGTATTCTGTGTGGCGGCCTTATCTAATATATTTTTTATACTTCTCTAAGATCTCCTTAATAATATATTCAGCTTCGCCATTAACTAGTACTAGGGGTGGCTAGTAATTATTATTCATCTAGCTTAGGAACAGGTCATCAGAAGTAGAGTAAAATAAACTAATATAGAATATATTATATATACTTAGTAGTATATCTAACTAATAGGCATATAATCTAATAGCTTTAAGCACTGTAAACTTTATATATTATATATTAAATTTCTAGCTTAGATAATCTATCTAGATATTCTATAAGTCTAGCCATACTTTTAAGTTAATAGCATATCACAGGCTTACTAAGTAAGTATAATTTAAATACTTCTCTTACTATTATTAAGCTATTACTAGTTCTAACTAGGCTATCTTAATAACTTCTCTTATCTTTATAATAATAGTATTAGCCTTCTCCCTTATAGAGCAGGCTATGGCAGTAGTAGTAGCCTCTTAATCTAGCTTCTTAATTTCTAGTAGTTTAATATTATACCTATAGTCTAAGAAGAATAAGCTAACTCCTATACTTATAATATTCTAACTATTAATTATAAATTATACCATTAGTAGTAGTAACTTCTAATCTATCTATATATAGTTATAGAAGTTCTATAGATAGGCTTCTAATATAGTGTTTATATATTTAATCTATCTATTAGTCTAGAGATAGAAAGCTATTAAGAGCTATTACTAAATATATAGTTACTTATAAAAGTACTCTCAGAACTTACTAATAAACTATAAGCTATAATCTAATATAATTATACTAAGAATATCATAATATCTAATAAACTAATCTATTAGAAGTTACACCACTATCTTAGAGTCTATTCTCTTATATAATACTAAGATTATACCCTTCCCAAGCCTATTACTAATTACTATAATATCCTTATAACTATTAGAGATAGGCAGCTTTATAATAAAGTTAATAGCAATCTTATACTACTTATACTCTAAAATTAGTAGTAGTTTTAGGAGTCTCTAATACTACTTACACTATATATAGTTAGCACTGTACTTATTATAGTTCTATATAAATCATTAGATATCTATAGATAGTTCTAGCTAGTAAAAATTTTAGATAATTATTATATATAGTGTGTTCTTCCTAGAGTAGCTAATTAATATAGAGTTATAGATTTCTTATAAGATTCTTATTTATAGCAGTTTAGAATTAGAGACTTATTTATACTTTTAGTATAATAGATAGCTATCTAGCAATAGTAAATATTTAGTAATTAATACTTATATATATAACTCACTAGGGAAGTAGGCTGCTTTCTCTCTTAGAGCCTTTTATATCTTCTCTAAAAAGATATTATTATACTTTACTACCTTCTATTACTCTTCTAATAGTAGTAGCATCCCTCCTATAGACATTATATATAATATTATAGAATTAGATTAATTATAATATTAATTACTATATTCCTTTAGAGAGCCTTCACCTAGTTTAGCTACTAATATATATATATAAAATACTTATATATATATTTAGCTAGTAATAGTCTTTAGGGGCACTAAATAGTAATTATAAGCCTTAAGTTAGTTATCTTCTATATCCTTTAGTATATCTTACTCTCTGTAAGATAGGGTATTAGAATACACATCTAGCTTTCTAGGTTAGTAGTATATCTTATAGTTAAATCTACTTAATATATATAACTAATATATCTACTATTTATTAAGCCTATAGACTATTTTAAAGTATTTAAGATTATAGTAGTCTATAATAAGCTTAAATTATAATAAGCTAATTAACTCTAATTTCTATTCCTTAAGTATATTAATGATGGCTAGTAGCTTCTTATTATAGATCTTATAATTATATTCCACCAGTATATTCTTCCTTAAGATATAGATGACTAGCCTTAGTATACTATTATTATTATACTAAGATATAATAGCTTCTATTACCTAGTTTAAAGCATCTATCTCTACTACTATCTTCTTATTAAAATTAAACTATATAAGAATTAGGGCTATAGTAAATATCTTCTTTAACTTCTTAAAGGCTACTTTCTACTTATCTCTCTATATAAAGAGGGCTCCCTTATATATTAGTGCTATTAGTAGTTATACTATATCTAAGAAGTTCTATATAAATTACTAGTAAAAGTTTATAAAACTAAGAAATAACTATACACTACATACAGAGATAGGGGCCTGTTATTTAAGTATAGCCTTTATCTTATTAGGGTCTATCTATATGCCCTTCCCAGCTTCTATAATAAATCCTAGATATTTTATGCTCTTCACTTTAAACTCACATTTATTAATATCTAGCTATAAACCTATACTTTTTAGATATTCTAGTACTTAATAAACATACTATCAGTACTGCACTAATAATCTATTAGTAAAAATTAGTATATTATTAATATATATAGAGGTAAATTCATCTAGGAAGTCCTAAAGGGTCTAGTTAATATACTACTAAAAGGTGCTTAGTGTATTAGCTATTCTAAAAGAGGTAACTAGTTATTTAAATAGGCTGAACTATGTATAGAAAGCTATTAGCTATTCATCTTCTAGAGTAATATAAATTTTATAGAAAGTAGTAATCATATCTAGCTTAGTGAACTACTTTACCTTAGAGATATGCTCTAAGGTCTTATTAATTAGGGAGAGTAGATAATAGTCTTTCTTTATAATTATATTTAGCATATAGTAGTTAATATAGAACTATAGCCTATCTTCTAGCTTATAGATGAATAGTACTAGTACTATAGTAGCTAAACTACTAATATAAATAAAGCCTTTCTCTAGCAGTTCTATTAGCATCTTATATAGTATTAGGAGCTCTCCTTATAATATACTATATAGTAGTCTCTAGGGGGGTTCCATCATTTTCCCTTTCTTATCTTTAACTAGCTTAATCTAGTAATCTACACCTAGATAATATAGTAGTAGCTTATCAGCCTTCTTATAATTAAATACTTCTAGGAACTTATAGTAGTGTGTTAGTAGCTTTATAGCTAGGTTAGTATACTTCTTAATCTATAAGACCTTCTTAATATCTTTAATACTAGTAGTAAAGATCTATATAGTCTTATCTTTTCTTTATTATTAGTTATAGATTATAAACCCTTACACACTAATCTGCTTTACTACTAACTTTAGCTCATTCTTAATACTCTCTATAGTAGGGCCACCTATAAACTATAATTATAGCCCCATTATATCTATTATTACTTTCTAGTCTATTATCTATAGGATTCCTAAGATTAAATTAGTCCTATCACCTAGCTTTAGCACTATATATATATAGACTATATATTAATAGTTCCCTCTAATATCTAGTAAGAAGTAGATAATTATTAAGATAATACTTCTTATTACACCAGTATAGTTCTTAAGCTAAATTAATTTAATCTTAATCTACTCTAGTTATAGCTTCTATGTAAAGCATTTAGCTATAACTATATAAAATATATATCTAGTATTAGATAGAATTCTATAATTATATTCCTTATTAATAATTCTAGATATAATAAATTTAGGGATATTAAATCTAATAGCCTATTAAAACTTTCTATAATTAGTAAGTATATCTTCTTCTTTAAGATATAGTTAATATTAGCTTTCTAGTTATATTAACCATTTAACAGGCCCCTATAAGAGTCTTTTTATAAAAATAACTAATTTTCTAATTTACTATCTCTTCCTATAACTATCTCTTCTGCATTAATATTATCTAGCTTAGATCCTACTACTTAGGAAGCCCACAGCTATCTTATAGTAGGGTAGTCTAGTAGAGGGATGGTATTAAGATAAGGACATGCCTTAATTATATACCCAGTAGCTCTATAGTATAAGTATCTATTCTTATTATAGTAATAGATATATTTAGCTTTATCTACCCACTTAGTATAGCAGTATTAGTAAGCTAAGGTTATAGCTATTAGTTTCTAATCTATAGAGTTAGTAATATTAGATATAGCTAGTGCTAGGGCTGCTAGAGGAGGTATATAACTAATATAACTATAGCTTACTATAGCTATACCTCTTCTATACTAGTTAGAATAGCTAGCTCCTTATATATATAAAGCCTCTATTTAGCTAGTGACTTACTATACCTAGTAATAGTAGTCTATAAAGCTATCTTCTTTCTTAATACTAGTTAGTACTTCTTCTACTTTATAGCTTAGGGTACCATCTAGATAGTTCTTTTTCACCTTATTAGACTATAAATAGCCTCTAGCTTCTATTAGTAATTAATTTAAATTTATAAATAGCTTACTAAATAAGCAGTTCCCTTAGTATAGTATTTATAGCTTTTATAAAGCCTTCTTAGCTTAGCCCTAGTCTTAGAATATAAGATTAAGCTAATTATATATACTATTTAATATTATTTATATTATATTTAGATTACTTCTATACTAGTCTATCCAAGAAGTAAGGGCTATAGTAGTATTGCCCTTAAGCCTACTAAAAGTATATTATATATATCTATAGTAGGAACTAATTATAGCTTAGTTAAGTATTAACTTTACTTATAGCTTAGACTAGAAAGTCTAGTATATAGCCTTATTAATACTATTATATATCTCCACATTAGATAATACTAGCTTTAGTCTTCTTATACTGTTATCTACTAGTATTATTATTAAGATTAGCACTACTAGCCTAGAGGAGATAGAGGGTATAACTACTTCTAGGGCTATAGTATTTATAGTAGTAATAGTAGTAATAGCCCTTACTTCTATCTTATTTATATAGGCTTTAAATTACTAGGCTATGTTACTATATATATTCTCCATCTACTAGATTAGCTATATAAGGACTTTATTTAATAGATTATTTAGTGGTGCTTACTGTGTGTTATACTCTCCTATTATTATTAATTAAAATTTATTATTCTATGCTATTAAATCTATTTAATCTAGTTAATTACTTTATAACCCTATCTATCTTATCTAGTTTATCTAACTTATCTTATCTCTATTAGTATATCTATATAGTATGCTAGCTAACTATAATAATAGCTTTAGCTTAGTTTATTCATCTCTATTACTTTAATACATCTTATTATATTAGCTCTATCTCACTGGCTAGCTTTGAGGAGTAATTTCTAATATTATAGGCTAGAAGCCTTAAAATCTATAACCTAGATTTAGATAGTAAGAAATTATTAAGGAACCTAACTAGATCACAGTGGTTAAACATAATAAAGAGTATATAAATATTAGCTGAGGTCATATGACTACTAGTGTCCATCCTGGACAGAAGAACATTACTGCCTAAGGCAGATCGCGAGTGCTTAGTAAGCTCAAGCACTCAGCGGGCCCTGCCCGCTACAATATTAATTACCTTCTATAGTATTAGGCCCTTTAATATAGCACTCTATCTAAAATATTATAATAAGATCTTTAAAAATTCTAGCTATCTACTAGATTACTAGGGCAGTTAGTATACTGATTACTAGTAAAATAGAGAGGAACTATATATATATAAGGTAATAAATATTTTAAAAAGTTACTAGTATATATCAGAGAGCATAGGCCTTATCTAGAAGCTTAAGTAGATAATAATACTTTAGAGATAGATAAATAGGCATCTATAGATTAACTTTCCTTAATTATATAAACCTTATCTAGTAGTACTGCTGCTACTAATAAATGACTAATTTAATTTTATATAAAATTAAATTTACTACTAGTAGAAAACACCTAAAGTCTGATATACCCATATACCTACGGACGTTTTTTCGGTTCTGTCCCAATGGCTTGCCGTATGAACCCCTCGACGGAGGATGCACATTCTCCTCCTTCGGGCCGAATCCAGCAAATCGAGCCTCGGCTTTGGACAGCTCAAACTGATGTAATACCGATGGATAGTCATGAGTATGATTGATCCTACACATACCGATAACAATACCTCCCCCCCATCGGATCCTTCGCCTCATCCAACGTAATACTCTCCCCCACCGGCACAAACGAAATCACAGTCCCCCCATGCACCTCCGGCGTCCCACCCGGCGGATTCTGAAACGTACTCGTCCCATTATAAGTCTCCCTCCTCCCCTCCTCAGCACCCTGCCAAAGACTCCAAAGCCGATCAATCTGCGCATGATGCAAGAAGAAAGCAGGCTCGAGCGGACTAACGTAGAAATCTGCCAGCTGCCCACCAACAGAGATATGTCCGCCGCGATGGATGGGATTGAGCTGGTATTGGAAGTTCTCGATATCAGTCGCTGATAGCAGTGACTCGACACGCGACGCATTGTTGAATCTTCTCGGTGCCCAGTCATTCAGGTCACGCGTTAGACAGTGCGGGTTTGCCTCTGTCCAGTTATCAGGTAGACCGGTTTCGATGTAGCTCGGTGGGAAGGGGCCCAACGAGACGGTTGTATTCCCGAATGGACCCGTGACTACGCAGCTGCCTCCTGAGCCAGGCGGTATCGATGCCCCAGCGGGGATCTCATAATTCAGCGTCGCGGCTTCGGGTTCAGAGAGGATCTGCTCCGGTCTGCCTTGGGTTGCGACACCATTCCCGCCCAGCGAAGTCGGCGACCCATCAAACAGCGTACTCTCCGTCAACGGTTTATCTGTGTATAAGGGCCAATCCCAGTACGGTAGTCCCATCTGCGCCGGATAATCACATTTATCGTGTAAAGCAGACTCAAGGAGGTGCAGAAACTCGCGGTGCCAGGAGAGGAACGTCCCCGATTGATGGATCGAGAGAGAAATGTTTGCGTGCCCGGCTGCAAAATCGGTATAGTAGGATGTGCTTCCGGGGACGAGGCCTGGTTCATAGATTGAGGGCTTGGACATCAGGCAGGTTATGGCGTCCGTGTAGGCGATTCGTTCGTTGCCGCTGAGGGCGCTCCATTCTTTGCGTTGGAGGGCGGATTGTGCTGTGCAGTGGGTGTGGTGGATGGCTGTAGCTAGGGTAAGCATATAAAAGACAAGAGGAAGATGCATCTCGAATGCTGTCTTCATGGAGGTTTGAATCTTGATTGTAGACAGTTCCCTTTGAAGGGGGGGGTTTAAATAGTTCCAGTGACCTTCTTCGCGCTCGCAAGGGCCCCAGCGACAATCTTGTGTGGAATCCAGCTGAAGGCCGGCTTACAAGAATCACAATTGAAGACAGCCAGTAAAATCCCAGAAGTAGAAATACACTCGCCGATCTGTGCAACAGTACTGACTCGGCCCCTTGGGTCAACCAGAGTAAGCTTACATGTCTCCTCGCCACATGACAGGTACCACTTCAGCATCTTAACCTAATCTGGTATCCGACTCGGTGCGGCTCGACCAAGTACTAACTACCAAGGAGTGCCCTGAAAGGACAGACCCTCGCCAGTGATAAAGCTGCACTGTAAAGGCCGAGAAAATGGAGCGTGGAAGGCTATGCGCCTGACGGGGAAGAAAAGCTCGACAACTGCACCTCTAGACCAATCGCCTCTCACTGGCAATCAAGGCCTGGCGAGGGCGTACCCTCATTCGCCCATTACATGGATATAGTGATGAAGTTCTTGCCTGATTTGGTTGCAGAGTATACTGACTCTGACTCAGAGGTTGATCTAATGTCTATCTCATTGCTCACATTCTCTAATATGTTGTTGTTAAAGCTGTCCTAGGGCTGCTGTAACTCTGCCATGTGATCCTCTTATGTGAGAATTGGCTCTCGTTATTGAAATTTACACCTGCACTCAAGACTTGTGTGATTTATATCATTCCTGTTGCCTCGCATCAAGAATTGCTCTAGTGCATATAAATTACACGTAGTGTGGTGAGCCAGTGTCGTAACATGTCCCGGACAGTAACTTGACCTGCCAGCTCCGCGTGGTCAGCAGTCTGATCGTCGAAGGACCGAGCGATCCACTGCCCCGAAGGAAGCTATTGGCGAATGGACCCGTCAGATCACAAATTTGGAACAATTGGCGAGTCGGAACGAGACAAACAGACATCATCGGAATCCCCACCTCTACGATATAGGCCGGATTTGCGATGCAAGCATCTCGCGGTACTGTTGGTCTTTTGCCCTTATGGGATATCCAGAATCTGGCTTGATTCCATGCACAGTGCTACGGTGCGAAAAGAGCGTAGTGGAGCTGTCAGAACCACAGTGACAACTAGTAATAGGGCTATCACTGCCTGTCTCTTCTGAACCATCTCCTACTGTAATCTTCTATGTATCTAGCAAAGTCATAAGGGGAAGGTATTGCGGAATCCAGACCCATAGAGCCCACATTATGGAGATTTTGCACTGGACCAGAGACTGCGTTAGGTCAGCGCTGGTTTTCTGGCATCTGGGGCAGCTAATTGCCCTAATTTATTTGCTTATTCTAGTTTTGTCACAGCCTTACCTCTACACAGTGGATCTCAGGGACCGAAAATAAGACATCTTTAGTGAACTAGCTGGTTAGCTCTTTTACCTATGTTCCATCTACTCCGTACTTGGAGCCTGAGCAGCTCTACATAATCTACTCTACTGTTCCTGGTATGAAGAAATTGTAGTTTTTCACACAGGCCTTTATACAAGACCTGGATATATATATCTCTTTATGGTTGTGCTGCAGCTGGAATGAGGCAACCATAGATCCACTAATGGAGCATTTACTACGCCTCCATATTAGAGGACATTGGTTGAGTGGCACGATGGAGTAGCTACAGAATACTATGACTCGAGTGGAGTATGACTGGGTTCAATGTCTCAGTGAGTTGCTAAATCCCTCATTCGGATACATTGTTGCCTATTGGATTTACTTAAGATCCCTGCCAGTCCACCAAAACTCCATTTTCCTAGATGAACTGTTGACCTCTGTATATCCACCCAGTATAAATTGTCACAAAAAGAATCGAAACATTTGGTATGCTCCAGCTGCGCTTGCAGTATAAATGAGATACTGATTCCCAGCTTCCAGACTCAAGAACAGTGATTCTGCCATGCCTACACAAGGACTTCCTCAGTTGCTCTTCCGATACTTTCCCTCGTTTATCATCTTTACTTTGATCTTGTGCAACACCTACCAGTACTATGTTGCTTATGAAGACTGCAGTCTTGACAATCGCCTTATCTTTGCCAACCTTAGCTCATGGCTCGCCATCGCCTACTTCTATCAACGGCCAGCCCCTGCCGGACCGGTGGCACCAGATCGATCTCGTTGATAACTGGCAATATCACCGATGTTGATCTTCAGAAGCGCTGCCCGGATGATGTCTGCCGATACATCATCACTGCAAATGCCTGTCTGGGTATTGGAAGCTACGTTGTTGGTTGGGCAAAGAGTATGGCACAGATCATCAAGGATCTCTCGGATCACCACGACTGTGGTGTCATTGACGGTACTTATCGGGATATCAGATACGTCTTCTATGCTTCGGGCCGCAACTGTGATACCACTTCCCAGCAGGACACCATTGCAGGTGCGCTCAATAAGTATATGCAGAAGGTTGATAACGGGAATCTATGCCACACTGAATGTTTGCGCATTACGCATGTTGGTACCTACAGTGGATGGCTGAAGGTCGGCCCCAAGAACAGCTTCAAGGAAAATGCCTACTGTGGTACGCACTTGAACTTTGACCACTGTATCTTGGGTGGCAACAACGATATCTAAGCATCTCCTTTGACTTGCCTGGTTCCGCGGTATGTTTCCTCCTCGCGCTTTGAACACGGACTTCCATACTAACCTTGTCAGGCTTTGCCTCTTGCTTGTCGGGCGCCTTCAAAGGACGCATCTTGATATAATGTCTCTAACAATAGATACTTTTCCAGAAGAGATATCCACCACGGTCTTGACATCTCTGAAGCTCATATCAGGGACATCCGCATTGATCCCATCCCTCCTCTGCTGCAAAAGATGGCACCAATCAGCCATCCGCATCCTCTACCAAGATATTATACTCAGAAGCTCCAACTTGGAGCACTCTGCCTTCAATTCCCAGAATCACAAGGCGCATTGGTTCGAATATTGACCGTCGGCTTGGCCTACCCCATCGAAAACCCTGATTGCCGTTGATGCGTACCACGGCACCCGAAAGACACGGCGAATGAAACGTTGCCTGAGGGCACTTTCAGAGTTGATACACTGCGAGCAATCTCACCACGTTCTCTCTTGAGATACGCCACGATGGGTCCGCGGGACGACAAACCTGGAGTTCCCTAGAGATACTCTCACCAAGATGCTATTGGCTCTTCCACAAACATGCATCAACATTGAGATTACCATCTGCGGGCCCGAGGAGCAAAACAATCGCAGGCCAGATGATTTCTGCAAGACCTTGGGACAGATCCTTCCTCGCCTGCACCATCTTCGTCTTCAAGTTGGCCGTCTCTGTCCGTCCGGAGCTTCTGAGGAGAGGCGTCGTGAAAAAAAGATAAAGAGTTCAAACCTTTCTATGCTCCTAATCTGAAGTCAATGGTGATAGACTGTCATTGCCCCCTCAATTCCTAATATATTGACATTCCGAGCGATCAGACCGAGCTGTGTGAGTCGTACTGCGCGAAGGGAAGCCGAGAAGGCAACAGCGACGCCAAGTTCGAGGCTGGGCCGTTACTGAGATCGCTTCTCCATGACCTTGTCCAACAGTCCAGTTTTCCGGTTATCAAACGACTCTTGGTACATAGCTGGCAGCCAGGTAATGGCACCGTGAAGATATGGGATATCATTGGAAATAGGACTTGGACAGTCCCTGCCAGATACCGTGGAGCCAAGATGTACTTGACAAGAAGTCCTGAAGGAGTAGACGCTGTGTGTGATCACCAGACTGTGGTTGCCCTCGCCGAGCAGGGCTTAGAGAACATCAATACTTGGAACGAGGCTTCCTACGCCATAGTTTGACAAAAGAATGGTGACATGGCTGAGATAGAGGCTCCCTGGAGTTTGTATCAGAGTCTGTGTGGATAGTGCAAAATAGCGATGTATGTCTTGCTCACATTCTATGGGCAGGTTTGATGAGGATACTCTGAAACTACTGATATAGCCATGCATACGTGGTTTGACTTGATTGGCGTCTGTGTTTTGACACCACCCTTCGGCTTAGTGTTATGTCTCCCGCATCATTTTTATCTCCATCAGCCTACTCAATCACTCAACTGCTGTCCTATTGATAAACTCGCTCTTACAACATGGTTCTATACAGACTCGGCGAGCAGTCTATATCCCTGGAGCTACCTGATTCCACGAAAAAGGAGCTAGACTTCACCGATACCTCGTTTTTCACCACCAGCCCAGGCCGGCAGCTGCCTTCACCGGCTGAGGTCAGAGCTCTAGCCAAGGAAATTGGTATACGTCCTCCAACGCCTCTCAAATTTGAAAATCTCAATCTGATCGTCAAATTCGGCCCCGACCATCATGTTACCACTACCGAGGCCGTGAATCTCTGGATGATTAAAAAGGTTTTCGGTGACGAGATTCCGGTGCCTGAGCTCTTTGGTTGGCGAGTTGACGATGAAGACTATGTTTTCATATATATGAAGCTGATCGAAGGGCCAACTCTTGAAGAGTGCTGGGAGCATCTTAGCATCATCGAGAAAAAGTCAATTTTGGATCAGCTGTCTCGCATCATTGACAATCTGCGCAGGCTTCAGCAAGATCCCTCTGATCAGTTTATCGGTACGACTGACAAAAGCTGAACTTTCAGACCCGTTACCTCTTACTTACATCTAATCAGGATCAATCAACCGACAACATCTACTAGACTATGTATTCATAGACCAGCCAAGAGGCGGCCCTTTCCCAAGCATAAAGGACTTCAACGACTGGTTCGCTTTATTACACCAACTACGCTTCCCGCACAGATACGATGATCCCAATCGCTGTCTACTGCCGGATACTGGGGAGATCAAGTTCACCCATGCGGATCTGAATCGGCGCAATATGATTGTTTCCTCTGCCAATCCTGGCCGGGTTTTTCTTGTGGACTGGCAGCAATCCGGATGGTACCCCGATTACTGGGAATATTGCAAAGCGTGCTATACCGTCTGGTATGAAGATGAGTGGCGCAGGGACTATATCGATAAGTTCCTGCAGCCTTGGACGGATGTGACCTTTGTGTGGTCTGAGTATTGTATGGCTATGGGTGCTGTTTAGCTTGTGCGCTGAACTGTGGGGCATTCGTTATATCTGTGCCTGGTGCTGGCAGGTGTCTTTGGCATATTATTCGGAATGGCCTTAGGGTTTAAGGTATGGTAGCAGTCACACAAGCTTCTATCAACACGAGTAATCTCTTTGACAAACAGGTGATATTTGACAGTCCAGGATACTGAAATAGTTACAGGGGGCGTCCAGAGTTGGCCCTGAGGCATGGTAGATAGTACCAAGTTCTATAACCGAAGGATGTGTAGAAGAAGGTCTTCACTAAATGACGATGTAATCCCTTTGTCAAGAAGACTAAGAAGCAGATCGAGGGCTATCGTGTATAAAGAGGTCATAACATGGATAAATATGCAGTGCCCTCCCCGCATTTCGCATGATACGCGCAGAGCGGATGTATTCCATGTGCATTCGCTCCGCAATACTAGAATGCGGGATGTACCATGGGTCCATGATGAACTGTGTATAGTGTTCATCCATGGGCCATGGGCATGGCAGACGGATGATGCCGAGGTGAGGGGTCGTAGGCGGGGAAATTCCGCTCTCTGGCTCGGGAGTCTCCCCATAAATCACTGCAGATTGAGACCATTGAGAACAGTACAGGATACGTCCATCCACATCTAAGACTGCAGTACATACATCTACGCAACATGGACTCAGTCTACGACATTCCCACCCACTGCAAAGCCGGGGTGGTGGTCAATGAAGGCCCCGACTTCCAAGTCAAGGTGGAAATGGTCCCGGTGCCAGAACCAGGTATGTCTCCTACACACTTACCTAGTTGACGAAACTGACAGAAACTACTGCAGGCCCCGACGACATCCTCATCCGCCTCAACGTCACCGGCCTCTGCTCATCCGACATCCACATGATGAAAAACGACCTCGGCAGCCCTCCCATGTCGTTCTTCGGCGTCCGGTCCCCCGGCCACGAGGGCGCAGGCATCGTCGTCAAGACGGGCGCCAACGTCCGGAACTTCAAGGTCGGCGATCGCGCCGGCATCAAGCCGCTGACGGATACATGCGGGTCGTGCGATCTGTGCTGGGGCGACAAGGAGACGTACTGCCGGGCGGCCGTGCACACTGGCTTGATGACCGCAGGCACGTACCAGCATTACATCGTCTCGCCGGCGCGCTACGCGTCGCCCATCCCCGACGGCGTCTCTGACGAGGTCGCCGCCCCGATTATGTGTAGCGCGTCGACTACCTACCGCTCCCTGGTGGAGTCGGGGCTCCGACCGGGCGACTGGGCGGTTTTCCCCGGCGGGGGCGGCGGCGTGGGGATCCAGGGGGTGCAGCTGGCGAAGGCGATGGGGATGCGGCCGATCGTGGTGGACACGGGGGCAGCGAAGCGCGCGCTGGCGTTGGAGATGGGCGCGGAGGTGTTTGTCGATTTCGTCGAGACGGACGACACCACTGCTGCGGTGGTGGCTGCCGCGGATGGGATCGGCGCGCACGGGGTGTTCGTCACGGCGCCGGCGGCTTATCGGAGTGCGCTGTCGTTTGTGGGAAACCGTATCGGGGCGGTTGTCATGTGCATTGGGCTGGCTCCAACCAAAACGATGGTTGTGGGCGATGATCCCAACCGGTTCATTTTTCAGAATCTGACAGTGAAGGGGACGCTGGTGGGCAGTCGCAAGGATACGGCGGCGGCGCTGGACTTTGCGCGACGGGGGTTGCTGAAGCAGATTTGCGAGGTGTATCCCATCGATCGGTTACCGGAGGCTGTTGAAAAGCTGCGAAGGGGAGAGGTTGCGGGCAGAATTGTGGTCGACTTTGGTCGGTGATGAGGCCCGTTTAGGAAGATTGTGGGATGATACCAGTCATGTGACTCGCTTCTGGACATGCGCATTATTGGTCTTTGGTGGCGGCATTATGTGCGTGGAATGCGACTGTGATGATTTATAATATCGTCGAAGGTATTCTATGTCTGAGGTCTCAATTCTGATTTGGGGATTGTGTGTGAGTATAGGAGTTGCAGTGGAAACATGCGGTCTCAGAATATATATTAGTGGACACCTCTAAAATACATCCTCCAGAACCCTAAGCCATTCAACAATCTGACTGTATTTAAACTAACAATTGTACGAGTCACATGCTGGTGGTATAGCCGCGGAAATGTGAAAAGTATATAATACAAAACACGTCCTATCATTGTGTATATCATCACAAAAACCCACCCAGAGAAGGAAGAAGTAAACAGCTGCTAATCAAACCAACTATTTCGGACTGTGTTCCGACTCCTGTGAATGCGACACCGTAACCTCTGTCACACAGACAATCCCCTCCTCCCTCGTCGGCAGGATCAGCTCCTCACTCGAGTTTGTCCCCTCGCCATCGGGGTACGTCGCTGTGGTGGTGGTCTCGTACGTCTGGTACAACGGGCCTTTTCTCTGGGTTTGGACATCGATGTCGAAGTTGCCGCTGGCCAGCGTCTGCGGCTCGGACTGGATGTGGGACTGGTTGTGCCGCGAGCGCGACATTGACCGAAGCTTGTACCGGTTGCCGCGCGAGTAGTACCTTCTTGAGCGGGATTGGGAGCATTGGGAGCCGTAGCTGCCCAGGGCTGCTTTGAAGAGGGGTTTGAGGGAGGGGAGGCTGCCGGCTATAATCCCTATGTTGCATTCAACTCTGCCTGTTGTCAGTGATGCAGTGCGGAGGAGGGAAAAGGAGAGACGTACACAATCCAGATGGTGAGATCGGTGTAGTCCCAGAGAAAGTCGCCGGTACGACCGTAGTTGGGGAGGATGGACAATTTGATAAACGAGGCGGCGCAGGCACTGGGCTGTTAGTATATTGACCAGACCTCTAGGCTTGGATGGATGCTTACAATACGCCCAGTCCCAGGATGCCGACTAGGGATAGCTTGACCCGGCGGTTGACTTGGAGGTGGCTGTTCTCGTTAGTGGACTCATGCTGAGATGAAAGAGACCTACCGGAGCATGAACGCGGGCAGGATCGCAAAGATCAGATCCGTCAGGATATTCAGAGCTGTGGATGTCAGCCTGGTAGCAGAGACTATATCTCAGCCATACCTGTGTTTGTGTAGCTCAATTGCAACCGCTGCGGGATCGTGAAACATTCGGACTGGACACTGGGATCCCAATTCGTCCGGATATTTTTGCATTGAAAGATGCAGAGCTGGATAGTTGGACTTGGGCTGAGCATTGAACAGGCAGATACATACGAAGAAGCAAATCGTTGTATACAGCGTCATCGCCACTGCCGCAGTCTTATCCCGGCTTCAACATGTGCATGTGCATGAAACGAACCGATAACCACCCAGATGAAAATCTTGTACCCCTTCTTCGGCGCAAACCGCAGCAGAAACAGCCCGATGGACACCTTGACCATTCCAATCGCCCACAAGTATATACCTGCGTCGCGAAATTGAGATGGTTCGCGATGACCGCCGTGTCCAACACATAGACTGTATGTCGCCCGGCACCGTACTTGACTTCGGGAATGATGACGGCCCATCATCTGCGAGTCAATCCGGCGCAAAACCTACCAACACCATGGTCAAGAGCATCACATAGTCCTATCCAGCAGATTCAGTCAGTCGACATCTTCCAACGCAGAGTCCAGAGTAGAGTCCAGGGCAGAGACACACATCAGCGCCGACATTGCGAATGACGAAGACTCGCACGTACAGGCGTGCCAGCACCGACAGGAAAGCTGTTGTCGTGACAATGGACGTCGCGATGAGGATGGACGGCCCTCGATTTACATCGCGCAAGCCTGCACCACCTATATGTGCGTCCGCCATGGTGAGTCCCTCGACTACGACTTAGCACTTCCACAAATCTGTCGAAGGAGATGAAGACATAAATACGAGGAGGAGCGTGGATCTTCAGAGAGGCACAGTCACGGTCGACAACAGTCTCGTCAGGAACCGAACCAGAAGTTGGGGATCTGATGGCCGGGTAAACTACAGTGCAACTATCTATATCACTGCCATATTCGCGTCTGCTACATTTTGGTCAACCATGGATAACCCCTGCTTCTCTCGAAATTCAGAGTTGAGAGAAGGGCTTGAGCGCGTCCAATAGCCAACAACAAGTCGCAGATTGAAAAGGAAAACGGACTAGCATAACACAAGATTTCTGGCTACAGAAGTCAGCGTCAATTAGATTAACAGATTCACAGAGTGATTGCCGGCTGCGCGAGGTTACGGATCTGATTGTAGAATACGGCACGATGCCACGAAGGCCGTCGCACGGGCCCACGAGGAGGTCGTTTAATTGCAGGACATGTAAGACGAGGCTTGCTCTTAACTTGATCAAGTACTCCGTCCATAGTCACAAAGGTATTGTCTCCAAGCCATTGTATTTCGCATTGGCTCTAGCCGAGTCAGGGACTCAAGGCAGACAGATTTTCGACATACTTTCGGGGATTGCAAAGAGGTTCCTGAAGCCTCCAGATTCAATAGAAGGCATCGGAGATGCAAAGGATCAGGTTTATTCCAAAGTTCAATAGTCAAAGTCTTTCTTTACTCTAGGCCGGACTACGGAAGGAACACAAGTGGGTTGGTAGAGGTAATTATTCCATCCGTAATAAGGCCAAGGTTTAATTGATTGCTGTCTGCCAGAGTCCAGATAGTCAGGCATGAGAAAGTATCGAAGAAGATCCTCGTATCTTGTCGCTGTTAGCAGAAAGACTATGGAGAAACGTCTGGTAGTTGTCTAGAATCTAGAATCTAGAGGGATGATATGGCCTCTGAAGTGGTTCTCCCGTCTACTCCGTATACATCGATCGACAGCCATGATCATCAATCAGATCAGTGGACTGAGTGGAGAGTCAGATCCAAGGGTCCTCCTGAGTCAACGTCGTTGCCAATGTTCCTGGGCTCAACTTGCGGGTTTGAGTTGTTGCGCATTCTGTTCTCATCTTGTCCACCTAGCGTAGTGGGTCTGAAATGGAGTATATGCTAATGCCGACTGTGGCACAAACATGGGAATACTACCTGCAGATGAAACACTACCAGGGTAAATTAGTCAATCTGACAAGGACAAACCAATAATTGTCGAGTCAGTCGCGGACCATCCCGACAGTGGAGACTGAAGGAGACTGGAGAGGAGACTGGAGACGCTATTAGCGTAATAACTAATAACTATCTTCGGAGTACAATTGCCAAATGCTATCTACCCAGCGCCACTAACAAGCCAGCAGAAGCGAGGATCACTACTCACCTCGGCTAGGATTGACCGGCTTCAAGGACGGTAGCCCCATTTCGCTAATCGTCTAGGCACTCGTGTTGAGACTGTGCAGACAGCAGACTAATGCACAATGCACAATGAAGGATCAAGGCTGGCCGATGAGGCATGTCAATTAGGGCACGAGACTGAAGTTACCGAACCATCCGCGCTTGTTCAAACTATCAGCCATGTCCACGAGAACTATACGTGGAAGGTGGACCGCGCGCGAGAAGGACGGAGAAGACACTAGTCTACTGAGAACCTATAAATTCTCCGGCTTCTCCTCGGTACTGCTTCAGAATCATCCACTCTCATCAAGTCCAGCCAGTCAAGCATGGTTGCCATCCGCGCTCTGAGCCTTGCGCTCCTCCTGACAGGAGCCCTGGCTATGCCCTCTCCCCAGGACGGCTCCCCCTCCAGCCTGCCCACTGCTGCCTCCAGCTCCCCGGACACGGCCGCTTCCCAGCTGGACCAGCTCTCCCAATACGCCTATAACGTCAGCACCGAGGACGTGTCGAGCAACGCAGGGAGCAAGCGAAGCGGCACCTGCTCGCGCAAGAACCTGCGCATCCGTCGCAACTGGGCTAACTATACCACCACGCAGAAGAAGGCGTACATCAACGCGGTTCTATGTTTGCAGCAGCTGCCTGCGAAGACCCCGTCCAACGTCGCTCCTGGGGCAAAGTCTCGCTATGATGACTTTGTGGCGACGCATATCCAGCAGACCTTGACCATCCACTATACCGTACGTCCAGATCCGTGAAGCCGGACACCCTGCTAACGATCAAAGGGAACTTTCCTGGCCTGGCACCGCTACTTTATCTTCCAGTTTGAGGAGGCCCTGCGCAACGAGTGTGCATACACTGGCGACCTTCCGTAAGCCCCTGCCATCCATGCCGGTGACTCTTCTAACGAAACGACAGATACTGGAACTGGCCCGCCGACACCAACGACATGTCAGCCTCCCCCGTCTTCGACGGCAGTGACACCTCCATGTCGGGCAACGGCGCGTACATTGCCAACAAGTCGGACATCCAACTGACCCTGGGCAATTACCCGATCGTCTACCTCCCCGCCGGCACGGGTGGCGGCTGCGTTACCAGCGGGCCGTTTGTCAACTACACCGTCAACCTGGGCCCCGCGGCGCTCAACGTCCCCGGCGGGCAAGTCATAGCCCAGCCCAACCCCCTCGACTGGAACCCGCGCTGCCTGAAGCGCGATCTCACCACCGCGATCCTGCAGATGTTCGTCAACGCCACCTCCGTCGTATCTCTCATCCTTGATAACCACGACATCTGGGACTTCCAGATGGTCATGCAGGGCGTCCCCGGCAGCGGCTCCATCGGCGTCCACGGCGGCGGCCACTACTCCATGGGCGGCGACCCCGGCCGCGACGTGTTCGTCAGCCCCGGCGACCCGGCCTTCTGGCTGCACCACGGCATGATCGACCGCGTGTGGTGGATCTGGCAAAACCTGGATCGGAAGAACAGGCAGTATGCCATCTCGGGGACCGGCACGTTCCTGAACCAGCCTGCCTCGGCCAATACCACTCTCAGCACGCCGGTTGATCTCGGCTATGCCGCTGCGGGCTCGGTTATCATGCAGGATCTGATGAGCACGACTACTGGGCCTTTTTGCTATGTATACATTTAAGGGAACTGGCACTTACCTTATATACCTTATGATATCATTTTTTGCCGAGACTAGGTGATACTTTATACTCCGTTGAATATACTTCGAGACATCGATCTATACTTGCTGAACGGCGTGAGCTGGTGTACTTGGCATAAATCCTAGAACACGTCTGGAGCAGCATTTACCTCTATTACAGTTATAAGATCCTACCATCGGCATAGATGGCTAGTCACAGCCTGATCATTTCGTACGGAACTAGGCTCTGGTAGGTGTACACATCTTCGCCCTCAGGACCCCCATGGTCTAGACACTCATAATCAATAATGGTATTCAGTATTCTCCACCCATCGGATGTAGTTCTCCTACTTGACCAGGCTCAGCAAGATGAATGCTGTCTTCCACAGAAGTCTCCACCCACAAGGTTACCACATGGCATCTACGGCGTAGTTGAAAGCCAAGAGTATATTCAACGCATTTACCCCGCTTGGCCATGACTCATGCGTATACAATATCAGGCTACATTATACATACTAATACGTCGGACCCCAGGGTCCTCACCTCACCTCACCCTCACTCATAAAAGAGCCTGCCATCCTCTCTTCACCATAAAAAGACCTATAGAAAAAGCAATTACCATAAAACACGCCGACAGCATCAGAGCCAGCATGAGCGACCTAACAGCTACCAACCAGAAGCACTTCAAGTAAGAAATACCCTGTAAACAACACTGAACACTGAACACCCACTAACCCATTCCTAGCAATGTAGCCTCAACACACCACACCGACTTCGGTCCGCTGATCGAGACAATCATGGAAGAGATCGCGGATCGACGCAGCTGGATTAGCAGCAGACTAGCCGACAAGCAGAGCACCCAATCTATCCGACTCCTCGATTACGCCTGTGGGGCGGGCACAGCCTCCAAGGTATGTATACATAGCATAGCATATGCGTACGCATTCCACAAGCTGACATGAAAGGCCCTCCTCCCATTCATAAGCGAAGCCATCGGGCTGGATCTATCGGAGAATATGGTCAAGGAGTATAACGCCTGGGCGCGGGGACACGGCTACGCTGAGAAGATGCGGGCGTATCATCTGGATCTACTCGACCCGCGTCCAGAGGGTGGGATTGAGGAGGAGGAGGGGGTTGAGCTTGAGCTCTCCGGGTTCGATGTTGTGGTTGTTTGCATGGCGTTGCACCATGTTGCCGATGCGGAGCGGTTGCTAGCTAGGTTGGGCGGGTGTTTGAAGCCTGGGGGGGTGTGTGTTGTTATCGATGGGGTGCCGACACCCACGGGATCTTCTGGCGTGGATACGCATGCAGAGGTGGATAGCGAAACGGCGACGGCCGACCTGCGGGCTGTCCTCGGGCCTGAGCAGTTGGGGGTGCTGGAGACGATTAACAAGCATGGGTTCACCGAGGGGGAAATGCGGGAGTTGTATGAGCGGGCTGGGCTGGGGAGGAACTTTGAGTATGTGGTTATTGGGCGGGAGTTGAGGTTTACCATGTTTGGGAAGTCGTTTACTAGGAGGGGGTTTATTGCTAGGGGGGAGAGGGATAGTCCTTAGCCAAGGTTTCTAGGCAGATGATTTATGTATAGAGCTAGTCAACTGGTTTCTTTTCTGCGAGGAGAATCTCCATATCTTCGGCGACTAATTGCTGTACGATACCAGCTGCAACAGTGGATCCTAGTACATATGGTCAGCGAAAGGGTATTGTCGACAGAGACAGAGACAGAGATGAGCTTACCACTACCCATCGCATTAGCAACAACCTTCATCGGCGTCGCTGCATCCCCCGCAACAAAGACCCCTGGGACATTAGTCGCAAACAGCGGATCAGTCTTGACGCTCTGCCCAAGGATCGGGTCATCTTCAATCTCAACCCCAAGCTGCGTAATCATGTCTAGTCCAGCGAGCACCGTCCGCGGCCTGTGCCCCAGGTATCCCATCTTATACTCCCTACCGCCTTCAAGAACGACCCTAACCCCCACGTCAGGCGCAGGAACAGGGACCAGTCTAAGAATCCTCGCCGTCTCAATTCTACACTGCAGCGCGTTGAGCTTCCCCACCGCAGCCTTCATGCCCTCATCCTCGGCAACCGGCCCGTCCGTAAAGACAGTCACCGGGCCTGATGTAGGCGTTACGAGGAGATGCATCATCTGCGCCATGTGCGCGTACATCGGGTGCGGGAAGCTCAATATCCCCCCTGGGAGATGCGCTCGCTCATGGCCATCACAGAAGAGGCACTGGAAGCTACCAAAATCAGCATCTGCCATCAGAGGCATGGCGTAGCTGCTTACATATTCTGCGGCCAGTTCTCCGCATACCCGTCGATCTCGGGGAATACGTCGATGCAGCCCATTGCCAATGCGAGCTTCCGGCCCTGCCAGGTCCTCCCGTCGGCGGCCGTTACGCGAAACGAATGACCGTCTGCCTGCTGCATAGCGACAATCTCCGCCTCGATAAACTCAACCGTCCCGTACTTCTTGATCTCCTCTGTTGCGAGCCGCCGGAACTCCTCTGGCGGGGTACTATCCCGCGAGAGAACATTGTGCATCGCTTGGGCGCCTGCGTTGCGGAAGCCTGCTCCACCGGGTTTCGTGAAGATGGCTGCTCGGCGGTGGATGCGGCTGAGGCCGAGGGCGATGGAGAGGCCGGTTGGACCGGAGCCTACGATCAGGGCGTCGTATGTTGATGTTGATGTTGATGTTGCCATGGTGTGTGGCCTACTCCGTAGTGAGTGGGTGAGTGGTGTCTGATGTCGGAGATTGTCATTGTAGAATGACGTATGAAGATGGTAACTGCCATTCCCAAGGTCCCCGACTGTAGTCCCAACACCGTTGATACAACTGTGAGATTAGTTGTAAGACGATCTAGAGATATAGCGAGTAGTCTTTTGCCATGGGAGCGAAGACGTGGTTGCTCCCAAGCGCGGTGACACGCGCTGTTCAGCCGTCTGTCGGAGATGGCTCAGTAAGAATGTCTGCAGAGTCCATTCGCCGTCTAGAGCAAAATTTCCACCTCTCGCAATACTCGGGGAGTGTCAAACAAATCTTTTCAATCTTGCTCTGGCCTCGCTCACGCCCGGCGTAGGACTACCACCAAGGTATGACTGCTTTGCGCTGCGGCAACTCGGTTATGAGATAGTCTTTGGACTTGGACTTCAGATGTCCGCGTCGGGATATGCAGGATATACCCGTGGTCGGGCCAGGCATGACAGACACGGGAATATACAACGTGCTGGTGATACACCTTGATAGCACTCGACCACAGCAGAGATGAGGCACACCTTGAATGGAGTACAATTAGAATAACAATGCTATATATACCAGCCGGCCCATACTATACATCCCAACGCCAGTACCTCATGACTCATGACATGACTATCTATAACTATATCTAATTTTGGGAGACGTCCTTCCCATCCGACAGATTCCGCAGAATCTCCTTCAACTGCTTCAGCGGCGTGGGTTTCGTCAGGAACAGATTCACCCCGCTCATCATGGCCTCGTGCTGCATCGACGCGGAAAGGACGGCAGTCAAGATGATGATAGTGGTCGGCGGACGCTTGGTCTTTCGTTCGAACGAGCGAATCTGGCGTGTAGCGGTGAGGCCGTCCATGACCGGCATGGAAATGTCTGCAGGGTAGAGTTAGAAGTGGAATGTTGAGAGGATTGAGGAACTAACCCATGACGACTGCGTCGTATGTATCCGCCTTGAACTTTTCCAAGGCTTCGAGCCCGTTCTTTGCCGTGTCGTAGGCGAAGCCGGCGGTTTTGACGCACATTTCGATGATCTGTCATGTTAGAGAGATTGCAATATTGCTCGGGTTGAGTAGATACCTTGAGATTGACTTGGTTATCCTCTACGAGGAGGATATTCTTCGCCCCCTTCCTGTCAGACGGCTGTTGCTGCCCGGCTTCACCGTTGACCGTCCGTCCAAGGACAGAATCTAGGACCTGATCTTTCTCGCCGTTCCTCCTGCCCTCGAACATTTTATCCACGTCTGGGATTTTGTCTTCCTGCACGGGCGAGGGCAGATTCCGGGGCGTTGAAGTACTCGATCGCTCTGGCCGGCCTAGACAATGCTCAAAGGCCGTGGCCAGTGTTTTCGGGCTCACCCTACAACAGTTAGCAAAGACATGATTCAATTTCAAGTGAGACCTACGGTTGGGTGAGGAAAATGACCGAATCCTCAACGCTATCTCCCAAAGTCTTCCAGCTGCTCGTTCGCGCGGACAGGACAATCAACGGGAGAGCAGGTTGGATCTCCCCACCGTCTGGCTTGGGCTCGTTCGAACCTTCGATATAGTAGTTCCGGTACTCGTATTCCGTCACGATGGCGAAATCCGGCTTGGTGGTGTCGAGCTCATCGGGCGAGAGGACACGCAGTCCGAACCAGCCAGTCACCATGCGCCCGAGGCTGGTGCGGATGCGGTCGAAAACCCGAGAGTCGAATCCCAGGTCGCCCAACTTGGAGCTGCGCGTGAATAGTGAAACCGTCTTGCCGCTCAGCTGCTCCTTCAAAGGGGCAAATGAGCGAGGGGAAGGACTGGACTGCTCAGGCGGTTCGATAGGCAGCACGACATCGACGTCCGTTCCCTTGCCGACTTCACTGCTGAATTTGATCTGTCCTTTGAGTGACTTGACGATCTGATGGACCAGATGCAGACCGACTCCTAGGCCTGGAGAGGTCGTGTCCTCCTGCAGGAACGCGCTGTAGAGATGATTTGTGAGAAAGTCCTTGGACATGCCGCGACCGGAATCACTGAACGTCATCCGGATGGCCGGAGTTCTCTTGCCATCCACCAGCAAGCTATCCCGTCTCATCCGCAGCCGGATGTAGCCCGTCTGAGTGTACTTCAGAGCATTGCCAAAGAGATTCATGACGACTCGGCGCCAGGCACCGGCATAGACACTAAACTGCCAGCTGTCCTGCCACTCGATATCGACAATGGTGATGAGACGGTCCTTCGGGCCAAGGTCCTCCTTCTTGGCCAGCGCGTCGCTATCCCCGTTTGCGCCGCGACGCTGGTACTCTGCGCCGGCGAGAAGACCCTCCACGACCTCTTGCACCAGCACGCTGAGGTTCTCGTCCTGAAGAGAGCCAGGCACGGCCGTCTGGGGCTTGGACACGTCGGTTGCATGTCCGCCAGCCCTTTCTGACGGACGCGGGCGAGTGAGCGTATTGATCTTGGCGTAATCCAAGAGGTGGTTCAATGTATCCAGCAATGTGCGACCGCAGCTGTAGACTGTTTCAATGAGAGACCTCTGGGCATAGCTATTCACCATTTCCTGGAGCAACTCGACCGTGCCGAGAAGCCCGTGTAATGGCGACCGCAGCTCGTGCGAGATGGACGAGATAAAGTCGCTCTTGGCCCGGTCGGCGGCCTCCAAGTCCAAACGGGACACCTCGGCCATGACGGTGTTGCTAAACGCCGCCAGGTACGTCAAGTCCTTTGGTTCCGACAACACTCTGCCTGGGTCATTGGTCCATACTACGCAGACAGTGAACCACCGGCCCCGCTGAAAGTCCCAAACGGGATAAACGGCGATACAGCGCGCCTCTGGGAGTACCTTCATCATTTCCTTAATGTCCGTTGTCTCCTGCTGGATATCCTTCTTCTCCGGCTCGGTCGACATTGCTCCGCGGCTTCCTGTCTGCGAGTAACCCATTTCATCGGCGAGACCCTCGTAGCTCAGAGAGATGGACCCATCGTCCTCGACGTGGAAGATCTTACCTCGGGGATACTGGTCAATGAGATGGCTGACGAAGCCACCCGATAGCGAGACGTAGTGGCTATCCTTCAGGTTGACTCCTCCCTCGGAGGTGGACGAGGTGTAATGACCGAGCACGAGGCTCCGGGACTGCGAGTCGTCATCCGAAGCGTCGGTATCGGAACGGGACTCGGGGTTGGAAGGGGATGGGGCCTGCTCCTCTCCGCTATTGTTGTCCACTTGGCGCTGGCCATTGTAAGCTTCAGGGTCATCAAGTTTAGAATCGGTGAATCCCACTGTCTGCCGCCGCGCGTACACGCTGGCATCGATGAACATGGCCCCTTCGACGTCAAGGGCTTGGTAAATCATCGAAGCGGCGCGGTTGACTACGGACCGGACGTTGCTGGGAGCAAGGGAATCCCGCAGTTGGCTGGTGGTGGGGGAGAGCATTGGTCGGTGCTTCTTGTGACTCTTTTCGTCGGGTTTGCCGCGTTGCACTTCTTCGTCTGCCTCTTCCTCTCCATCTTGTTTAAATCTTTGGACGGGGGATCCATGCCTGCGGTGATTGCCAGCCTTGGTCATTTTTTTGACCTGGTCATTGCTAGCATTGACAGCATTGCCAGCATCGCCAGCACTGTCATCCTTGCCAGCATCGCCATCCTCGCCCTTACCATTCTCGGCATCCTGGCCACTCGACTGAGAGACCTGCAGCTTCTCCAACCTCTTGTTTAGCTGAGCAAACTGCCCACCGTATTTCTTATCCCGAGCGTCTCCACTGTCGATCCACTCATTGAGATCCGACTTGCCTTTGACAAACAGCCCCAGCGCACGCACCATCTTTTCTTCACGGTACTCCTCCCTCATGGCTCGCTGACACAGCAGATGATCCATGATGGTCGCCGAAAGCTCCTTGAGAAGATGTTCCTGGTCCTCGGTGACCCCATCCCGCGGCCGATCATCCAGCACCGCCAGACTCCCAATGACATAGTCATCCGGCGACGTGATAGGCACCGAGACATAAAACCGGTTGTGGGGATGGCCCGTAACCGACGGATGATTTTTGAACCGGTCGTCGCTCGTCAAATCATTAGCCACGAATATATCCCGTCCTTCTTCGATAAACGACTTGACCGCATAATAGCACATGGTCACCTTCTGGCGCGGCAGCCGGCGCACCCCCAGCCACAGCGCATCCGCCTTATCGCGGCCATCCGCAGCCCGCAGACTTAGATCCGGTGTTGCCTCTGCAACCACATGCTGCATCGTTTTATCGAAAAGGGAGATGAGAGCGCGTTGCGCGTGCATCCGGAGGGCGGCCAGCTGCGCGAAGACGGTGAGGACATTATCACGCGACACGTTGGGGTGTTTTCCGATCGACTGCTGGGCGAACTTTTCTGACTCGGAGAAGCCCCAGTAGGGGAGGTAGCTACTTGCATTAGCTGGGTCAATATGAAGATTTAGTCAAAATTACAGATGCATTTCTCGTTCGCGAGCGCCCTCGCGATTAAAGGCATACTTGCGCGGACCGGCGTCGCGGCCTTGGGTTGAACTGGCTGGCGAGTCCATCTGTGCTGTCAGATCATTTGTAACAGTGTCACAAAGTAGCAACGCACAGTGATTTAGCCTGTTGACGTTATCGAGATGGTCGAGTCATTTATACTCGCCAATTGGTGCAATTGGTGTGGTGCAATTGAAATGGGTGCGTTATATTCCGTCGAATGAGGAAGATGGGAGATTGTGATATGGCTTCAGCCGCTGGCGTCATAGGTCTTGCGATCGATCACAGACAGCGGCGGAAGCGAGAAGAAGATCCAATTGACCAATTGTCGTCAGTATATGCTGTACCATATGCTGTACCTATATCTGTACCAAGGTACGATCGACGAAGCAATAATAGATGATGATAGACCTGAAACCGGAATCCACCCTGCTCTGGTCGACTGTATGTATGAATGCAGAGTAATGAGACTATGAGAGTGTTATATAAGTCGGCAGGATCTGGTGCTGACGTCATTGCCGCTCTCCCCTGAAGCACAGACAGATCGACACTCATCTCTTATCCCTCATACAGAGTACTTCCAGGCGAAATGATTGGAGAGGCAGAAAGGAAACATCTGATCATCATCTGGCATCCTATATTGACACCTCAGGCAGTGGCAGTGCACTAAGTATCTCGACGTATGACCTGTCACGTGATATTTGGTCAATATCTCGACTGCTACGACAAGTGCAAACAACTTTGATAGCTAAAGATAGAACAGTATAGTCTACATAGACCACTTACTAAAGTAACTCATGTTTGAGTACAGCCAGACGCACTTTCTTTCGGTCTAGGCCGTGCGGCCCGGGCCAGCATTCTGTCTACATGATTGTGTTACATGACATTCTGAATAGCGTCATAATAGTTCAGTCCGTAAGAGAGGACCATAACCTGTCATACAGTGTCCCTGGATAATATGCGACGGTAGAATAAGATGGTTGGTTCTTATCTAGCAAGCCTGCTGGCGATGGAGGGCTTGCTGATTAAGCAGGAGTGTGACCCTACAACAAAATATATAATGAGCTGATCTATGAGGACTGGACGACTGATTGGACTACCTCTCTATTGCACTACTATTTCCACTACACTACAGAGTACCTGTGGTAGTCTAGCATCTTTTAGTTACCTGCTTTCATTGTTGACGAATAAGAAAAAGCAGCTTCTCCTGTCTGCCAACGGACATAGTGCGACAGCGACTATCTCCGCTATAACTCCGCCGTAAGCGTAAGCATCTGCTGTCTTAGCTGGATGTATTTAATCCATGATAGCCCCAGATTACTTACTGATCTTCATTCTGGAATTCTCGTAAAATCAAATTGATCTAGAGATACACACAAATCAAGAGACATGCATCTCATACTCACCGGCGCCACAGGCCTCGTCGGCTCCGGTGTCCTCGACGCAATGCTCGCCATGAAAGAAGTGACCAAAATATCCATCCTAAGTCGACGACCAGTCAAGATGGCCAAAGACGCCCATGATCCCCGAGTGAATATCATCATCCACCAGGACTTTGAAACCTACGACCCAGCAGTCCTCGCCCAGCTCCAAGGGGCAACAGGCTGCGTCTGGGCTCTAGGTATCAGTCAAACAAAAGTCAACAAAGAGTATGTCCTTGCCTCACCAAATAAAAGAAAACTACTGATTCGAAAGGGAGTACATAAAAATCACCAAAACCTACGCCCTGGAAGCCGCAAAAGCCTTTCGCACTCTCCCCCCGCCAAACCACCCCTTCCACTTCGTCTACGTTTCCGGCGCAGGCGCCACCACGCAGCCTGGGTTCTTCGCTTCGCTCTTCGCCCGCGTCAAAGGCGAGACGGAGCTGGAACTTGCAGAGATACGTCGCAAGTTCCCGCTGTTTAGAACGAGTTCCGTCCGTCCGGCGTTTATAGACTTCGCGCACCACGACGCTATCAAGAAGTATCTCCCGGCGCGGCCTGCGTTCGAGACCCTGCTCCGGCCCTTGGGGCCTGTGTTTCGGGCGGCGACGCCGGGGCTGTGTAGTCCGACGGACCGACTGGGGAGGTTTCTGACCGAGATGGCGATGGGGAGGTATGAGGATCGGTTGGTTGGGGGGAAGGGTGTGCAGATGGTTGGGGAGATGCCTATACTTGAGAATACGGCGTTTCGGCGGTTAGCTGGGTTGAGTTCGTGATAATGCGACTTCTCTCTTCCTTCTAATGCATATACAACGCCTTAACAAGGCTCTTCAACCAGTACGCCACAAAGTAACCACGTCTATATACACATTACCCTAGTCTATCTGCAGCCGTCACAGTCAATGAACTCCCAACGCCAAACGCCATCACCGCTGTAAGTTATGCAATCACTGCTCAACCTCCCAAACAGCTCTCTCCACGTCCCTAATCTTCCTCCGCCCAAACCGAAACTTACGCATCAAATTCTTCTCCTTGATCAGCAGCGCCCTCTTGCGTCGCCGGCGCGGATAATTGATCGGACTCTCGCTGCCAGTAAAGATAGCCAGATCATAGATGAATGTGCCACACAGTCCGCCGGTGATATCCGCAGCCCAGGGTCCCCAGATCCACCAGGCATGATTCTCACGAAACAGCTGGCCCCCCCAGCCGGCCATGAGAGCGATCAGTCTGGGCCCAAAGTCACGGGCGCAGTTGAAGCATCTGCGTGGTCAGTACAGCACTACTAACGATAATCAGGACTGACGCTCACCCTCCAGTATTATACCCCAACGCAAGAACAAGCACACCAATCAATATCCCCAGGATAAACGCCTGCATGCCCGCGCCCGGCGGCGCATTAGTATCATCCCCCAGCGCCATAATCGTGCCCACCAGAATCGCCGTCCCAACAAACTCGTTGAAAAACGCCGTAACAGGGTGCACGAACGCCTTCGGCGCGGTCAGCAGCGCCTGCCTCGCCAGCGACTCGCTCTGCGCGACGTGGTTACTGACCGACGACTCGACAATCGCGTCGTGGTACAGCGCGTACGCGATCCCGCCGGCCGTGATTCCCCCGACGATCTGCGCCGCGACGTACACCATGCACTTTTTCGCCGGGAACCCCCGCCACACGGCCATGCTGATTGTGATGGCTGGGTTCAAGTGCCCGCCTGAGACACCCCCTGCCATGTAGATGGCGATCATGAATGCGAACCCCCATGCCGGCGCGAGCGACGGGAACGACCCCGCCTGGTTCTGCGAGGTGTACGTCTGCAAGCCTGCGCAGAGCCCGAGCGTCATGGCGATTGTCGTGCCGAGCCACTCTGCCAGCGGTTCGCGGAACTTATGTCTGATCTCGCCCCACTTGTTGAAGAAGCCGCGTTCATCTGGTTTGGCGACCCGGGCTTCTGGGGTATCTTTTTCGGGGTTGAGGTCGTCGTTGTGAGGCGGGTGCTCGGTTGGTGGTTCGTCGGCCGCTGGGATTTGGTCTTGGTGCGCGTTGGGCCGTTTGGCTGCGGCTTCTGTGTCTTGATCTTGATCCTCTCGGCTCATCATCCCCGACCGCATGACATGAGGCAGCGGTTGTGCCAGACTCCAGACTGGGGCGTTTTGCGGCTGGCCATATTGGGGGTTGTAGTGCATGTAATCAGGATGCAGGTAGACGCCCTGGTATGGCGGGGGAGCTTTTGAGCCTGTTAGGGAAAATTGCTGGGTTGCATTTGGAATTGTCGCATCTTGGGACGGCTGCTGAATTGTTTCATCGGATTGGCAATTGTGAGATTGGATATCTGCCCATGTTAGACAAATAGTGGTGATAAAGAAGGTTACACGTACCATTGACCTCATGCAATTGGGAACTGTCTTCTGCCTCCATAGAATCCAGCTGATAGAAACAACCTAAACACAATCGCAAAGAAAATAGACGGTATGATCGTGGACAATTCATGGGCAGAGATCAGAATCCGAGGTTATTATACGCTGAGTAAGGCCTGAGGCAGTTTCAGGATTCAGGGCCATTACATCACCAAACCTATCAGTCGCCACCAAAATTCAATTCTTGCCAAAACTCGCCAACAAATGGAAAGGAAAAGTCTTCATCTGAGATCAGGAACAAGAAGCATACCTAATAATCAAGATTTAGTTCAAGCTCGTTGTTGCTGCTGAGGAACTGCTCCCAGCCAACCATTTCTTCTCGAGTCATAAAGCAGCTTGATGTCATATTAAAGGCTGCGAAACCTGAATAATTTCAAGATCACCAAGCAGGGTAAGATCCTGTATAAGCCCGGTCATTGGCGGCATGATGGCCTCTCTATCTCGGGGGTTTCCCGCCACTAACATGCGGTCATCTGGCTGGCGCAGTTGCACTTCCTCCAGCATTAGTAGGCAGCAAGCTTATAGGCCGAGCGTCTTATGGAATGGAGGGTTTTAGGGCTCGTGGTAGAGGATCACTGCTATAGACAGTCTGTTGACTCTGTTCAAGGTTGTCATTTGAGTCATTGTCCGTGGACACTACGATCTACGTAGTGGAGCATTGATTGAGATCACGATCTCGTACCGGATTCTAAGAGAAATTGAGTCCGCATTACCAGTTAAGCAGGAGCAGGCAAAGCGGACAATTTGAAGAATGGATGCGGATTTGGCTCAGGAAATTAGCTTCTCATGGGTCGATATGAAGGGTCCAGGGTCCAGACTCCAGACTTCACAGAGATCAGTCCTGCGAGGGTCCCGCCAGAGTCTGTTTTGTTTCTGTCTCCTACACTTTGCTAGGTTAAAGGTGTTTCTTCTTCCTTTCCTCTGTCTCTTTCTAGCCCACAGCGCCTGGTGCCCCGTACTTCTGTGAGGCTAGATATATCCAGTGCAGTGCCAATTATGAGGGTTGTTGCGAGCTAATCAAAAGGCCAGACAGTTAAAGTTTTAGACCAATCAGATCAAGTACAAGACAGGAAGGTAAAATGTGCTGCAATAAGACATGCTACGCTTCGGTCCGCAATAGCCTGTTCATACTTTCATGGCGCGATTGTCACGCTAAAAAGGGGCCGAGTGGGGGGTTAAATGATAAATCTCCTCCGCTAATCCGACGTTGTCCAATACTCAGCTGCCAACACGACTAAATGAGAAAATGGACACTCTTCCTGTCGAGATCATCCTCACCATCGTTAATTATGTCTCTGATACAAAGGACAGGCTTCGATTGCTTCGAGTATGCCGACGCTGGCGAGACCTGTTCTTCCACATCGCATACAGCCGCGTCGATATTGATGGGTCTCTGTTCGAGCCCCTGACGAAAGTCGCAGTGGCCCACCCTCGGATAGGAGCAGCCATCCGTGATCTATCAGTCATATCGTGGGATTCATACACCCATGCCCACGACATGGATGACAGTCTGCCGGAAGCGGTAGAGGAGCTGGTGGGGCAGATCAGCGAGTCACCAGAGGAGCAGAGAGACTGGACACAGGATCTGCTAGGGAGAAACGAGGACGCATGGCTTGCCCTTCTGCTTACCTTGGTGCCAAATATGGCCGTTTTTTCTGGGTTTTATTGTGGAGACGCGCCGAGAGTGACGCGGGTCGTTGCGCGGGCTGCACACAAGGAACCGCCGTTCGACGCCAGGCCGGCCCTGCAGCGGTTGGAGACGCTACATATGACATGCGACGATCTCAAGACTGTCTATCCGCATTGGCAGTTCCTGCCATTTTTTCATCTACCATCGCTTAAGGATGTGAACCTGGACGCGGTGAAGGAAGCCAGAGAATGGCACAGACTGGACCACCCGGCTGTGTCTTCCGCGTCAGGCACGGCGCCCGTGGAATCACTGGTTCTGGAAAATCATTGTAATGGGAGAAAAGGAATGGCGGAGCTTATCACCTCGTGCGCCAACCTCAAACAATTCAAATACCAGCATGACCACCAGGAGATCTGGGGGCAGTCATACGTCGACTTTCAACCCCGGAAGTTCTACAGGGCGCTGTTGACCCAGAAGCATAGCCTTGAGGTCCTCCATCTAAGCGACACTGGCGACGTGGCCGGCGCTGGGGCAGATGATCTGAGCGACGACGAGGAAGATGACGGCCCTGAGGCATATGACCGGTGGTTTGGATCACTGGCGGAATTCAACCAGCTACAGGACCTTCGCATCCGCGTCCAGAACCTTCTCAACTACCATCACCGCGATAAAGATGAATCCGCTGTGCTCAAGGACATTCTACCGCGGAGCCTAAGGTCGCTACATGTGACGGAATGCTGGGAGAAACACTGCGCACTGCTCGTGCCTAATCTGCAAGGTGTCCTCGATCATCAGAAGCAATTCCCCAACCTAGAACGGATTAGTATCTCTTCCGCGGAAGCCGAAGATATACCTGCAGGCCCGAACAGGAGGCCCTGGCCACCCCAGTACCGTGTTCGGGAATCATTCGAGAAGCTATTTGTGCCAGTGAAGGAGATGTGTGACCGAGCGGGTGTAACATTCGAAATGAGTGTCTGGTTTTGTAGTACCTCATAATCAAGACCACGCCATTGTTTTCATCAGCTCCAGCAATCAACTCAGAAATCCTACTTTCATTGGGTTCGATGCGAATATCACCTCTCAATCAGACACCTTTACAACATTTTCCAACTTAGGGGTACCTTTGTAAAAAGGCCTTCTAGATTATATATTTTATATATCTAGACTCCTATTACTACCTACATTTAAGCCTTCTACTTTTAGCTAATTATCTCTATAGTATAATACTAAAAAATAGAGGTTTCCATCCTATTATACTCCTTATTATAAGGCTATAATAACAGTAATACTAATTTTATATATCTCTAGGATCTAGAATCCCTCTCTAACCTTCTTACTAAGAGAAAGAAGGACTATAAAGGCAATATACCTCCTCTAATTCTTAAAGATCTTAGTAGATTAACTATAACTATAACTAAAGCTATCTAAAGCTAGCTTAAGGAGGCCAGTCACTAGTTTTAAGTCTTCTATAATATCTTTACTAACCTTAGGAGGTCTCTTAATAATTTTATTATCTCTTAGGTAACTTTAGACTATAAGAATATAGTTTATAATATCTACTATAATATCCTCTAGTATATCTCTATTACCTACTATATTAATATCTAGGATATTAACTTTATCCCTATCTAGCTGCAAAGCTACTATAGTAATCTAATAACTATAACTTCTACTATAAATAGCCATCAGATCTATATAGATATTATCTAGACTCTAAAAAACTTAGGGATTCCTATCCCTTTTACTAAGATAGTAAAATTAATAGTACTCTTAGTATTATTCACCTCTTTAATCTATAGCTTTATCTATAGTAGATCTACTCTGCCTAACTAATATAAGGATAATAGAGTTTTTATTACCCTTAGCTCCCTAAGATATAATAAGCCTTATATTATTTACTATACTATTACTAATGCTATTAAAGGAGTCACTACTAATAATATCTCTAAGATTAAACCTATCTACACTAGCTAGGCTATCTACTCTACTAGTAAGGCTATCTATAGTCTTCTTATAACCCTAGAGGCTATTACAGCTATCTATAAGATTCTTAATATAACTATAGTTACTCTACCCTAAAAATAGTTTAACTATATAATCTTTAATATCCCCTCTAGTATTAAGGCTATAGATAGTATTATTATATCTATTAGAGACCTTATTAAAACAGAGGCCTATACCTAGATAGGGGCCTAACTAATTAGTTACTACCCCTCTCAACACAGCCCTAAGGCTAATAATTAGATAATATAGATTATCTTTTTTCTATAGCTAATACCTTCTTTTATCTTTTTCAGAAATAATAGTCTCTTATACTATATTAACAAGCCATTACTAGTTATCTATTATAACCCTAGTTATCAGGGTTTCTACAACCCTGCTTAGTATATAAGAATTGCCTACTATAACCACTATAGTGATAGGGCTAATAACTATAAAGGTTAGTTTAATACTAACTATTTAAGACTAGCTTAATATATAAACTACTATAGCCTCTTTCTTATAAGCTATAAGAACTACCTAGTAGTACTAAGATAAGAGTATAGCAGGCTTATCTATCTAATCAAAACATAGCTTAAGGCTATATAAAAGACTAGGATTAAGGCCTATTAGATCCTCTACTAGCCTTAAGCAGCAGCCACTAACACTATAGATATTAATAATACTTAGCTATAGATCTAACTATAACCATAAGCCCTAGCTAGTCTATCTAGCTAGAAGAGGAATACTACTAGTTATATAGCTATAGATAGTATAATTAGTAAAGTCTATTAGTCATCTTACCCCAAGGCCTATAATAATATTTATAATACTATAAAGCTCTTCTAAAAGTAACTTAACTATAATATTAAATTAAGCTCTAGCTCCTTCTCTATATAGCTCCTCTCCCAGCCTAATAATAAGATAGATAGAGTTAATCTAACCCTTAACTCTTTCTAATATTAAGAAATTAGTTAAGGCACTACTACAGTAATAGTTATAATTAATAATAAACTCTATATAATCTATAAGTCTGCTAGATTAATATTAGCAGGTCTATATCCTACTATACTATTACTCTCTAGCTTACTTTTAAATAAAGATATAATATAGTCTATATCTAAGAGCCCTTTACCTTCCTTTATATAAAGATCTCTAACCATCTATCCTATAAATGCTTTGCCCTAGTCAACATCTAGGATAGTAAGAAATATAAGGAGTATAAATATCCCTATATTATAACCTATATCTATAAAGAGGCTAGACTCTATATCTAGCAGTACTAATCTATATAGAGTTAGAATCTCCTATAAGTTAGTATTAATAACTATAAGATCCTTAATATATACTAATAACTAACCACCCCTAAGATTATTAACTATATAACTAACCTCACTATGGACTATAACTACCTAATTAGAGGGGACTTTAATACCTAGTATAACACCTTTAAATTAGGAGTAATAAATACCTATTAGGGTATAGAGCTTACTAACTAGATAAGCACTAGTAATATAGATTATATTAGTAAGCCTAGTATCCTAACTCATTAATATAGCTATATAATTAATCTCACTTTCTCTAATATCCTCTTTATCTAAATAGAAGTTGCTAATAACATGCACACTAGCTCTAATTATAAAACCCTTATTATTACTATCCTAGGGTATAGTAATAAGCCTCTAGATTAATTCTACTACTAGATCTCTAACTTAGAGCTCCCTAAACTTACTAGTCTACTAGGCAACTAGCTCACAGTGCTACTTAACTCTTAGAGACTTAATACTTTTAAGTAGTTAAATAACTATATAATAGACCTAGCTAATATCTTTAATAATATAATTAAGATTATTAAGAAACTAGACCAGGGGCAAGGCACTACAGCCCCCTAGTAAATATCTAAATATAAGCTTATATATTAAGACTGGCTCTATACTAAGAATAATCCTTAACCTAACCCTGAGGAATAAAAGGCTATAAAACACTACTTCTAGATAATTATCTAGGATGCTAAGCAGGCATACTAAAAGTATATTATTAATAATATTAAGGATAATAAGAATCTCTATAAGATTATAGCTTAGCATAAGCTAACACTAAACCTTAAGGCCTTGCCTCTTATTATAGATAGCTACCTTATTAAAAATATCCTAAAGAAGGCTAAAGCCCTCCAGGAATTTATCCTTAGATATTTTAATAATAAAGATAACCTTCTAGATAACCTTCTCTAGGACTGGGATGGCTCTAGCTATTTATCTTAGAAATTCTCTATCTCTCTTAAGGAAGTTAAGAAGAATACTATTAATATTATAAGCATCTTACTAGAGACTAACTATATTACTATATAGCTACTTAAGATATACTAAGTATACCTCTAGAACTATCTATATAACCTTTATAATTACTATCTTACTCTTTTCTACTTTCTATATCCCTAATAGTGTATAGAGATAGCTATATTACTAAAGATAGATAAGAAGAATAAGTTCTCTATCTACTCTTAGCACCTAATTACCCTCCTCTTCTATATCTTTAAAAGCTTAGAGTAAATTATTATCTACTATCTTATATAGACTATTATTACCTATAGTATAATCAGTCTCTAATATAGAGAAGCCCTTCTAAAGCACTCTATAATAGACCTTATTATAGCCTTTACTTATAATATAGAGGCTACCCTTACCTAAGGCTAGAAAGTTACTATAATTACTATAGATATATAAAAAGTCTTTAATACTATCCTTAAGCACTATCTTCTAAGATATCTAATAAAGTAAGGCTAGTTCCTCTCTCTTATCTATCTTATTAATAGCTTCCTCTCTAACTACTCTATATAGATCTAGCTTAAGAAGACTATTACTAACTTCTACTTTATCTACTATAGAACCCCCTAGGGCTCCCTACTTTTATTTATTATCTTTCTTCTATATATTATAGTACTACTACTTAAAGATATTAAGCTTTACTTTAGATATACTAATAACCTTAATCTATACTAGGCCTCTAATACCCTTAATAAGAATATCTAGCTACTTACTTAAGATATATATAATATACTTTAATAGAGTAATAAAAATAAGGTCTTCTTTATCTCTAAGAAGCTTAAGATAATTTATATTATATAGTAATAAGATGACTATATTTTATCTATTATAGTAAATAATACCCTAACTATTTAGCTAATTATTACTATAAATAAGAAAGGCTAATAGCTAGTGCTCTGCTAGCTTAGAGTCTAGTTTAACTAGAAGTTTATCTTCTACTACTATATTATAGCCTATGCTACTAAGGCCTAGATAATCTTATAATATATCTAAGACCTTATTTATATAGTGGATAGGCCCTCTATCTCCTCTCTATAGAAGGCTATTATAACTTATATCCTTCCTTTACTACTATATAGTATAGAGGTATAATATATAGACTAGCTAAAGACTATAGAATATACTAATAATAGATAACTAAAGCTAGTTAGTATATATATTAATATATATATTATACTACTTAATAAGACCCTAGCTCTAGCTATCTAAAGTATCCTTCTAGTCTAGCACACCACCTCTACTATAACCCTCTTCTATAATATAGGCCTACCCTCTATTAATATAGCCCTTAAAGAAGTTAAGCTCTACTTTATCCTCTATTTATAGAAGATTAATAAAGCCTACCTCCTTATAGCTTAAATTATCTTATCTATAATTAATAGAAGATATAATACAGGCATCTAGATAAGATAGAAGATTAAGGTCTAGAGATTTAGCACCCTTCTCTCTATAATCTCTAGACTTTAACTAGTAGTCCTATACTACACCTCTAGCTATAGGGAAGAGTCTACTATAGATATTAATAAGCACACTACTACTAAGGCTTTCTAGGCTTAGTATAATAATCTACCTCTAACTAATATTATAGTATTCTCTAATAGATTAGAGCAGTATATCAACAATACTAGAAGGGTTAGATAAGGCTATACTATCTACTAAGATAGCTAGTAATATCTAACTAGCTATAAAGCCCTTAATCTATAATCTTATATCTTTAATACTAAAGCTATAAGTGCCTAGAAAGGCCTTAACTATACCCTCTTAGAACTTAGCCCATCTTAGGTCTAGCTCTGCATTAATAGCACCTCTATTATCTAGGGTATCTAGGGCAATGCCCTAGATACCTTATAATAGGCCTTCCTTAAATCTTAATATCTATAATGCCATAAAATAGCATAACATCTAGGTTAAGTAGTCCCCTAGTTATATAGGTATTAAAGATAATAAAGCCACTAATGCCCTTATAAATTAAAGAGCCCTTAGTAAGGCCTTAAATAAGGGCCTAGAGTCCCTTCTAATAGTTAGTAGTATATACTTAATATATTAAGAACTCTAAGATAACACCTATATAGTATAATAGAATAAGGTATTAACTAAGCTCTTCTAGTAGTACTAATAATAGGAACTTATCTATAAAGTGAAGCCCTTGCCAGAACTAGACCTATACTATCTAGTCCTTTACTAGTAGCTTACCCTAAGGTCCTCTTATAGGGATTTTAACTAATACCACTACTACTTCTACTATAATAATACTAAGCTTATCTACTCTTGCAGATATAATAAGAGCCCTAAATACCTTACCCTCTATATAAAGATATAGTATAGTCACTAGTAGTAGCTCTAACACTATCCCCAGCCCCTATCAAAATTTAAAAAAGTAGGAGGTAGTATAGTATCTATAGTTCCTTAAGCCTCTAAAATTTATAGAGCTCCTCTAGATAATAGAGTTCTACTTTAAGATCTATACTTAGTAATCTAATAGACCATCACTAATATATATATATATAAGTGTCTATATAATATATATATATATATAACTACTCCTTTCTTTTCCTTTATTCTTACTTAACCCCTATAACTCCCTCTCTCTATCTCTCTCTAGCTCTAGCCTTTAATACCCTATAGGGCCTCTACCCTATCTACTTATAGAAGCTCCTACTCTACTAACCTTCCTATAGCCTTATCTGCCCCATCCTCACTCTATTAGCTATCTATATATTAAGAAGTTTATTAGTTAACTAGTTATCTGACTCAGTATTTAGTAAGAGTTACTTTCTATAGTAGCATATCATCTCTATATATATAATTCCATAGCTTAGCACGTCCCTATACCCCATAGGAGGTCTTAGGAGGGCAGGCTTCGCCTGCCTCTCTACCAGATGTTAATTAATACAACAACAACAACAACAACAACAACCTCTTGATCAGACAGGAGGACAAAAGATATTGCCAGCCAGAGTAAGATATGCGCACGACTAGCCCGGAAATGAAATGTCAGCATGCTCAGTATAGCACGTAAGACACGCTGCATCAGGGCTATCTCTTCATATCCCATGGCAGTGCGAACTTGGTCTGGGTTAATCGGCCTCGGGGGTCGGGGCTCGGACATAAGCAGACCTTCGGGTTTGTAATCTTAGGCCTCACTTTGATACAAGGACTATTGCATGACAAATATGATAGCGAGAGATTCAGATATAAATAAGACAGAAGGACTTGCACTCGATTGTCTTCTTCATTTTCAAGCAACAGATCTTGTCTGATCACTCCATTCATATCATTATACCGCAACCGGCAACCCTGTTCTCTCATTGCAAAGCACTCTTCCAAGCCTCGTCAAAATGACATCCACCAACACAGCTGCCTGGCTTTCTGAAGCAAAGCTCCATCCCTTTGAAATAAAGGAGTCGCCCCTAGGCAAGCCAGAAGCCAACGAAATCCTCGTCCGCAACCATGCTGTCGCCATCAACCCCATCGATGGAATGATCCAAACCAAAGCATTCTTCCCTTTGAACTACCCAACCATTCTCGGCCAGGACGTCGCCGGCGAGGTCGTTTCCATCGGAGACAACGTCACTCGATTCAAACCCGGGGACCGTGTCCTAGGCCACGCCATCGGGCTCATGGCCGGACGCAACGAAGCCTGCGGTTTTCAGACCTACACTATCCTACAAGACAACCTGGCCTGTGAAATACCGGACTACATCACCTACGAACAAGCCGCTGTTTTACCTCTCTGCCTCTCCACCGCCGCCAGTGGGATGTTCCAAGAGGATTTCCTCCACCTGAACCTCCCGACTGAGCCACGCGCTGCGCCCACCGGACAGACGCTCTTGGTCTGGGGCGGTGCGTCCAGCGTCGGCAGCAATGCCATCCAGCTCGCAGTCGCAGCAGGCTACGAGGTAATCACTACCGCATCGCCAAAGAACGTTGACTACGCCAAACGGCTCGGAGCCAGCCAGGTCTTCGACTACAGCAGTCCAACCGTCTGCGACGACATCGTCCAAGCAACGAAGGACAAGGTTCTCGCCGGCGCACTAGACTGTATCGGGTTCTCTGCGACGGCAGTGTGTGTTGAGATTCTGAGCAAATCCCAAGGGAAGAAGTTTGTCGCTACAGTCAAGGGCGGTTTTGCGCCGCCTCCGGATGGAATCCACGTGAAGCATATCTTTGGGACGACACTCAAGGATAATTTCGTTGGAAAAGCAGTTTATGAGGATTTTCTGCTGCGGGCGCTGCGGTCAGGGGCTTTTGTGCCTGCTCCTGAACCTCTGGTTGTGGGGACTGGTCTGGGAAAGGTGCAGGAGGCGGTAGATTTGTATGGAAAGGGGGGAGTTTCTGCGAAGAAGTTGGTTATTCTGCTGTAGCCTGTCTGAACACGTCCCTTTATGTAGTTAGAGTAAGGAACTGCGGTATACTTGTTTAACCATGATTTTCCTCATACAATAGTGCTCTGATATTGGGCTCGGGCCCTCGGGGTATCAGTTATAACACCGAAGCGCCAGGACTGGCCCGAGTAAGCAGGCAGCAGCGAAGTAAGCATTACAAATATAAAGCACGTTGATAGATGATATGCGTATTCTCTCCTTTGATCTGCAGCATCATCATTAGAATGATCTACATCGGCCCCTCTCGAGGATACGAAACCTGCAAACGGCGGAAGAAGGTCGGTCACATCCTCAACTTACGGCAGGGCTAATTCAATACAGTGCGATAAAGCTCGTCCAGTGAGCATCCTTTCTCTTATACCTATGACTCTAACCACGGAGCTGGTCATGGCTACAATGCCGAAACTCAAACCGTACAGAAGAACAGGCCAACCAGAGGGTGATCTTCCAGCGGAACTACACCCAGACCAGGGCTGCCACTGATTACTGTAGTAGTCTGCCCGTCCGAGCAGCATACCCTGGCACAGATACCCTGCCGGATGACGCTGTTCCAAAAGAAGTGAGCAAGGAGGATGTAGTGGAGTATGCGGTGCGTGGATTCTTCTACGACTTTACTGTTTCATCGCCAGATAGCATTAGCGCATCTGTTGGGTTTCTCAAGGATTTGGAGGCGCAGATACAGCGGAAAGGAATGGCCTCCGTCCTTGTGAAAGCCTGCATGATGATTAGCTATGCGAATCAGGCTACGAAGCTGCATCGGCCGTCTTTCACGATCAAGGCAGAGGTTTACTGCTGATTCATCCCCTATGCATCGCTTCTCCGCTATCCATCGTACCGCCAGAGTTGCAGGACTATTTCACACGGTGTCTAGTCTGGATTGGACAAAATACGGGAGTTGATACGCTTCTCTACTGGCTGAGGTGAGATTTTATGATGTCGCTGTTTGAAATCTCTGGTCGTGCTGACACCCTCAGAAGACTCATTTCCACATTGGAGATCTATCCGTAGGATGTATGATTGTCCACGGAGTATTGCTAAAAGACATTGACTTTCGTACAGTGGAATGGCAGATCCTCTGAGATATGACAACAGGGAGGGAACGAGCAGAAAAGCACCGCAGCAACTCACTTACACCAGTTTATATCTGTCCATATGTTATCTTCAGTTAATAGAATAGGAAAATATATATCTGCCAGCACCTTTTCAAGCACTTATGTATACAATCTCAGGGTTAGGCAGCTCATTCCCAACGAAGAGATCGGGAAACTCGTATTGCGCTCAGCCACCATTAGCGCGACTTATTTATGAACACGTTGCCCATCGCTATAAAAAGCCAGAGATATCATGAAAAGACGACAACCTAACGATGGAGAATGTTCTATCCTATCTCCAGCGCGGACCCCACGAGCGCAGGGTAAAGAAATATCTGGAAGAAGCAACGAAAGGTCCGTCCCGTTCCCTTGACCTGAATTCCATTCCTGACAGCCCCAGAATCCGTACTCGACGATCTCAACAAAGCACTCGCTCCTCGGTGGGCGGGCGCGAAAGACATATGGGCTATTTTCTGGCTACACCGCTTCAAAGACGGATACGGACACTGTATGTCCCCATCCAACATCTACATGACAATACTGACCCCACAGACTGGGACGTTGAGAGCTTCCGCCGGTTCCTCACCAGTCGACATCCGGGCATTGCGTCCCACGGGACGACGTATCTGCTCTGGCGGTGTTTGCATTTCTACGCGCATTATCCATTCGCGCGCAGTTCTCGCGGGAGTAGGATCGACGAAAAGGGGTTCCAGCGGGCGATTGCGCTTCTTGTGTTTCGGGGGACGGGTTTATTAGGGATGCAGGAGCGGGGGGAGTACTGGCGCGATGACGAGTCCGCGTTTCGGCAAGCTGATTTTCGGAGGATCCTTGCAAGCCTTAGCGAGCCGTCGCTATACTATTCCGCGGGGAAGGAGTGGACAGTGACGGAGACGGATGTAATGGACGTGCTGGCTACGACGCAGCCTCATTCGACGAATTTGGCCCCGTCGGCGGATGAGCTGCGTGACGCGGCTGAGAGGATAATGCCTAAGCCGTCGATAAGTTATCATCTTTTGCGAGACGAGTTCGCACTGTTCGTCCGGTTACTTCTGCAGCTGAGGGTGTGGGATACCCAGGGGTCATGTTTGCCTTCTGGGATGGTCAATAACGAATCGTTATCTGCTTGTCAGAAATTGGCCGATAGCATTGCCGATGCGATTTGCAATGGAGATCAGACGATCGATCCTGGGATTGTGGCAGATGTTCTGGTGAGTATACCCTTGTGTCGGGTTCAGATGGCTCTAACCCATACAGCCGGCTCTTCGCGAGCGGTTCTACCGCTTCTGGGGCGTTCTATTCCAACCTTCCAGTCTAGGTAATAAGATCGTACCTCCAGAGGAACATTTACCGAATCGTATTCTGGCGGCAGTTTGTCTCTTGCTTCCACTTGCCACGAGGGTTTCCCCTGGTCAGTGGACGAGTGATTCTACCTTGCAATTTCTTCCTGGATCGAAGGATATTGGAATTGACCATCTGCTGGAACAACTACGAGACAATCGCTATCCACGTATCCTGTTGTTTATCGATGAGAATTGTACAGCTGTGGTAGGGGCATATATCCCTAACCTGTCGAGTCATGGGGCCGAGTCACATTGCAGCGGGGACAGCCGTCTAGACGATAGCGGTCACTTTCTGTTTCAACTGAGTCCGGCGTTCTGTCTGCTACGGTCAACTGGACTGACACAATCACTGGCCGAGTTGTTCTGTGCTGAGAGCACCGTCACAGTGGATCCGAGACCGTCACTTGCCTATACAATAGGTCATGAAGAAGCAGGGGCTCGTCTACACGTTAATCCGCAAAGTCAAACAGTCACTATGGCTGCCAATCTGAATCAATCAAGCGAAGAGAAACCCATCTATACAGATATGTGCAGGGGCCAGACCGGGGAATGGGAGCTTACTGTTCATCCTGCGCAACTCCATATACTCCGCGTTGACCCCAGCGCCAGCACGCCGACTTTGAGCAGGAATACAAGCAAGGAGGCAGTCAGTGGAGAGGAATTGCGAAACAGAATCCATGGCTTTGGGTCTAGTAACAGTGAAACACCAAGTCCTAACGTGTTGGAATGGTTGGAGCGGTGGAATATTCGGCGTCAATTCTATAGCGGGACTTGCCCGTAGATTCGAACAGCTGGAGATGGATGACATTGGATTATGAATGCTTCTATCATTTCACATACAGAGTCTTGACGTGGCTCCTTGGCTTATTTGACATGCATAGCATCGTCAAGACAAACATCCATCCAGGAAGACCGCAATACATGTAGCGTTATCCCTCCGCAAGCCCTCTGCAACATCCCGGACAAGCTCGTCTGCCACCTGCTGCACCCCCAGTCCTCCTTCATGCCGTGTCTTTATTCCATTGATGATGACAGAATCCTCCAGCACGTTGGTGACGCCATCTGTCGTCAAGGCAAGGATATACCGACGATCTTTCTGCAGATCTACCCGGATAATGGACGGTTCAGTAGACAAAAAATTACCCTGTTCAATCGACGGCGTCATCGCCGCTAGTTCCTGGCCTGCAGTGCTTGGGCCTGCAGTATCATTGTTAAGCGGGTTTTTATACTGCAGATCACCAAGTGCGCGCGACATATTCAAAGCTCCTGTCCCCATTAGCTTTGTTGCGGGTAACCCAAGGCAGCATACCTATCCGCGCACTGTCGAAGGCATAATTGACCATCCCCCCCGCATCCTCGATTCTCTCCTTCTCTTTCGGATTGTCGGGTTTGTGGTCTTGCGTCAAGCGATGCTGCGCTCTTAGCTCATTGCCTACGCAGTGCACGGGATGGGGGACATACCACAGTCTCCAATTGTCCGGTTATATCGCACTCGCCCATGAGGATATGCGAATCGCCCAGATTGCCAACCACCAGCAGACCCTTGGTAAGATTGATGATCACCACCGAGACCGTCGATCCCGAAATCGCGAATTTCTCCTCCCCGTCCTGACACTCTTCAAGGAGCATTGCCTCTTCTTTTCGGATTGCCTGTCTGATAGCGTCTTCATACCGACCGGCTTGTAGCGCGTCGCCTTCAAAAAGAAGCTCCCTGATGTTTCCATTTGCATGCTGTGCGACTTTTCTCGAGCCACTGTTCTCATCAATACACTTATAAGAATAATGAAAGTGAAAGGTGTAGTCTTACTGTCCGTCGTAGACCGCGAAGATGGCCAGTTCGTCGCTGATGGTGGCCTTGGGGATCTCGTCTGGAAGGATTATGGTATATTGATCCTGCTGCGAGGGTCGCGTTCCTTGCGCCTACTGTCGTTAGTATTTAATACAGCTCGCGTGCTTTTAGGGATGCTATGCTTACACTGGCGCCTCCTGCTCCTCGTAGTTTGATGGCGTTGGATTGAGCCCGGGAACCCATCTTGAGTTTATCAATGAATTGCAATGATTTGTGGAATGCGTGTATAGTACAATTATATTATTTATAAATGCGCTGCAGGGGCATCATGGATCACTATTTATGGAAGGTGATGCTGAAGTGGACATGAGAGATGACATCACTGGCAAGACCCTGTAGAATCAAGCTTCGGCTGCACAATTCTTGGCTGGCTAGGATGTGGAAACTGTATCCGATTTGGCTACAAGGTAGGGTAGTAGTGATCTATTGTTTAAGGTGATACAGGAGTTGAATAACAAGATTGGATATCCCTGTCTCACCATGTTGCTATGGAGTATTATTATGAATATCATCACCTCATGAGGAGAGAGTCGGGATTATAAGTCAATGATCCCACTGCCAAGATATGGCGTCACTCTGACCACATCTGTATAGAGAGCTACAGAGCTACAGAGGTATTAATAGCTATTAGAAGCTATTGGGTGTTCTAAATGGTTATATCTCTCTAGCTTCTATGCAAGGACTGGGTGTGTAGATCAAATAAATAGTGCAACCACCATGGCATTGAGAAATACACATACATAGACTACTACAGCTACAGCTATAGCTACTATCTCATGGTGACGGCAGCAGAATGCAGGAAAATATATCCTCCTATCCCAAGTCCTGGTATACGGCAGTGACGACATGACCAGTAAATCAGCTGGATAGCCAAGCTGCCACCCTCTCATCATGACATCGCCCCTCCTACTATATAAAGCAATCCTGACTGTAAGAAGTACCCCCAAAAAAAACATACAAAATGGCTGTTCCCGTTCGACTCGTACGCCCCATCCCACTCTCCATCCCCATCTCCAGGTTCAAACCCTCCCCCTTCACAGTAAGAACCGTCTCCGCCTCTCCCATCGAAATGGTCGGACGAATCGCCGACACGATCAAGCAGGACCACCGCGAGATCGAAGCCTGCTACCAGCGGGTCATCAACGCAAAGGACCGCGATGAGCAGACCCGCTATCAGAATCTGTTCACCTGGGAAGTAGCTCGGCACGCCATCGGCGAGGAACTGGTCGTCTATCCTGCGTTTGAGAAACATCTCCCAGATGGAATTGCGTTGGCAAAGAAGGACAGAAGGGAACACCAAACTGTATTTCTCCCTGCCTACCCAGTGATCAAACTGACAGTCGCAGGTGAAAGAAAAACTCAAGAAATTCCAGAACCTCGACCCCTCCAACGCCGAGTTCATACCCACCATCAAATCCCTGATGGCCGATCTCGAACAGCACATCGAGGAAGAGGAAACCAACGACATGATCAAGCTTGACGAGGCGCTGTCCCACGACGACAGCGTCAGTCTTTCCAAGACCTTCGAGCGGACCAAGATCTTTGTGCCGACGCGCTCGCATCCCAGTACGCCGAACAAGCCGCCTTATGAGACGGCTGTGGGATTGCTGACGGCGCCGATTGACCAGCTGGCGGATTTGTTCCGCAAGTGGCCGCATGAAGGGCAGCAGGGGCCTATGGGTCATCAACGACCTATGGGGCATTAGTTAGCATTAGTTAGGCATTACTATTAGTTAGTGTCATAGTTAAATTCAACCCCGCATTTTAGTTCTGTCTAGACTACCTTACCTTAGCAGACTGTCACATCGACTGGTCACAGGAAAATGTCATATGTGGCGATCTAGACCACAGATGGCATCTGCATCATAGATCACTTGGACGTCATTGGCCATATCCAAGATACAGGAAACAAGATCTGAGCCAAGTGCCCGGAAACAGGCAGATCAAGAAACTCAATTCAAACAGTGATAGCACAATGACGCGGTAGCGCTTAGCCCTAGTATATACAGCACCTCCTCAGCCCCATGCAACAGTCAAATTCAACAATCAAACAATTGCATTGAGAATTGACAGAACAATTGACAATGTCCCGCTCAATTTGCATCACCTCCGTAGACGGCCACACCGGCTTCCTCATCGCCGAGCTGCTGCTCACAGACGAGACCTTCAAATCCACCATCAAGTCCGTCACCGGCCTCACGCTGCACCCCCACGCCGAAAAATGCAAGGAGCTCGCCAAGCTGGGCGTCAAGATCGTCGCCCACGAACCGGGCCGTCTGAAACACACCGTCCAGACGCTGCAACAGATCGGCGCCGAGGCCATGTGCCTGATTCCGCCGGCGCATAAGGACAAATTCGACATCACGATGGAGATGATCGAGGCGGCGAAGAAGGCCAATATCGCCAATGTCTGCTTCGTCAGCTCAGCGGGGTGCGATCTGGCTGAGCGAGACAGGCAGCCTCATCTGCGGCAGTTTATCGATCTCGAGGCGGCGTTTATGGCGTCTAAGGGGGATTCATCGACGCAGACGGGGCATTCGCCTGTTGTTGTCAGGTATCTCCTCTCGGCCCCTTTCCAGAGGCGATGGAACTGACGTTGTAGGGCTGGCTTCTACGCTGAAAATCTCCTGCTGTACTCGGAGCAGGCACAGAAGGAGGGCATCCTCCCTCTTCCCGTCGGGACGAATCATAAATTCGCTCCTATTGCGTTGGGTGTATGTGTATGTTCTCTGTTGCATGCAAAAGGCTGACCAGATAGGACGTCGCGCAAGTGGTCGCCCATGTCCTCTGCGGCAAAGGAAAGCATGGCTTCGCCGATCAGCACCGCGGCCAACTGATGGTTCTGACTGGTATGTGCCTCGTCAGCCTAAGCAGGTCGAGTGTAGCTAACAGAGCAGGACCGATGCTCACGACCGGAGACGAACTCGCCAACGCAGCCAGCCAGGCGCTGGGCACGGACCTCAAATTTGAGGATATCTCAGAGTACGTCCCTACCCTCTTGTTTAATGTAGGCTGTGGAGTGCAGGCTGACAGTCCCAGGGCCGAGGCAAAGAAGGTCCTGCATGCGCAATCGCAGAGCGACCAGTCGGAGCTGCAGTATCTGCTCGAGTACTACTCGCTCGTCCGCGAGGGCAAGACCAACTACATCTCCACCACGGCGTTCCATGATGTGACAGGCGGTCATCCCCAGGAGCCAGTGCAGTTCTTCAAGGTGTACGCCGAGAGCTTCCATCCCAAGCAAGCGAACGGGAACAAGAAGAGGAAAGTGAGCAAGTGATCGGTCCCTGCTCAAGGAGTTTCGCACGGGGAAAAGTAACATGTGTTACGTATATTATTGATTATCTAAGCCACTTCTGCTTCTCACCCAGTAACCCCCCTCAACCGTAATCTTTTCGTCCGTATTCCTAACCCACTGCCACCCTCTTCTCCAAAAACCCCCTCAACCGCCTGACCTCAGTCCGCCGCATACACGCAAGCACAAACAACGCCCCCACAATTCCTAGCACTGCAACCAGCACCACAATGCCAGGAACTGCATACGGAAGCCGATACCGAATCCTTTTCTCATACATCGTAACCAACCGCGCCTGGCCATCATCCGCTGTAGCTACAGATTTAGTCCCCACCATGGTGTTAGCCGCGAAATCCGTCCACACTCGATTAATCATCTGGGAGTGAGGGGAAGAATGGCGCACTGAGTATTATTGGGAAATGACTGGATAATCGGATTATATAGTGAAAGAAAACGCAGTAGTATCAAGACCAAGAAAAGATATAGAAACTTTTCCTCCCTTCCCTTAGTTATGAAAGCTACCAGACTTGCATATTGATAACTTCCCGCACCGGAATAGTTAGAAGCCTCCTTGGAGAAGATCAGGCCGCTCTGCATGAACCTGATACCTGAGTCTGGGGTGGACCGACATCAACCAGCTGTGCACCGTTGACAGCCGTGACACTATGGTCGATGCCATTAAAGACACAGGACACTCCGTTGGTATTCGATTCAATGTGGGAGATGCTTAGGGGGTTAGCTATAGCAGTTAGTTAGTCTCCTTAATCTATCTGCCGAAGCCAAAGGAGACATACAGATCTGCACAGTTGCGCCACTTGTGGGGAAACTCTGCGTAAATTGAGCATTGGCCGCTCCGATGAAGATGATCTGCACCTGTCCTCCAACTGGCCGGGGTGTGAGGACAGGCGCAGGGGGGTTTGGACCAGATCCTAGCGGCCGGCAAGACCCGGACACCTGTGTCTGGGGAGGGCCGACATCAACAGCCTGGGCGCCATTGACAGCCGTAACACCATGATCAATGCCGTTGAAGGCGCATTGGATTCCTGCACTGCTGGAGGAGATGTGCGAGATACTCAGTGGATTAGCTAGCAAGGTTAGTTAGCCATTTCATCTGACGGAAGTTTCAGACCAGTGTGCATCTGGATTGGCCTACTGATTTGGATAATAGAACCGTCAGTCGGGAAGCTTTGGGTGAATTGGGCGTTGGCTGCCCCAATGAAGGTAATTTCGACTTGGCTTTGGCCCTGCCTTGGCTTGACTGGTCCTCCGCTCACAGCGGTGGCAAGGGCAAGAATGAGGACGGGGAACATTAAGAACTGCATTTTAGCAGTAGTATTGAAGAAAATATACTAAGGTTGTCGGCAACGACTGATCCCAAGAGATGACGACGCAGATGATATAGCTTCTAACCTATAACTTGAAGGGGCGCTTCATTTTCTAGACGCCTAATCAACGAGTCAATGATGATGCTAAAATAAAAGTCATTGAGTTAGAATATGTCCATATGACCTGATCAAGGAAGTCTAGATCTTACCGTCTCTTGCCTGTTACGTCTACGAAGCCTCAATCGTATAATACTATTAGCGGATGCTTAGGTCCTTGATCCATGGTAGAAGGTGTACTAAATATAGTCAATTAACGAACTCTGAAGTCATCCATGGATACGGGAGAACAATATAATTGCGACTATCAGTATTGACACTTTATCTAACACTTAGTAGACGCATAGGCCCAAGGCCTTAGGGAAGTAAAAAAAATAAGACATAAATAAGATGCAAACAGCATTTTGCTTGCTTTGCTCCAACCTATTGCTTCAGTGATAAACCATGGGTTGTACAAAATTCTTGCTGTAGATATACTGTGTAGAGGGTTCCGTGGTAGTCTGGGCTATAACGAAATGCACAGCCCCGACAGATTGCGTACTGTAGGGAATGTGGTATGCGCCTCGTTGCTAAGTTTATCTCTGACTTCAAAAGAAAATTAGGTGCTGGCATGACTCGGTTAGATCTAATCACCTGAACGAACTATCGTTCTACCGATCAGGAAAGAACATCAATGGATAATGTATTGCAGTCAGGTTACCAATAATAATGCCTTGGCCAAGTCGGTACTATCACCTCATGGAAAAGCGAACTGTTTAGGGTCCTGGAATCCAGGTGGGAAGAGATCAAATAGCAGCAATGCTAGATGGCATAATGGCAAGGTTAAGCAATACAAAGATGTTCAAGAGTCTATACAAGCTCGATCGTTATTATCAATTCATATTAATGGAGGTTATAGGGAACATTCGAAGGCTGTACCGGCGTCCCAGAGATATGCAGGCAGATTACTACTGGATCAGTCGCAGCGAAGCCCATCGATTGACTCTAGCGAGTATGCTATGTCCGCGCCGCTGCGAAGGTATGCAAATCAGTCTTGAATCAGAGACTATTAGATCGATGGTGATATTACCAAATATAATGACGAGTGTCCCATGGAGCATATCGAGCGTTGGGACGAGGAAATTGAAGCAACGTATAAGACCTACCAGGCTAGACTGGTTCCAACTTGCTACATGCTGCAGTAACATAGGCAAGACAGACGGATCAGATCATCGTCAAATACCCTTGTTTACCTCTTTTGTACATGTCTCATACAACTAAAGCTAGCCGATACGATATCAATTGGAGCAACAGTTTGAACCTAGACAATGACCATTGCTATTGACACCGCTGAGGCACTATGAAACTCTCCAGACATCACCAAGACCTGCGATATCAACATCCTCCACTTCCTCCTCCTCCCCCTCCGCTTCCACCGCATCCACCACATCCACCACCACTCCCGCTTCCTCCGCAGCCGTCTGCAACCCCGCCGCCTCCCCCGCCGCCTCCGCTGTCTCCGCCACCTCCACCAGCACAACTAGCACCACAGTTCGCAGCACAAGCAGCTGCAATAGCCTGCGTCCCACAAGCTCCACACCCAGAAGTGCTACTGACCGAGACTGCAAAGTTCGCATTCGGGACATGCCACGATTCAACCGGAAAGGTGGCATACTCTCCTGGCGGCTCCCGCCCCTCCACGCCCCAGAACACCCGTTCCCTCTCCTGCACCGTCCTCGGCATGTGCCGCCTATCCCGCATGGCCTCATAGCACTGAACGGGGGCCGGATAGCTACTCGAAACCCACTTTGCCACGAAGAAGTCGTCGTGCGTGCGATGCTCCAGCGCGTGGCTGTACGGCTGTGCGCGGTTGATGCCGCCTAGCTTGATTCGATCCGTTGCTGGGTCGGATTGCATGTGTAGCCATTCCGTTGCGGCGCGGAACGCCGGTTCCTGGGACATGGCTGTTGCCCCGGCGCAGAGGGAGTCGAGTGCTGTGAGGAGGGTGAGGCGGTTATTCCTCCAGGATGCTTCGGATTGAGGATTTGGGTTTGATTCGGAGGGAGGGTAGGCGAATGCCTCTCTAGACAGATGCAGGGCGATGATGGACCAGGAGTCGAATGGAAAGGCCCAGAGGTGCTTGGAGAGTGTGCAGCTGCCGCATTTGACGGGGTAGCGGTGGAGTGCTTCTGTGCAGTCCCAAGGAAAGAGGGATTGATGGGGATAGAGCTGTTTGTTGAATCCGGCCCAGTCGAACCAGTACTCGTGGAGTGAATCGATCAGGTCGGGTCCAGTGTAGCAGCCAAATTGAAAGCGGCGGATATACTCCTCCGTCAGTCCATATGGGACGTCACTGACGGTCTTTGGGTGGGAGAAGGGATTCTGTGTTGCGTCAGGCCGACAGAGGAAGCTCATTCGGTAGAGTGCTTGCGGGGGTTCATTGTCGGAGCCAGTGACGGAAGACTGAGAGAGAAGGGGTCCAAAGACCTGCCAGTCAATTAGAGAGTCACAGAATTGTTGGCAGTTGTTGGTCGATCCGTCCCATGCGAGCGTGGTTTTGCAGTCCAGTAACCTTCCCACGATGCTTCTGAGGTAGACTGACACCCATGGAATGAGGAACGTTTTGACTCTGTCATGCAGTTTCTGGAGAGTACAATCTGCGCTGTCACTACTCGTTTTCACCAGTAGTTCAATGATCTCGTCCTCTGCCACTGACAACGGCCAGCCGGTGAAAGGTGTCCCGACGACTTGCTTCAGGACTGCTTGGAAGCGTTTCGGTTTCTGCGGACGACCGCTGGCATGGCGCCACAGCTGTCTGTCTATCTCTCCACAGATGGCAAGGCAAATCTGGTCTGACTTTTGTTGCTCTTGTCCGAAAATTGGATCGCGAAGGGTAATTCCGGCCCCATTTCGACTCCTGATATCATTAGCAGTTTTCGTACTTTCGTCACATGGCGAGCAGCTTACTGTCCAGGGCCGTTCTCAAACACCAGTGGTCCGACCCGAACAGCCACTCGGATGTTCTTCCATGGATTCTCCTGTACGAAGTCCTTGTACAGCCACTCGTCCCCGATCAGGCGCATGTCGCCAGTCCGATAGGCAGCGTACCTGCCAGGCCGACTGTTGTAGTCGTGTTGAATCACCTTGGCCAAGGGAACATGTCTAGTTAAAAGGCTGTGTTTCTTCTGTGCCTCCGTGACGCTCGAGTACTTTGCGTTGGCCAACATATGCACCTCTGTTCTGGTCCGCAGCTCGTATGGCCGATAATTTTCTTTCTGTCTTCGACAAGAACTGCAGCGAGCATGCTTACCCACGCGGGCGACAAGCTCAGGCGCAATGGAATGCTTGTATTTTTTCGTGTACGAAGGGTCTCTGTAATGGTGCTCCCAGTAGCATTCTTCGCAAATGGTCTGGGTGGCCCTGTCACTGGCTTCAAACATACTCCCCCGGATAACGCGCTTGCATTCACTGCAAGGGAGGGCTATGAGAACCGGACACCCTTTCAAGCCTTTCTTCGCCATTCGTAGCTGCGGGGTGAGAGGGCTGGATGTATTTCCTTCTGGTGAGTGCTCGATGGTCTTCTCGATATCCAGGAATCCAGCTGCTTGAAGGAGCAGCCGTGCTCGCCGCTTGGCGGTATCTGTCTCAACGGGACGCTGTGCCAGGCGTCTGTGCACGGCGAGATTCACCTTCGTCCTGGACTTTGCGGCGACCAGCTCCATCGCACGGAGCTGTGTGCTCCTCACCATGCGCGCTTTGACGTCTCTACCAAATGATTCTTGGGAGGCTAGCCTGGGAGGTGTCGGCGAGGACTGCGGGATGACGTTAGAGATGAAGGTGTCGAAGCCGTTGACCAGTGTATTGTTTACGTCTGGGCGGATGTCCTGGAACCGGGGTTGCTGCCATTGTCGTAGAGTGGAAACAATGCAGTCGAGCTCTTGGTTGACACCAGTCCAGTAGAGAGATTCAAGCTCTGCTAGAAGATGGTCGGCTGCATTACCGACTTGGGTCCAGGTAGAGTTGTCTGGTTCTTCCGAGGTAGCAGGTTGAGTCCGATTGGACTTGTCGAATAACCTGGATAACCGTGACATTGGATAAATCTGGGTTAGGTATGCTGATTTGGTGTGATTGAATGATTGCGGAGTGACTATATATCACCCTTTCTGCCGTCTTCAAGCTGTAAGCCACAATCTCTTATTCGGGCAACTGGCCATCCGCCTTGCGCCCAGCTGGCGGTTCACGTGTGCGTTTCCCGAGCTTGGAGGCTGCGATACCTCGTATTCGCTGCATAAAGGCAGATTCCGCCGTGCTCGGGCACAGGCGCTGACTCGCCTATTCCCATTCCAATGGCGGGCAAGCTGCGCCTCACGCTTGGCAAGGCTCTATCATGAAATATTTAACAGTCCCGAAGAACAAGAGGACTTGTATTGCTGCATCAGAACCAAAATGACCATCCTATCCACGGCATCGCAGACAGAGCTGCACAACGACAGCAGAGTCTTGAATTCCCGCTTGGGCTTCGACACCTTTCGAACGCAGAATTTTCCCAACATCGATAAAGATATAGTAGTCCCTGACCCGAAGACCTTCAAGGATATACATGCGCCAATTGCATCGCCTGATTCTACGTCCCTTCCCGATGTCGCTCAATGTGCCGCGCACTTGGAACTGTTGCAGGCGATCAACCACATCCGTCGGGAAGTCCTGAATTCGGTGCAGTTAGACGCGATCCTCGATATCAAGCCGCAGAAGCAAACAGTGGCACAACGTTATTCCCCGTGGCAAAAGATCGAGGTAAAGGATAAGAACTTTGCGCAGAGAAGGCTGGTCAAGTGGCCTTTCTATCTCAGCCTTGCAGTAGCACGGTTCTTTGTCTGGTTGAAGAAGATGGATGAGACTTTCGTGTCGAATGGGAATGAAGTCCTGGAACTGCGCGCTTGTCCTCCACTAGGTATGTTATCCATCTATTCCAGAGCACTAGCTAATTATTAGATATTCTCATCGCATGGCATTCGGCGCTTTTGAACCCGGGATGGTTCAGGAAGTACTGTAAGACGCATGGGATCAAGCATATGCGGCGCGTGGTATTTCCATGGGGCAAAATCGTGAGTCATTATTCTGAAATGTAGTCCAAGCTGACTGTCTAGCATCAATGCATCAACGACGAAGACTGGAGTTTCAGCCTGCCCTCGAACGCAAGAGAGAACTTTATGAATCTAACTGGCCAGGAGGCCGACTTGCTAGCCTACCTTCTCAGCCCCAAACCTGAGCCTTATACCTCTATTCTACTCGCTTACCGAGACTCAGCACCCGCAAATAAGCCCTACGTGAGTAAGGCCCGCCGTCTCCGTCTAGAGCAGACAGTGGAACCACCACACAGCGCCTTCGCTGCCTCCTGCCACGCAGCCGCCCACCCAGACACATACGCAACATACCTATTGGCAGCAATCGAGCGCCAACGTATCTTCGTCGACAAGATGGTAGGATATCTCTGGATCCGCAGCCCCGGTGTCCACGGGACGTTATCCAGAGCGATCACTCGCTACGAGCACTTCTTGGAGCTATTCAAACTCCGCCCAGGGACAACTCTGGTCCCGACGCTGGACATCGACCTCGTGTGGCACACGCATCAATGCTCGGCGAGCATGTACGAAGCCAGTATAAACAAACGCGCGGGGAGGTTCATCAACCACGACGATACCATCCCGTCAGGGGTGCTGCGGACGCAGTCGGACGAGACTTCGGTGCTGTTCAGAGACTACTTTGGCGTGGAGTATCATATTTGCCTGTGCTGGGAGTGCGAGGCTATTCAGTCGGCTGTTGATGAGTTGAGTGATGACCAAGAGGTGGATTTTAAGAAGCTGGCGGATAGGATTGTGGATGATTTGGCGTCTCATCGGGTGCTGGAGTTGAAGCGGCGAAATCAGCTACGAAATGACCCAGAGTAGCCTTGGGTATACCAATGTAGTATTATATAGTGCCGAGTGTTATAGGTCCGTTCAGGGCAATCAAGTTTAGGATATGGCATGAAAGGAGCGTGTCTCCTATGTTTTGTTTTCCCTTGTTAAATAATCTCTTCAAAGGAACTCAAGTCTTAACTAGATCAACAATAGAAAAGAAAAAAATGAAAGCGAGGCCAACTCTTGACCATGAACTGCAGAACTCCCACCGCAGTAACTGGCGAGAGATAATTCTCTCGTACCATTATGAACTAATATAAACCTTGTTGTAATCGATGTTCTCGTTGCAAGGGAAGTAGTAAGGAACCTCATCGTGGCTTGACGACCCTCTCCAGTACCAATAGTTCTCACGAGCTTCCCAATATCGGCACATGGGGATATCAACGTATCCAGGGGCGCTGACGTCCGACTTGCCAATACTAGCAAAGGTGTCGCTGTAGTTGCTGCGGTCCCATATGCTCTGATCCTTGTCGGAAGCGGAATTTTTTCCGTTGGCGTTGTAGGTATTGACGGCACTGTCTATTGTTAGCAGGTTGGTCAAGAATAGATACAAAGGGAGCGTACCCGGCAACTATGTCCTCGACCGTAATATTGCCCCAGGCTGAACCGTCAAGATCGCCAGTGCCAGGAGGTGGAGGGAACGCCTTGCAGTAATGGCCCGCGCCTTCATGGGGGCTGTCGACGCAGTTGTCCTGGGGTTTGGTAGCCGTCACAAGATAATACATGCGATCGTTAATGCACACCCGCGAAGTGTCATAGTCCGTCAGAGCACGAGAGCCAAACCCTTCAGGGTTGGTGTCTTTTGACTCCTGATCCAGGGCATCCGCGCAATTCATCGTCGAGTCAATCACACTAGATATAACTCTTGTCAGTTTTCGGGGTCGACGATCTTACTACAGCGGAAACTTACAAAGGGTTTATATCGCCGAGTGCAAGACGCCAGGCCTGTGGGATGAGCATAGCATAGAGTGACCTTTCTACCGAGGCCTTGAGGTCGGTTATGGGCAATAACTGCGTATCGTTAGGAAGGAGGAATGTTCCCCCAGCGATCATATTCCCCAATTGCTTGATTCCGTCATCTGTCCCCGAGAATAGGTTAGACTGCAGCTTCCCTGTGGCAGTATCCCAGGCTGTGATTATAGTCTTGACCTGCGCCTTGAGTTCCTCGCTGACGACATAGTCCGATGGATTGCTATATTCGATGAAATGTGTCAGACGCAAGCTGAACAATTCGTGCTGAGAGGGATACGCACCCGTCGACAACGTCCTTTATCTTTTCAAAAGCTGAGTCTGCCATACCATCAGCGTACTCTTGTGCACTCGAGAAGACTTCATTTGCTGCTTCATCATCAATCTTTTGCATGACTGAACAGGTGTTGTTAGCTGTGGCGCATGGGGAGCTCTTGGATTAGAACTTACCCTTTTCCCACATCCGTGAAGACAAAGATCCATATCCCATACCGAGAAGATTTCCCAAAATAGTTCCTAGCGTAATGCCACTATCTGGTAGGGGAGCGAATGTGTCTGCAAACGTATCCATCTCAGCCTCAATAATTCCCAGTACGCCTTCCAATGCGTCGTGCAAGTTCCAGAGGACCTAGTAAATAGTCAGCCACAGCGCCATGCTTCGGGAACTCTGGTTTACCGACCGCGTCAAGCCTCTTAAACGAGTTGAGAATGTACTTTCCTGCTGGGGTTGTGACGTCTTGAGGGCATTGAAGTTCTGAATCCTGCCCGCAGCCGTTTCCCTCGGCATAAGTCTCACAATGCATGCCTCCTGGACCACCAAAGAACCGCGCTGAAACCTAGGGTATGATGTGAGTTATCAGAGTGCTTAGACTGTGGCCTGTACTCACAAACTGTGAAAAGCTGATGCGCTCTTCGTCGTCAGGGATGGGGTGAGTACTGTAGTCATTCCAGCTGGCCACAGCGTCATTCCAGGCATCCCCCGCCATCGACCTATCCCAGAGAGCCCCTGCCTTGGTTCCCTCCTTGAACTTGTCATCACCACAATTTTCATCCATCCACGCGGGGTTGGAAGACCCTTTGTTTCCCGGCTGCACCGGCAGCTTTGGGTCGAGAATCTGCTGGCCGTCATCGCCGATATTGTCACCTGCACCGCATGTGTTGAACCAGGTTTCGGCCTCGTTGGTGAATGTGCCTTTGATCGCATGCATATCCGCTCGGTTATCGCCCTGGAAGTCTGGATAGTACATGCAGCTCCCGGCTTGATTGCCCTGGTAGAGCTTTCCTTGAGGAACCCACTCATAACGGCTGCCCTTGACGTCTTTTCGGCCGTTATTATACCAGACTGTACCATCGCCGGAGAATTTGTCTGTCCAGATGAGATCTGCTTTTCCGTCGCCGTTGACATCGGCCCATCGCAGATTGGCACGGTCCTTCTGTTCGGAGTATTTGAACTGGTCGATATAATCCCATCCATTGGCATCATTGTGAACCCAACCCCAAGTCCGGCCGTCTTTCTCAATGCACAGATAATCTGCCTTGCCATTGCCCAAAATATCAGCAAGTTGGACAGGGAGGTCAAAGATGCCGATGCCCCGTTTCTCAGGACAGTAGAGATCAGGTGCTGGGTTTGCGTTATAGTCCCAGTTCCAGGTCCCCGTCTCTTTGTATGTATTCCTCCACAGTTGGACGCGGTTTTGATTGTCTGGATCAACCCAGATAATATCGCAGGCTCCGTCACCATCCCAGTCAGCAAGATGCAAGTCCCGGCGGTCCAGCATCCGGTCGAATGTTGATGGATCGAAAATAACTTCCGATGCGTCCCAGAAGGATGGCCCGCCATCGACAACACTATCCATTCCCCGGTTGGGGTAGAGAGTCATGCGTCCTTTGGAGTGGGTCCAGACATAGTCGTCCATGCCGTTAGGATGACCTTTCATATTGCAGTATTTGTTCCCATCGGCCTTGAGCTTTGTAGATCCTGAACCCTTGTTCTGCCAGACGTGCATGGCAAACTTGTGGCGCGCGCCATCTTCGCTGTGTTCAAGGTACACATAGTCCTGGCGGCCAAGGAGGCCGAAGTCTTCTGGTTCACCATATATCCTGGCGAAATGGATTCGTTCCCGCACGCCGTCGACGCCCATTCCAGTGTAGGTTGGACCGGAATTAGTACCCTGCCAAAAGCCCTGGCGCCAAGCGATGTTCAACCCGTCACCGTCAGTCCCATGCTGGCAGCTCCTTGAATTGCTGTACATGTAGGCTTCTCCCGTGTCGCCTATCCACACCCAGTCATCTCGGCCCTAGAAAGAGTTGAGGTTAGTCCATATCATGCTGGTGTCCGAGTGAGAATGTGTAGACTTACATCACCGTTAATGTCTTCCAATCTCACACCGGTTAGGTTTCCCATATTCTTGCCTGAAAACCTCTGACCGAGTCCCTGCCAGTACGCGGGCTTATCCTCTATCCAGCCATTGCGCCAGCAGGCCATATCCCCAGCTGCGTCAAAAACACAGTAATCAGCACGGCCATCCCCATCAACATCTCCAAGTCGGACTTGGGCTTGAGGATAGCCACTAACGGCGTCCTTGATCTGCCCAATATCTTTGAATGTAGGTGGTTTGCCGCTGCCAATATCACCATCCCCTTGGTTGATACTCGCGTAAGCATCACCACCCGGGCCAATGCAGACAAAGTCATCCAGTCCGTCAGCATTGATATCAATAAAATTCACTCCTCGGGGAATACAGGCAATGGAGACGCTCATGTCCGCAATCTTGGTGAAAAGATTGGCTTCATCCCCCGTGTTGCGCCATACTCCGTACCACTGCGACCCATCGTCTCGTTCATACCAACCAACAAAGTCATCGCGCTCCCTGGCGAAGAGTCGCGCGAAGAACCATTGGTTCCGGTCATAGTCGCTTTCCACCGTAAGTACCACCCCCATGGGAGCGCTATCATGGCGGTAAATTCCGTCATCTTCGCCGCTGCCTCGTTGCGTGAGCCCGCCGGCGTAGACTCCATCACCATAATGCTTATCGCATTGCAGACCATTACTACCGGGTGTTACCACATACGCACCACCAGGTTTCTTCAGCAAGGTATCTTTGAACGCAGTTGAGATAGCCTGGTACCACACCGCAGCCATCTTAGGGTACCCGATATCGTTCGGATGGATATTATCGTAGTAATCCGTGTCGACATACAGCCACCCACTCCCCTCATTCGGTGCCGGCGGATCCATATCCGCGAGGACGATACTCCTCCCCTCGCCCCGCAAGGCGTTAACCAATGTGCGAAACTGCGCGTTGACGGCCGGGCGATTCGCCTCCCCGGTGGGGTCTTTGCAGGGGATGAGGGTCGATAGGACAACGGTCACGCCGCTGATCGACTGGAAGAGATCCTCGATGAGCACCCTCATCCGCTCGCCGGCGCCGGCAATGTCGCGGTTTTGCAGACAGTCGTTGGTGCCTGCGTTGATCAGGACGACGTTGGGGTTGTATCTGTATGAGCCTCTAGCGGCGACGTGCACCTGGTCGATGACATCTCCTGGGTGGGCTTCGACGTCCTAGGCATGTTAGTTTTCGTGATTACTCTCGCCGTTAGCTCATGTCATAGACGTACATTGTCGACCATGTTTCCGTTATGCTTGGTGCCAACCATATTGACCGAGTATCCTTCGAAGCGAAGTTTATCGCGCAAGGGTTTTCGGTAACTGGGATATCAGAATGTCTCCTTTAGCACCACTTGGACGGGGGATCATACCCGTTCCCAGTTGACGAGCCCACGCCCCACGTAATAGAGGCACCGAGGCATAATATCCTCAAATCCGGCTTGTCGTCTCGACTATGCAGAGCCGGAGTTACATACGAACCGTGTAATGTCGCAGGTAGTTCGCCAAGTGCATTCAGGGTAGAATTGGAGGAGAAGACAGTAATTGCCTGCGCCCAAATGCCGCATAGCACGAGCACAAGATAAGTGAACACCCAAGCCATGGTGTAGGGAGTACTGGGCCGTGCTCAAGCCTGATGCCTTCCGAAGCTCCATGAAGGTGGGCACCGCTCCTTTATACGAATGCCATGTCTCATCCTCACCCTTCAGCCGTAATCTCTTGGATCTAGTGGAATGGGCTATCCATTACCACTAACTCCGAGTAGCTAGTTCTGTCAGCATAGTAATTAGCTAGCAAAAAGCTCTGCATTACTACAAGTAAGCTGGTCAGGGTCAGCGGCTCAAGAACAGTTCCCTCTGCCGCTAGATGACAAATACAAGGTGGTTTATAAGTAATTTAATCTATCCAGCCAAATGTTAGGGCTTACAAGCCAATCAGATGACTATCGCCCCCAACGTAGGATCCAGCATCCTGAGGATATTGAGCGCCTGGCTGAGAAGAGCATCACGAGACTAGAAGAGTCCGGTTTTTTTGACTCCATTCCGATAAGCCCTAGTCCAAGCCTGTATATAGCTCGTGTTGGAGTAAGCCAGGCGTACTACAGGCGGACTGGCAAACTCGCCCTTAGCTCTTGGCATTGCTTCAGGCCCCCAGCGTTACATCCGTCTGGCTTGGCAGGGCAATCAATTGGCGGGCTATAAATGCCAGTGGGAGTCTGCTTTGCCTTATTTAACTATCTTTGCAGTTGCTAATGCTTGGTCCTGGAGCATGCACGGGGGGCCTGAAGGCTTGGCGGCTTCATTACTATGTTGATGGATGGGTCTATAATCTATTTATGTCCAAAGTATATACTCTGGAAAAGCCGGGCTTGTCTGCATAGCGGCTAACTCGGCACTCGATGGCCTCACGCTGCGCACTATACCAATACCCCTTCCTGGATGCATAAGGCATGTCAATCAGGTTATTCCATACCATATACCGAAAGGGGAAGTCAAGGCGCACAGTTAGTAGGCTGGCGTAGTTTCTCAGCAACACAATAAAGTGTCTATTGAATAAGGAGAGATGTTAAATTATGGCATGCGAGATATTACCCACACATTGAAAACAGTTATTCGAACCGCCATTTGTCCGCTCTCAGGTTTACCCTCTGCTATGGAGACTCGCCGAGTCTCCATTGATCTTGTATCGCGTCGAGATTCCCCACGATGTGATGTCCCTCGACGTGATGGACAGCCTGCTGTGCGCGCACCTGTTCCCGGCGAAACTCCTCCCGCAGGCTCATTGCATCGGGCATGGACATGTGCCACGACTCAGTGTGATCAAGAATCAGGTGCACAAGTTCCGGTGGAAGTCGTGCATCCAGCCTAGCAGCCGTCCGCGCCGCCTCAGCCCACCAGTCATGCTGCTGCGGGGGCACATTGCGGGTTGAGCAGATGCGATAGTGAGGGTCCACGAGCCACAGCTTGATTAACGTCCGGTGGCCGGCGCGCCGGGGATCTTGCAAGGTGAAGCTATCGGCCTTGGATCGCAGAGTGTTTGGCCAGCTAAGGAGCCGGCCTCGCCCGGCAGGCACGGATCCCAGAGTGTGAACCGCACGCGGAGGCGGATCTTCTCCAAGAATGTCCCAATCTGGCAAATCCAAAATCGATGACATCACATGTCTGTTCGAATAGTCATACTCATATGCGTGGATCTTATCCTCATGTTGAAAAGTAAACCGAGCTTCTGTCACATTCTCCTCGTCGACACAGTACACCGTGGTGGCGGCAATGTGCTCGTTCAGCAGTCCTTCGACGTGGAACATCGACTCTCCTGTGTACGTGGGGTCCTCGGGTGTGAGGCCAATCCGCAGCACCTGGACGATGACCTGCAGGCCGACTTCCCGGAATTGTTCTGCCAAGTTGATCGAGACGGACTCGTGGTGTTGGGGGTCTGGGAAGTGCCCTCGGGCCTGTGGTATGATCGCCCGACCGGTGTGCCTCCCGGCTTTCCACTGTTCGTATGTGAAGGATTTGCCCGGCTCGGGATGGTCAAAGGTCCAAAGACGACCATGTTTCCGAAGGGCCGCTTGACGGACCACTTTCGGGTACTCCCCGCTGTGGGCTTCAAAGCCGTAGGTGAGGATACGCGGCGGACTCCGGCCACGCGTCCCCTTGAAGAGCACGTCGTTCCAGGTCGGAATGGCCTGGTCAATGAGCTTTTCCAGCAATCCGTACAGATCCCGGTGATGCTGGGGATGCAGATTGTTGATATAGGAGGTGATGTGGACGTCCTTTGTGCCATCGGAGAACTTCACTTCGCAAGGAAGCCACTGGAAACAGTCTGACCAGCAGCTTTTCATTGCCCGAGTATATCCGCGCCTCGGGGGTCTAGGTCTAGGCTGCGGATTTTGCAGCCACTCGCGGACTAGATCAACACGATCTGTAGGCACCGGGGCCTCCTGGCACGGCGGTCGATGGGTTGTCCAAAGATCGTTCAGAGAAACATGGCCTCCACTGGCTAAGAGACGGGTCTGCCCGTAGACAAGGGGAAACAGAGAGGGGTCGACCAGATGAAGATAATCCGGTGACTCGAGTGATGGTTGAGACTTAGCAGGGGCAAGGCGCGCAATCAGCCGTCGCAGGCTCAACGCCAGTGAAACATCTTCTGCCACGCAGACGGCTGTTGAAGTATTCAACAACAGCATTCGGCCACTCGTTCGCCAAGCCAGGGCCATATCCCTTAATTCGGCCATGCACCAGTCCCAGGCGGCTGGACTGATCAGGAATGCTTCGGTCTTCTGCGCATTCGCGTACCACTGCGCCAGCCGCGACTCATCCGGCTGCAACACTGCCTCGTCCCATCTGTCTTGCTCCGTGATGACTTCCATCACTCACAGCATGGCGACCTCCCGGGCAGTCAGCCGCGGCGCGTGCCGAAATTCTACAAAACCATGGGCAAACCTATCTTCCTGCGGTAGCTGATAGTCCAGGAGGACACTGTTGAATCCTGGCACTTGGAGTGGCCCCTGACCGCTATTGTCGAAGTGCATTATGACTCCTTAGTCTCCTTCTCAGTAAGATTGTAGCAGGGATGCACTGACAGAGGAGTATGTATGATGCGCTGAAGAAGTGAAGGTCTGGGACAGTTGACCCTTAGGATTGTGGTCGGAGTCACTGGACAGATTGGCCATAACAAGAATAGGCAATTCTCCAGACCCTTGCACAATTTAGGCAGGTGCTATGGCTTATTACTTTGTCACTAACTAACTACGGGGTAGTGAGGGACCAAGCAAGATAAGCATCATCCTCTACCCACCAATTCCAATCACCAAGCTTCATGTTCTTGTTCTTCCAATATTATTCGAAAACTCTTGTCCTGCAGTCAATCTGACTTGTCTATTATTCTTGTCTTATTACACTCCTTGATTCGACTTCTCTGTCTCAATGCCTCAACGCGTAATGGTTATGCAGCGGAGATATATTCTCAGTCACCTTAGCTACTTTTAGCCTCTCGACGAAGCAATATGCAAATGTTGTTTGACAACTGCTTAAGAATGTCTATCGGTTAATTTAACAATATAAACAAGATCCAGCAACAAATTTGCTGCTCTACACCATTACAGCCCACTCTCAGACACAGCCCGCGTTACAGTATCAAGTGATGTACTGTTGACAATGCAACTCCCTTCAATGCTAGGATTCATCATAAGCATATTTACTACAGATTGCAATGGACATACTCTCAAAATGGAGCTATGATGCTTAATAGCTACGGGTGCATCGGATTTACCCTGCGGAGGCGACTCTGCAACTATATTGCTAACACAGATTCAGTGAGTCCTGTTCTTATCCTTGTTCCTCGTTATTACATACATGCATGAAAAGGCAGAGAGCGTGGACTATTCATGTTCAGTCTGTAGAAGATCATTGTAACCGCACTCTATCTGAAACCGCTTCAGACTCTATCAAGTTCGAAGGACGGTCTTACCTTGTTACATTCGAAAGAAGGCGAGATAAGGAAGAGGAGACTGCGAGCTGAATAATTCTGTGAGGTCCATTACGATGCGCTGGGTGATGTACTTTGTAGATGCCTTCGGGCGAGTTGAATAGATGTGGAGATGTAAGTGATCGTTCAGATACTACAAGAATCCCGTCTGTGCGGGAACTGTCTCAGAATGGACTATGGCTATCAGGCAATGAAAGCGGCGGTTTGAGTCGGAAATAGTAGTGACTGATATGCTCTTAGACATGGCAACAATGTGTGGTGGAACCATAACCCCAAAAGCAAAGGCTTATCTCACTGTTGATGACCGGTTGTTGAATTACAGACCTGCAGTGTACCATGACCTTGTTCTTGAGATTGGCAGCTCTATGGGTTCGTCTGAATGCTAAAAGAGGTCTACGTTGTTTCAGGTAACCATTCTGCAAACTTGCCAAGCTGGGTCGAGTACATGATTGATAACGGGTTCTGCAGCTACGGCGTGGATAGTCCTGCACAAGGATTCGGATTGTCGGTCACTCGATGCATAGACAGAATCGAAGGTATGCTAATGTTCAGCTAATCACTAGCGGCTTCTAGAAGCATAAAATAGGCTGTCTCAGAGCAGTGAATTGGTACTCCGATGCAAAGAATAGCATCTCCACAATTTGTCACTTGATTGTGTCTTTCAAGTGGTTGATGCAAGGCCATCAGTATGCTCTTCTCGCTCGTCTAACGGGCATTAGCCTCACCTCGCTTGCCCATGGTATTTGCACTTGAATGGTTCTCTCTCTTGACGACTCTCCCCGTAACCAGGTGGTCCATAAGTATAGAAATACAATATTGCTAGGCCAAGAAGGCGTCTATACGATGTACTCGTCAGTCTACTGTTTCATATTCATAATTATACTGATATAATATTTTAACAATAACTCGACCTGAATGAATGAAACCCTCGTAAGGGTTAATATGCTATATTGTCGCTTTCCTACAGGTGGGGTGTGCGCCTCCATTCTTCAATTGCCTGTGCGGTTGTACAACATAGCAAGGATGTCCATTTATATATATAGACAAGATATTACTCCATTATTGATGTGAATGATATTCCAATGTGCTTGTCTGTAGGACCAGTCCCACTGGGAATGGTGTCATGCTCTGACAACGGGCTCTGGTTTCCTGCAGGGTGGCAAGTACATGAATGTCGCCAACTCTTGCCTCTCTCCCTGTCGATCACTGGACTGGGTCATATGATAATCCACTAAGCGTAAGCCAAGCCAACCGACCTTATCACGGCATGCTTGATGTGGGGATCGAGGGTTAGTCTACTAACTACTTCAGCACGACTCAATGCCCCGATGGCTCAGACCCGAAATTTGGTCCTCCCGATTACGGGGTCCGAAGCGACATTCGACGGGGAAAATAGGTTGGCAGGAGCGAAAAAAGAACAACAGAATTCATCATATGATGATAATATGCCCTATGGTCAGATCTGTGAAAGCAGGTAGGCATTTCATGGTTTGCTGCGGGGCCCCGCAGTCGGAAGAATCCCCCCACCATTCAGGTTTCAGACTTTAGAGAGGCAGGAAGATTCTCGGTGAATATATCAAGGAACAAGGCTCGGCGTCTCGGCGGCTCCGCAAGGGCAAATAATCGTTCTCGAAGCAAATTGGCAGTAGCTGAGTAGAGTTCAGCCAGCAGCGCCGAGATACGAGAAGCGTTCCAATGGGAGAATCCTCGGGGGAAATATTGCAACGAAACCAATCATCTTCTCGGGATGGCCTTTTGACTATGGCTGTTTCTGCGGAGGCAAGTCTAATTCCCCCAGTCAGACTGTCTAGAAACTGCGAGACAGACCCTCACCGGGCCGGCGTCGCAGAAACTAGGGCAAGCCGAACGCTGTTCCCTCTTCCCCATGGGGATACTACCTATCCACAGCGGCCAAAAAACGCTTTCCATGGGGAAGTCCGACCCGATTGACCTGGGAAACCTGCTCACCGGGCGACTTGACGAGTAAAGTCTCCTGCATGATGGGATCTAGGCCTCGCGTGCCAGGCAGGGACTGGCATGGCCTACGTCTGTGTCCTCGCCAAGGCAACAGGGATTAAATTTGCGCCAAGCGGTTAGACTCAGATGACTTTCTTGCTGACCGAATGAGATTTACCGAGGAGATGGCGGTGCTTTTTGCGGGGGTCATCGATTGGTCTGCTCGATGCTGTAGTGCAACTGCAACACTGCTGACCACTCGCAGGATGCGTCTGCGACATAAAAGGCAGCTTGTCTCCCCGACATCCCAGCATCCTCTCTCCATTCATTCGTCAACCCTCCTCGCTCTGCTCGTTATAATAATCGCACGATGGGATTTATGCTCAAGAAGCCAGAAGGCGTGCCAGGAAGATCCTGGCCGGCCATTGTCATCGGTTTCTTCGTCGCCTTTGGAGGTGTTCTCTTCGGGTAGGTTCTTGCAATCTTACTCATTTGCAACGATGTTGTCTGACTGAGTAGATATGACACCGGAACAATCAGCGGCATTCTTGCCATGCCCTACTGGCAAGCACTCTTCTCCACAGGCTACCGTGACGCCACCGGCCACCTCAACGTGACCTCCTCCCAGTCTGCCGCGATCGTCTCCATCCTCTCGGCTGGTACATTCTTCGGTGCTCTGGGTGCTGCTCCAATGGGTGACCTGATCGGCCGTCGCTGGGGTCTGATTGCCTCGTGCCAGGTGTTTAACCTGGGAGTCATCCTGCAGACTGCCGCCACGGGTATCCCTCTCTTCCTTGCTGGTCGCTTCTTTGCTGGTCTCGGTGTTGGCTTGATCTCTGCTTTGAGTATGTCCTTCCCACTGCGCTACAGAATCCTGGCTAATAGACAGTCCCTCTTTACCAATCTGAAACCGCTCCCAAGTGGATCCGAGGAACCATCGTCGGTGCCTACCAGCTCTCCATTACCATCGGCCTCCTCCTGGCCTCCATCGTCAACAACGCCACCCAGCACCGGAATGACACCGGCAGCTACCGCATCCCCATCGCTGTCCAGTTCGCCTGGTCCATCATCCTTGTCGGCGGCATGCTGATCCTCCCCGATACACCCCGGTACATGGTCAAAAATGGCAACATCGAAGGCGCCGCCAAATCCCTCGGCCAGCTCCGGCGCCTGTCCCCCGACGACCCGGCCGTCCGCGAGGAACTGGCCGAGATCCAGGCCAACCACGAGTACGAGCTCAGCCTCGGCAAATCCAGCTACATCGACTGCTTCAAGGGCAACCTCCTCAAGCGCCTGCTGACGGGCTGCGGCCTGCAAGCCCTGCAGCAACTCACCGGCATCAACTTCATTTTCTACTACGGCACCCAGTTCTTCAAGAACTCCGGCTTCTCGAACTCCTTCGTCATCAGCCTCATCACCAACTGCGTCAACGTCGCCTCCACCTTCCCGGGCCTCTACGCCATCGAGAAATGGGGCCGCCGCCCCGTCCTCTTCTGGGGCGCCGTCGGCATGTGCGTCTCCCAGTTCCTCGTCGCCATCCTCGGCACAACAACCACCGGCCAGGACGCCGCCGGCCGCATCATCGTCCACAACGAGCCCGCCCAAAAGGCCGCCATCGCATTCATCTGCATCTACATCTTCTTCTTCGCCGCCACCTGGGGTCCCTCCGCCTGGGTCGTCACCGGCGAGATCTTCCCCCTCAAGGTCCGCGCCAAGTCGCTGTCCATGACTACCGCCACCAACTGGCTGCTCAACTGGGCGATCGCCTACTCGACCCCGTACCTGGTTGACTACGGCCCGGGCAATGCGAACCTGCAGTCTAAGATCTTCTTCATCTGGGGCGGCTGCTGCTTCCTGTGTATCTCGTTTGTGTACTTTATGATCTACGAGACCAAGGGCCTTACCCTTGAGCAGGTGGATGAGCTGTACGCCGAGGTGAGCACTGCCCGGCTGAGCAAGCGCTGGACTCCGACGATTACCTTCCGCGAGATGCAGCAGGAGAAGGCCACGGATGGGCATTTGGAGTCGGCGGAACATGTTGATCCTAAGTCTGCATGATGCCATCGTTTAATGTCAAGATGGTAATGTGAGGTCTATGTATTAACGTTAGTGTGACGTGGTGTGATGTATATAATAATACGATTATGAAAGTCTGTCTATGGTACATCACGTTCTAACCAACTCTACACAAATGAATCCCATGTTTAATACACGATAACAAAACAGATTGAATCACACCAAGGACTGTCAGCGTCCCACCACTGACAGACAAGGCAAGGTTGAGATCCCAGTGCGGAGCCGCGAATCCACTAACAACCCCAAATATGATTGAGATTATGACAGCAAGAAATGTCCAGAGTAGCGCATGTTGGATGCTCACTTCGTGGTCGAGCATGAGTGCCTGGCACACCGTCTTCCCGTCGAGTGCACGACCAGGAATGATAGTGTACGGCTGAAGAAGGGTGATGCAATCTGTATCTCGAAGGACAGATGGGTTATAGATCGCACCACTAAAAGGTCCATGGACTGAGCGATGCTCGATGGATTGGATGAGCTGCGTAGGGGTGTCGTCGCTTGTCTAAGATAATGAGAATGGCATACCAAGAGGATGACTTGCACCTACCACCGAGAGCACGACATTGCAAACCACAATCCGACGCATGAGGAGGATATTCAGTAGTCGGTGATTCGCATGTGCGCCACTTTGTGAACCAAGGAGAAGCAATTGATGGATGAGATCTTCGCTTCTGATTCCAGGGGTAATCGGCATCGCCTGGACGGTAAGAAGGCCATTGTCGCGGCGTACTGCGACTCTGATTGCAAGGCTGGTGGGAAACAAGCTGCGCAAATGATGATCAGGCTGGTAGTAGGATACATGTTGATAACTGGCTGCGGGATATCGCGGCATGGGGAGTATTGATGATTGTAGCATGCTGTTTCTATTCGATCACAAGTTTGATTCCAAGGACTGAGGATTCGAAGGGATAAGGTTACCATGGTCCTGCTTGTCAAGGCCATGTGCGCGACTTGAACGAAGATATATCTGAGGATGAAACTCTGCGTCCTTGGTAATCTTGAGAGCATTGTGCTTTGAACACATTGTCGAATATTCCCATCAGCACAGGAATGCCCAGGATAAAATATGTATGGTTTAATATATGTCAAGTGCTCAGCACATTTGTGTTGAAGCTCATCCCCGTACGGAGAGTATCCCATGGTACCTTGTCAGGAAATACCCAAGGCACAGTCCAATAACACGTAGGTGGCTGATGACAGGGATAAAATACTTAATTGGATTAATATAGTGTGTTAGGATGACTAATAAAGACCCTGCAGCGTAGAGCAAGGCTGTGCAGCCTATGCAGGCTATGCAGCCTCCGCCACTGACTGGCTTCAGCACAATCGTGCTGAGCTCACCTCTGCTATAAAAACTTAAGCATCAGGTGCATCCTACTCAACGCGAACTCTGTCAACTTCTATTAGTGAGTTCTTGCAGGGGCGGCACTTCAACCCTTTAGTGTCCTAAGGCAGAATTGTTTGACAATAAGGGCAAAGCTCAACTGGGTCATGCAGCTTCACGCTTCAAACGACCATCAAATTCAGTGAATCTCACCGCCAGTTTATTGCAGAGCCCTCCACCTAGTGGAGGTTGACTCTGAGCAATGGAGCGATCTGCCGAGTGTGGCATTACCCCGGAAAATGAGGATGGACCCGATCTATTCACCTATATGAGTGGTATAGATGGGAGTACGCTATTCCCTGGTCCCGATGGTCTCGAGGAGAATCCATTTAATAATCCGGCACTTAATGATCTGTTATGGACGTCCAGTATAGATCCCGAGGTATTCCCTGGTCTCGGGCATCCATTTACCGGCTCACGGACTTCCAGTGTGATTCCGAGTCCACAGTACAGCGTCGACTCGGCATTAGGACTGGCACGGGGAGAGTCCGCCAAAAAGACAACTCATGGCCGGGAATCTGATAGCAAGTCAAACTCAAGGCCCCTGCTCCCTCCTGACACTGTGCCAAACGAAGCCGTGTCAAAGGTCTCTCCTGACACTGTGCCAAACGAAGCCGTGTCAAAGGCAACGAATCAGTTTCAGAAACTAAGCACACCACCAGAGCCCAGCTACAATTCACAGCTCTCCTCGGGATTGAGTGTCTCCTCGTCTCAGGGAATTGCCCTGAGCCAAGGCAATGGTTCACCATTGGGAAGTGAAACCACAGACTCAGGTGACACGGAAATGAATGTGGACGAGGAGTCATTGTTCGACGATAACGACGCTCATCTCTATACTGAGCGCAAGTGGGATGAAGCAACCATTCAGCGGCTGGAGCACATTTACAAGCAGAGCCTATACTCTCTTGTAGATTCACAGGTCCTCCATCGTCGCAAAGGATACCAGGTTTATGGCACATCATCGCCAGACATCTCTGTCCCTTCGTCCCAGTCCAGCGTCGTCAAGAAACGCACCAAAACAGGTTGTCTCAGTACGTTCAAACCCAATGGTGATGATGAGGGCTATAACAGTCGCTGATCGGTTGAATATAGCTTGTCGACGACGCCGCATCAAGTGCGGAGAAGAGAGGCCCAAATGCAACAATTGTATCAAATCGAAAAGAGAATGCGAGGGCTATATTCCGTGGGTCGTCTTCAAAGACCGCATCGGCAAATTCGGAGCCTATAACAATAACAAGGGTCTTAACACCCTGATGAAGCCAATGTCCTCGGCAGCCACGGAGCAGTCCACGCCGATTGCAACTGGTGGTGCAGGAGTACAAGGAACGAATCTGCAGGCGAGAGACGGGACGTCTTCAGGAAGGAAGAGAAAGGCGGATGAGATTTCCGACGAAGACGATCGTGGCGATCCTCAGGACGGTAATGGTGATGGCAGTCAAGAGCCCTCCAGGCGATGCAAAGCATTGAAATCAGAAGACCGACCATTACGGTTCGCCTGTCCCTTCTTCAAGCGGCACCCAGAGAGCTTCCGAACATGCGGAATGCCAGATCACGAGAACTCATCCCGGGTTAAGCAGCACATAAGCCGCAAGCACCGTATGCCCATATACTGCCCGAGATGTTCGGAAACATTCAAGACCGAACACGAAAGGGACACACACGTTCGTGATGCCGACTGTTCGGTGGGACCCAAAGCCAGCTTCATCTGCGCAACAGCCGAGCAACTGAGGAAACTGAGCAGAAGGAACACGCACCAGACGGACCGAGAAAACTGGAACGCCATTTACAAGATCTTGTTTCCTGACGATCCGTTGCCTGATAGCCCCTATCTTGACCCCTTTGTTTCATACGAGGTCAATCTTGTTCGAGAGGCCTTCCTAGCCGCTGCACCCGTGGCTGTTCGAACTGCTATACAGCAAGTGATTCCGGAGGAATTCAGTGATACTCTGCAAGAGGAACTGGAACGAGTCCTGCGGTCTACTCATGCCGACGTCTTTGATCGGATATTGCACGGAATGCGCGAGGATCGAGAACCCGGGCGAGCGCATCGCACAACAACACAATCATTGTTACAAACCACAGTGTCAAGCACTCCTGACTCTGGTTTTGGAAGCATCACCAGATCCGGAAGTAGTCAGGACGAGCCTGAGCCAACCAATAGCCAGGAAAGGCCGACTTCCTTCGGCGATGGATCATTTGATCTACACAACGACGGGGCCATACCGTTGCTGCAACCATTAGCGCCAGAATTCGAGTCATCAGAGTATCATATGGGCTACCTTTCACAACCTCTCCCGGACGGGGCCTTCGATGATCTTTTGGAGTATCTAGACGCTCCAGGTGACAGTTTCTTGACGGATCAATCTTGACCTGCTCTTACTTCTCCTCCGTCGTTTCCCGCCATTTCACTGGTTCGTGTCCGATATTGACTGTGTTTGGTGACACGCAACCAGACATTTTCAAGTTTAACATGGTTTGTTGATCTGGAGATTCCAGTTCTCGCATGTATTACCTACTGTTACTACCTCTACAGATATTAAACGCTATATAGTTAGGATATTGCATACCATGTAGTAGGGATATCGGATCACCATATAATAGGGATATCGAATCACCAATTCGTCATATAGTCGGGATATTGAATCGCCATGGTGTTTGGCCCGTCGCGATCACTGTGCCAATCTCCACATATCATCATCTCGACGAAACCCTCTGGACCCTGAGGGAGGATAAGACATGATTCAGTTCGGAAAGAAAAGATTGTCCTGGCCAGGTCGTTCTCCGAGCTCCGACGTTCATATTACTAATGTTGCTCTCGCGTGTTGAGGGTCGCCTCTTGCTACGTCATCGACTTGTTGTGATTTGTGATCGCGATGATATTAGGACCGACATATATATATGACGAAGATGCTAGAACAAGATCAATGCACAATGATTGCTGGAAACTAGCAGTATGTCCACGCTCATCCAAGATTCGGTCGTTGGTCACGCCGTCCGAATTCTCACCAAAGGGCGATTCTTCAAGTACACGGAGGAAAAGGATCCGTCACTATGGCAGCGATACATCAACCTCGAGAAATCGGGTCGGATGGCCTATAGCGGTCGCATGGATGGAGATAGCGTTCCAGATGAGGATGTATTCACCCGCACATCATCGCTGTCGAGGATTCCGTCCACGGCATGGGAGCATTCACGGACATCGATTCCAAGGCCTCACGGGTGTGCGGATCAATCCTGAGCATGGAAAAGATGTCAATGTGATTGACTGGTGGGATGAGAATGATCCAGAGGTCTGCAGACCATTCCATATCATGGTAATGACATGATGCTAAGGACGCTGTAGAATCCTCAAAACTGGTCAGTGACCAAGAAGGTCTTTGTCACATTCGAAATCTGCCTCTTGACCTTCAGTGTCTACATTGGAAGTGCCATTTACACCCCTGGAATTGTCACGGTGACCAGGGATTTTGGAATCAGCCAAGTGGCGGCAACGCTGGGCTTGACATTGTTCGTCGCAGGATACGGACTTGGTCCGCTGATTTGGTCACCCATGAGTGAAGTTCCTCAGATAGGACGGAATCCAGTCTACATCTTTACCTTGGCTGTATTCGTTGCGTTACAGGTCCCGACGGCCTTGGCGGGAAATCTAGGCACACTGCTTGCATTTCGATTTCTGACTGGATTCTTTGGATCGCCTGCTCTCGCTACGGTATGAACCTTGTATGTAATTAAGACAGACAGCGAGCTAATATAAACAGGGCGGTGCTACGATTGCCGACATGTTCAAGCCAGCAAAGCGCGCCTATGCAATTGGTATCTGGGGCGTCAGTGCTATATGCGGTCCTGTCCTGGGACCACTGGTCGGGGGATTCGCAGCACAGGCAAAAGGCTGGCGATGGACTATCTGGGAATTGATGTGGTTGTCAGGATTCACACTTCTCATGTTGCTGTTCTTACTCCCCGAGACATCGTCAGCTAATATCCTCTATCGACGCGCACGACGACTGCGCAAACTCACCGGACGCAAGAACCTGAAGTGCGAACCGGAGATCGAAAGTGAAGGACTCATGGGACGAGAAATTCTCATGATTACCTTAGTCAGACCGTTTACTCTCAACTTCATGGAGCCCATGGTCTTCCTTCTCAATCTCTACATTGCACTCATCTACGGCCTTCTCTACGTCTGGTTCGAATCCTTCCCCATCGTCTTCGTGGAAATCTACCACTTCAACCTCGGCCAACTAGGCCTTGCTTTCCTCGGTATTCTCGTCGCCGCTCTTATCACCATCCCACCCTACTACTGGTGGATGTACAAATACCTCGAACCCCGATTCGACGAGAACGGCAACGTACCCCCGGAAGCCCGTCTTCCTCCAGCCATCGTCGGCGGCTTCTTCATCCCCATCTGCCTGTTCTGGTTCGGCTGGAGTGCCCGCCCGGATATCCACTGGATCATGCCTATCATCGGCTCGGGATTCTTCGCAGTCGGTGCTTTCCTCCTATTCAACCCCGTTTTGAATTATCTCCCCGACGCGTATCCGGCTTATGCGGCGTCTGTGCTTGCGGGTAATGATCTCTTCCGGTCAGCGTTCGGTGCTGGATTTCCCTTGTTTGCGTCTGCGATGTATAGAAACCTTGGCGTGGGGTGGGCGAGCTCCACGCTGGCGTTTTTGTCTATTGTGTTTATACCTATTCCGCTGGTTTTGATGAAGGTTGGTGTCCTCTCCCCTTTTTTCTCAGTATATGCTAAGCTGCTTAGGCTGGTGGGACGTTGAGGAAGAAGTATAGTAAGTATGCTCGAAAAGATATATAGATTCTCCATCTGTAAACCTAGAAAGACTTGTGCATATTCTGCTCAATATAGGTCCATGCTCTAGGAAAGTAATCCGAATATTATTCGCTACCAGATTTTTAATTCCATTGGTCAGTGCCATACTGTCACTTTCTGTAGTAGTAGTATTCATACCCAGACGTCGGGCCCTTCTCTATGCGCTGCTATGCCGGGGGAGCCGTCTCCGTGAAGCCGACGGCCTACACCAAACGCCTCGTAGAACCAACCAAAGTCAATTCAAAAAGCCACGCCGTGCGAACGAAGGAGAGAGATGTACAAGAAAGAAAAAAAAAAAAAAAGGACGCCGTGATGAGTGCGTCATGCTCGACGCTAGGGCCTGTCAGGGGTTGAAAGCGTTAGATCAACGCTGTGCCGTGAGGTTTTCCTATACGGATTTGGTAATATACTCAAGTATCTGGTGCTCATCCAGGCCGGGGGATTTGCTGTTGCTACCGCTATCTCCCAGCTGCGTATGTTTCCCTGTGACTGCCTTAAATTGCCCCAGAAGTCCTATGTGTATCATGAAGTGGCGTCCGCCCAAAGATCTTAAATCTGAAGAACGTATTTGGATTTCGGTAGTCGGGACTCGGGACCCACCAAAAGAAATGAGTAACCTACTTTATTGACAGTAGACTGGTCGTGGATTGGATATGGGTTGATCCACACTATGTCTGATGCACTGATGCGGATTATGGGTTGAACCCCCCACCTATCCAACCCACTTGCGGTTTGGGCATGTTTAACCCACATCCACGTGGGTTGGATCACAGTCAATCCAAATCTACCCATTTTGCGGATTGGGGTTGCAGACTGGGTTAGCCAGTCTACTCCTGAGTAGGTCTTACTATGAATTTGTGCTTTAGTTATTCACTACATTACCCCGTTTTGAATTATGAAGCCCTGAACTGTTTGTAGTGCTGCTTTAAGCAGGATACAGGACCACGTGGCTTACAGTTACTAATCCCCTAGACTAGGACCTGGGGAGCAAGGGGTTGGACAGCGCTGACCCGCCACACGCGTTAGGTTGATGAGCTATAGTTTGTCTGGCGATCTTGAGATACGGAGCCATACGGGACTCTGAGGACTTCTTTTCATGTATATAATGTTCCAGGCGTCAACAGTGTCAATGAAAGGCCCCTATAATGCGTTCCTCATCAGAATCACATGACGTGGGTCCCTGGCGCAGGGCCCTCCTTCCTGATTAGGTAACCTAAGCGGAATATAAACAACTACCGCTGCGACAACTCTTGTTCCCCATCTCATCAATGTTGCGAGAACTGCATCGGACGCTGAAGGCACATCGATTAGATTATACTGCGCAGACAAAGTCAACAAAATCTGCCACTGCATTGATATAAAAATGTCACCCTTATTCTATTCGGATCAAGCTTGGTGAAGTGGTGAGGTGGAGACTTGGCCGTGACTGACGATCTATGTACCATGACAGGCTATCACTGCCGAAACAGCACATCCTGCAGGTCACGCTTCGCACTTGCAGCCACAGCCACCTTTCAGCCTTGTCATCCCACCTTTTTTTTTCCCATGCGAATCCCACAATGTTCGCATTCCCTCCCTCGTCGACCTTCTATCGCGATGTCCGACCCCTTATCACTTTCAGCCGGCGTCGCCGGCGTTATTTCCCTCGGTCTGCAAGTGGCACAAGGCATTGTTTCCTTTTGTAGCGCTTGGAAGGGATATGGAGGGGATATGGAGGACCTTCGCAACAAGGCGACCGGCCTGGCGAACGCACTAACGCATGTCAACCTTGTTCTTCGAAAAACGAGTTTCGTCAATCCCGCCTTCAAAGGCCAAATCGTTGATATACTAGAAAGCAGCAAAATCGTGATGGAGAAGCTCGAGAAGCTAAGTGCCAAACTACCCACCCCGCCGACGAAGCGACTGGCGGCCGACAAAGCCCGAGAAATCAAGCGAAAGATGCTGTACGCTTTCGAAAAGCAGCCATTATTGGAGATGAAAAGCATGATTGATGGCCTACAGGGGAACATTGACACAGCGTTAAATATACTGCAGATACATCAAGGGACCCGATTGCTTGAGGATGTTGCAACGCAGACTGCACTGAGCTTGGACATTCGGGATCAGCTCGCAGATCATAGGTCTCAACTTGATCGTCTGGTTAGTACTTACAGAAGCTGAGATTACCTTAACCTCCTACTTTCTTACGCTCAGTCGCAGGAATCGATGTTGAAAGATGTTCACAATCAGAGCTACATGGTTGCCCCAAGCCTATTGCGTTCCTTGCATGAAGATAGCCAACATCTTATGGAAACGTCGAATGACCCGAGCGCTTGTGCAAGGCATACATCAGCTGCTAGCGTTATGAAAACCAGGCTCTGGACTCTGCAGGATGTGCAACGCGACACAATTAGGGATCGGCTGGTCCTGAAGAAAAGGGTTCAACTGTGTAGCAGACTACTACAGCTCAGTCTGACTGTCTCGCTGGCCATTACTCAAGGCGCTGGGGGCTGTGCGATCAGCCCCATCATTCGCTACAGGCGCTTTCTAGACTTTGCAAAGACAGATTTGCTCAATAAACAGGACACCGGGGATCTTTTGGCTGCCCTGAAATTATTATTCGAATCAGGGAAGGCTAAGCCTACAGATGTAAATGAAAAAGGAGAAACCATATCACACGTATGTACTCCAGAAACTGTAGCTAACGTCGCACTCATCCAGTGAACAGTGGGTATTTGATAAATATTTCGCCGATGTTTTCTGGGACAGCGACTTTAGCAATCTGCGCAAAGTGATCAACTACCTGATCCAGGAGGGCGTACCCACGGACATACCGACTGACACGAATCTAACCGCTCTGGATTGTTTTGTGAGAGCGTACAAGCCGAAGCTAATGTTACATCCGCTCATCTCCGATCTGGTTAATGCTGGATGCTATATTACAGACAACGCGCTGAGCCCGTGGAACAGACCGCTAATTCGATACATAATGCTTAATCACCCCCAAGGTAGGTGCAGACGTATCCGTACCTTGGAAGGAGCGAGTGTTAATCGCGCCAGCCGTCTCTCTATCCTACCCTGCCCTAGTAATCTTCCAGGAGGCCGAGGATGAATTAGCGAATCTTTTGTCCTCTGGCAAGCTCTCAGGAAACGACATTGTTGGCGAATACAGGGCATTACGGCTTGCTTCTGGGTGGCCGACGGGTATCAAAATGCTACTGGATGCGGGTGCCGATATGACTAGCCCTGGGAGGGGAAAGGAGGTAGATCAGTACGATGGAGGATGTTGCAATCCGCTTCGCTGGGTGATACCCTCGGACTGCTCAGCCTCTCTACTGGTCTTTCTTCGCGCAGGCGCCGCGCTTCAGGCAAAGCATATTGGTTTTGCCGTTACTCTCTCAACCCCAGAGGTCGTCGATATTCTGGTGAATGAGTTAATTCGACGGCGCCAAACACTGCGTGACATCGCCTTAACGGCGCTGCCCACGCATATAAAATACGCGCTAAGTCTCTCCCGGGATGTGCTTCCTGATGCGAATGCCCCAATGATTTTTGACGCTCTCCGCGAAGCCGGAATTTCAGTGAATGAAAGCATAGAGCCCCGAGGCTCGCACGCAGGGGATATTGACCACGACTATGGTACCGTATTCCATCAATGGCAGTTGGACCGAGAACTGATGGATCGGCTGTACGATGCTGGTTTTGTGGATATCGATACCCTCAATTCCGCTGGATATAGCCCCTTGATGATCACTGGATTGGACTCGTCTACACGCCAGGTAATACAACGGGCAACCTGGCTCGTATCCAAGGGTGCCGATATAACGCGTTGTTTACCTGGCACCTTGATTCCTGCCATCCACGTTATCACCTTTAGGGTCATTTGGAAACTTGAAGAGCAACTATGCCAGTCTTCGCATGACACGCCACCATTGTCTTCTTTGAGCTCTGAAACATCTGTCCTTCTCAAACAAGCATTTACTAACAGATTGTACGATGGCTGTAACTGTGTCTGTTCGCCAAGAAGGGGGTGCACTCCCTTATCTGTCGGTCTCAAAGAGCTACTCTCGCTTTCGGCATGGCGAAACGGACGAATACATATGGTTCTTCGCGAACTTCTGGAAATAGCGCCTAGGACACCCGAGACGGCAGAGACAGTGATACGGCTCGCGACATTTAGAGATTTGGACCTTACACACACGTGTTGCAGGGAAGCGTATATGCTCCATTCAGGCCAATTCTTATTGAAGCCGTTTGATCCAAATGAAGCGGACAGGATCCGTGATGAGGAAGAGGAACTCATTGCGGAGTGTGATCGGATTGTAGCGAGATTCATGAAGCAGTACCAGAGCGTCAACCTACCGCTCATGCAATTCATGCAAGAGTACTGGTGCCCGCAAATGCAGGAATATCTCCTCCGCAACGGGACTGAATTGGACGATTCGACACAGCTCCATGATCTTGGGATCAGTCTTTCTCCGAGTTCCCGGCTAAATTCAGATTCACTCTGCGTTCGTCTACATCCAAAGGTGACAGTGGGGAGTGAAGATTGATCCATAGTCGAACGAGGGAATACTGGTCACCGACCCGGTTAACCTATGCTGGCTGAGGACAAGCCATATCGGCATAAGACGAGCTGCTGTCATTGAGGTTGATGAATAAACTGCCACCTATACTGAATAGGCATCAAATAAGTCTGTCCTATCAGAATTGTCATCTGAGTCACCACCTCGTATTCGTTCAGTACAGCCGAGGATGTCATTCATAAGACTCGTACGACAAGCTGGCTGAGACAATACGGAGAAACTGTTGACTCTGGGCGTTCCCAACACCGAAGCTCAACGGCTAAGGCACATAAGCTGTTGAGACACGAGGTGCTAATAAATAGTCATATCTCACGGCTCCCACCCAGCCCGCATCAAGGATAACCAACAAACAACACTCACAATGCCAGATCAAAAATCCTACACTGCAAGCTGCCACTGCGGCAACGTCAAACTCTCCTTCTCCACATCCCCTCCAATCGAAGAAACGGACGTCGTCTCATGCAACTGTACAATTCCCGATCACCCCATCATCACCCCAGCTAACAGCCATAGGCTCCATCTGCCACATCAACGGCTACATGCTCACCTACGTCCCCACCTCAAAGATAACCTTTGAGATGGACAAGGATGCAGTAACGGTATACTCTCCGTTCTTGGTACCTAGAATGCAGATTAACAGCGGCAGGAATACCGCTTCGCATCGCGCAATTATCCCCATTACTTCTGTCGGAGGTGTGGGACGAGCGTGTATGCTCAGTCAGCTCTTCCTGGTGAGGATCAGCCGACGGCGATTAATGTATGTGTGTCCCTAGTCTGTGGTACGAGGGAATGCTGAGGGTGTAGGTACGCGCGATCCATGGAGTTGATATCAAGGGGTTGAAGGTTTATGAGATTGATGGGAGGAAATTGTGATGTTTGGTCGAAGTTGATTATATTTCTCGGTATCTCATTTATTGGGGATATTTGAATGCAGAAGGAAGGTGACTTGTTTATAATTAGGGTAGACCCTGGAGAGCACGAGTTTGTTGGGCCAGCTGATCATTATTGAACTTCACCCCCAGTAATCAACAAGATCAATTGCTCTCTTTCCGTGGCTAGCACTACTCATAATCCTTCTCATCCGTCATAAACACCTCCTCATTCAAATATCTAAACCGCCACCAGAAGACCACCGTCTGCACAGCCAACGCAATCCCCGGCGCAGCCCAGATCCAAATCAGCCACGGGTCCCTCGTCGCCGGAATCAAGATCTCCCCCAGCGCACTCGACAGCGCATTCGTAAACAGAAACACAGTCATCACTAGGCCGCGCATACTCGGCGGCGACCGCGAGTACGCCAGCTCGTACGCCGTCACATTGCAGAAACACTCGGACAGAGCACCCAGCACCGTGTTCGGGATCTGCCACCAGATGCTCAGTGGGCTGACGCCGTCGCAGGTTGAGGCTTGGTAGCCGCATGGGGAGGTCTCGTATACGCGCCACTGGACTATCGCTGCGATGACGCTGGAGATGGTCGCGAGGAGGAATCCGAATGCGATCCGGCTTGCCGGGCCGAAGGGAATCCTGTACCGCGCGAGAGTGGGGTAAATGACGTGGCTGAGGAGGGGAATCGTGACGATGATTGTCAAGGCGTTGAAGTTGTTGAGGAGATCGTTGGGAGCGCCGTTGGTGGTCATCGAGGCGCCTTGGTTTGTAGAGATGGAGCCGATGCCCCCGTCGTTGATGGTCCAGATGGGGAAGTAGAAGAAGACTTCGGTGGCCACTGTGTGATTGTGATTGTTAGAGTAGTTCTGGAAAGGTCCAGGGAACTCGAGCTCACCTAATGTCCGTCGCACATCGTCTACCAGCTTCTCGTTCCAATCTACCTGGATCCCCTCCGCAGCGAGCACGCTAGGCTTAGCGGCGTTAAAGAAATCCTTCTTCCAGACGCGGTACCTGTTACGTCGGAGTGCGGTCGAGATGATCTTTACAGCTTTGGTGAGATCTGAACTGCCGCTCGGAGGCTGCTTGTACGTCTTTTTATAGACCAACGCCAACACAACCGGGAGAAGAAAGTATATGGCTCCAGCCAGCACCCACGACAACCAGAACCCAACATACTTCTCCGCATACGCGGTAGGAAGCATATAGAACGCCCCGATGTTCACAAACGCGTAGAAGATCAGCATCGTCCGCGTGGTGGTCAACTCCGGATCGACAATGACCCTCTCCCCAGTCTTCAGAACCTTGGTATACTGCTTCTGCTGGCGATTCTGATCGAGGATCGTGGGCGCGATATTCGGCTTGAAGATGCCGGCTCCAACCGCCAGGAGGAGAAGACCGATTATAAACGGAGGAGCGGCGTGCGCTGGACCCTTTTGGAGCACGGAGGGTATGGCGCCGATGATCTGGATTATATGTGCGATGCCGCAGATTGCAACACCGACGCAGATTGCCTTGTATCGGCCCACATAGACGTCGGCCCACCTAGGCTGTCAGAATAGCCGACTGAGAGTGAGGAGTAAACTTACCATCCACCGAGAATGGGCAGGACATAGGCCAAAAAGGCGAACAGAAGGACTAGCCCTGAGCTAGCCTGCAGACCCATTCCCAACGCGCCGGCCGTCTCCTGCGTGCCCCTCGGGGGAGCACCGGCTCCATTTCCACCTGTCTTCGGTTATCTCTATCTCTGTTGGTCGAGAAGAATACGGCGGATATACCCTTTGGAAGAGGAAACTCGATGAAATTGGAAAAGATATTCTTGGCGCCGTAGTAGGATGCGCGCTCCGCGAACTCGACAATACACAGTGAGAACGACACCAGAGGGAGGGTCGCTGGAACTTTGCGCAGGGAGGCCTTTTCCTCTTCAGTGGGAGCAGGAAACTCGTCTGCTTCGGTAGACGTGGCTGTGATCTCGTAGTCGTGCTTTTCGAGGTCGCTTTTGGCGTTGGTGAACCTGGAGGTTATCGCGTTGCTGGTAATGGTGTCACCTAGTGAAGCTGATATAGTTAGTATAGCTAGACAACGGGCTGGATAAACATACACATCTTGACCTGTGCTGAAAGGCGCTGATGGTTCCAGACGAGAAGATGGGAGGTCCCCTCTTTATCGATGCTCACCTGGTCGCGCCATCGAGGTCTGTTCTTTGCCTTTAGGCAAGGGACGGACTCCGTCGGTAACACAATCATGCGACATTCACGCGCAATTAGCCAGTAAGGGTCAAATGAGGTTATCGGGCAGAGCCATCTTCGGTATGGATATGCAATGTAACCTCATTCTCAGGCGGGGTCGTTGCTTAGCCGTGCTTGTAGTGCTTGCTTATCAGGGAATGCTTCAAGCTAAGGCGGGTTGATTAATTCAAGTCCACTATCGCGCCATCAGATCAGTCTGGCATTTGTCCTTGTAGATAAGCTAGCAGCTCAATTTACCTAACGTGCAATGAATACCGAGTCCTCTAAGCTTCTGAATGCTTTCGTGTATCAGGACAACTACAGAAAATGGGAATTCTGAGAGACCGCAAGTGTCAAGAGACTCCTGCTTCCGTGAAGCGAAGATCGCTGCAAACCGACTTCTCCAGTCTCGGTCTTCGGCCATTTTCTAGTGTGAGTGCTTCACCGTGCCTGTCGGGGAAATAAATCGCTAAGGTGGTAGGACGATGATCAATGGAAGATAGATCATGTATCCACGTGCCACTGAGGACTCGGCACCATACTAGTTCTGAATAGATTCTTCTGTACAACCCCTCGCTTTGACCTCATGGTGACATTCGACGTTCAGACATCAAGGTGTGTGGGATAGAACGTCCTTAGGTATAATTGTTAACGACAGGAGCCTTCCTACGCTATTACCTTCTATAGAGGTTGAGGAGACACGTCCTGATGTTTGTACAGAGAGGTAGAGTATGTTTCGCTGACCATTCTACTCCATAGTTTATAGGCATTTTAGATTTGTTAGAATTAAGCCATCATGAAGAAATCCAGGGATATGGCTATCAAGTAGCAGGTAACATTTAGGAACAACATAGCGAGGGCTAAAATATGAGATACTCTTCCTGCTCTTCTTGAGCCAGGCTGCGCACCTTACCCTCATCATGCCGACTGGGACAACCCGGCTGTTCTTGCTGCGATCAGCTGGGCTTTCTTGTATTAATAGCCTTTGGACAGTTCCCACTGAGGATTCGTGAGCGGCCTCCCAGTGCAATCACAGACTTGTAGCCAGGGAGAACTAGTGCGGAACTTAAGGAGTGCTGCAATATGGAGAAAAGTGAATCCATGGACGGCTGTGAGAATTTGGAAACTGCTGGGGTCGGGTAGTCAATCTTTGAGAGGTCAACCTCGACTTGGAACTTCTCCGGCAAGAACAGCCAGATGGAGTGGTCTGTGTTGGCAGCTTCCGTCTCTTGCATTGCGGGGGATTGCCGGGGTATGATTTGCGAAGGTGGCAAGTTCTCTTTGAGTCTGGGTACTCTTCTGATGTTCTCTCGGTCCTCTGTGAGCTCTCAAGAGAGAGGATTTGCCCCTGAAGCGGCTAGCAATTCGACATCCGCCTGCTCGACCTCCGACACCTCCCACTCCAGAGAGGTCAATGACCGATCAAGATCGAATCCTGAATCTGGATCATATCCCTCAGCAAGGACGTCGGCAGCTCCACGCAGGGCGAGGATCCGGTTTATTATTCCACTGCAGCTCAAGGATCTTCTTTGATGGAAGAGGGTATACGTTTGGGTCGTCAGTCTTGAAGACAAATGTCATGCGCGGATAGATGCGTGCCCCTTCATGGCTCGCCTGCCCATGTGACCCAGGAGCCGATGGAGCTCTTGATTCAAGCCTTTTGTCTCTTTGTGTCCCTGACAGAACACGCCGTTAGCTTCGCATGACAATTAAGACTGGATGAGGGCTAACATCTATCTGTTATGTTGCCCTGCTCCTCTCAGTCCTCTGCGAGATTTAGCACGCCCAGGAGGTGACGAGGATTATGTGGGAGATACTGAGTAACTAAATACTCCAGCACAGAAACCCTTCTCCCTGTCCAGCCACTGGAGTTTGGACAGAACAATTATCGATTCATTGAACTTGATGAGCACTGACTTGCATCTTCTCTCGGAGCGCGAGCTTCCGGTCTTGGTGCGCTTGATGGAGCTTGGACTGTCCTCCGGGGTGCCAGGAAGATCTTCGATTTTAGTCTTGCGATGGGTTGCCCCTTAGAAATAACCCGGGAGTCAGTCAGCTGACTATAAAACATATGTGCCATATTCAATATTGACTTACAGAATTTGATCTGATATAGCATCTTCCCCGCGTTGTAGAGGGTATTGGCTGCAAGTGTTCTTTGTATCCACCTTCTTCCGCAATACGAACCAGGTGTCTTACCACCTCCAATTCAGCGAGCCACAGAGAAGCCCAAACAGCAGAGTCAACGCCCTTGGAAAGGTTGTCTTCCGGGTTAGGCATTGCAACCCGCAGCCGGGTGAGCAACTGTGCTCGTTCATGTGTTGTTTCTTCAGGCTCCATGACGTTGGGTAGAGAAGAGACGATGGCAACCAGACGATGCAAACGAGATGACCGCGGTCTTGAAAGAATGGTCCTGGGAACTAGCAGTGGTGCAATTTGGCGTTCAGGGCCCTGGGGGAGGAGGCGAAATGTCATGGTGAATGACCACTGAGCAACACTAGCAGTTGTAGAAGAAAATTCTTCTTCCTCTTCTCTTCTCTCTCCTTTCTTCTTCCATTTCTCTTCCCATCGCCAAGACTCGATAAGGTTAGTACCCCTGAACAAGCCCACTAATTCAAAATGAGTACAGTGATCAGATCTGGTCGAAATGCATCAATCAATGCGCTGAAAGGAGCATCTGGCTCAGGTGGAAAGCATCCCAGAAAGGGAAACAGTGGTCGCCGTCCCCCAAGGGACAGGCCGGCGATCAGCAAGAAGCGCGTAAGTTTTGCACATCAACTTCAGAAGACTAGTATGCTAACTCTCACTCCTGATAGCGGGCAGACGCTTGCCTGCTCTACAAGAGGACAGATCATAGTACAGCCAACTACCCTAATGGGGCGATCTTTCTCAATGAGGTACAAGTAGGCTGTCAATCAGGCAGGATTTGAGTGAAGCTAACTATTCCATAATACATCCAGAGTGTTGCTGCCTCCGAAGCCCCAGCCCAGGAAGCCCCTCCTCCATCCAAGCAGCATAGCGCTTATCAGGCTCAATTTCCCCCGCGCCTCAGCGCCGCCCTCGCCAAGAGGGTCCGACGGCTAGGGACCGTCGCAGAGCGATACGGCAGGCGCGCCAAGAGGACACAGAGCAGGCCCCAGAGCGCAAGGAGCCGCGGGAGGACATAGAGGAGGAGCCGCAGGAGCATCTGCAGCGAGAGCAAGAGCAGACAGGAGGACTGAGCCAGGCTACAACACAAAACCTTCCTCCCGACTCTCCTGCAGATATGATGGATGTGGCTGAAGATGGGTGTTCTAAGTGAGAGATGCTGGATTCCGACAGCACTAAAACAATATGCCCTCAGCCTGTCCTCCTATCCCATCAGTACTGAAACAATATGCCCTCAAGGTCAGCCTCCACCTAACAGCACTGAAACAATATGCCCTCAGCCTCAGCTCCCATCTGTCAGCACTGCAACATATACCCTTGGGATCACCCTCAGAGCCTCCGCCCAACAGCACTAAAACAATATGCCCTTAGAATAAGCGTCCACCTAATAGCACTGAAATGATATGCATTAGTCTTAGGCCCATCATTAGTACTGAAACAATGTGCCCTTAGCATGAGCCCCATCATCAGCACTGGAACAATGTGCCCTCCACCAAAAGCCTGCTGAACAAGCAGGTGCCTGTCATCATCTTCAATGACTTCCAGACCTCCAGCAATAAGCTCACTGCTCACACCTCACCGCGGTGCTAGAGTCTAGTAACCAGTTTCCAACCTTAACTAGCAAAGCTAAGATGAGCTTGCTTTCATAGACAGTCTTTATTATTTGCGGTACACAAGAGATCCTTACTATATATCATTTTTCCTTAGGTGGTTCATGGCGTAATTAAGTCCGATGACCCGGCACATATATTTATATAAGCAACATTGAATGCCCTCCAGTAAAGTACACTTATATTTGCTCAACCATTCCATTAGACATGGGCTCTTACATTGCGGGATCATACATCCACTTAATAAATTCATTCAGACTAGAGAGACTGCACAGGGATTATTTACCATTTTACCACTTGACTAAAAAGGCATCTATACAACCGTCTCTAGCATAGTAGACATAGTAGCAATGCAATGTTCAACAGTATTGTAACCAGAAATTCTATACTGCCGGAGTCTTCAGCCACAGGTGGATATCTAGTCTTCATCTTATAGCCCCTACTACAAAGTATAATTATCTAAAGGATATGTCAATATACCAATTTAGTTTGCTCTTTCACGAGTAACCGAGTTACCGCACACATATAAGACCTTGGGCAAAGGCTTGCAAGCTCCACATAACTTAAAGGGGTCTTCCCATCCAACCAATAGCTTCAAATGAGATGGGCTATATGCACCCAAATGTGTGCGCGATATGAGGTATCTACTATTCTCTACTACTAGTACTGCTCTAAATGACTTAAAACTCAGATAACGGGAATGGCAACTATGCATGCTATGTATACTATGTGCTTGCATATGTTGAGTCATGGACCTCCATTGCATTTCACATAGACGAAAGTGAATGACCAGGACCTGAACACTCGCTACCCCTCGCACAAACACTAGCTGTTGAAAATTTGCTCTTCCTCTTCCCTTCTCTCTCCTTTCTTCTTCTTTTCTTTCTCTCCTCATCACCCAACACCTACTGATATTTCGCTGGAAAGCTAACTTATCAAAATGTCTTCGGTGGTCAACACAGTTTATCCCGCATTCCCGCTCTCGCCGCATCCGTGCATGCTCCTACTGCCGGCTCTGGCTCTGGTGGGAAACGCCCAGATCGCCGGGATGGTGATCGGCGTCCCCCTGACCGTGGCCCAGGCAAGGTGACGAAGAAGAAGAAGGTATGTCCATGGAGCAGCATCTTCCATGGGAATATACTAACTCTCGGCTTCTCATAATAGCCGAAGAAGCTGCCCTGCGAGGGTTGTGGAGAATATGGGCACACGGTGGAGGAGTGTCCTGTTTTCGCCGAAGTTTTCGGCGCTTCTGTTCTCTCGACGGTGAGCTTAATTCTCCCAAGCATTACAAACAGTTCAAGCTGATGGATTTGAATCAGACAAGGGCCATCGCTGCTGCACGTAGGGCTGGTGGGAACAAGGTCCTCGCTACTAGAGGTAGCCGCCCTCCGGTCGGTCGTCGCCATCCCCTAGGCCCGCGGCAGCAGCGCCCTCGTATGGAGGGACCCAACTCGAGGGAACGTCGCGAGGCACGTCGCCTGGCAGCAGGGCTGTGGCGGCCACAGCAACCACAGCAGCAGACGCAACAGTAGCAGACGCAGGAGCAGCTCCCCCAGCAGCAGGCTCCCCAAGAGCAGCGCTCCCAGCCCTCAGCATCGTTGCCGATGGAGCTGGATGATGAGGATCCTAATGACCAGACTGTGGCTGATCTGATTGATCTCGAGGACGATCTAATTGATCTTGAGGATTAAAAGAAGCCTCAGCGAGAGATTCTTTGGTATGGGGGCACTGTATAGTGTCCTCATTACCTTTGACGGCGCCGGATAGTGCCCTTATTATTGTTGATGACACCGGATAGTGTCCTCTTCAGTCTGGCGGCATTGGATAGTGTCTTCGTTGCCATTGACGACACTGGATAGTGTCCTCATCTAGGCTAGTTTCCAAACAAAAATCCTGCGCAAGTAGGTGCCTGGCCGTCATCTCTGATGGTCTCCAGGCCTCCAGTGACAAGCTCACACCTCACCGTGGTGCTGGAGTCTAGTAACCAGTTTATTGCTATAGACTGGCGAAGCCAAGATGAGCTTTCCTTGTATATAGTCATTCCTCTGTATATAGCATTCTCAAAATTGAATTAGTGGTTCCTCATTTATACTCAATTGACAGGATAAGCTACTTTTTTTGATTATCAGTACTCTTCTAAACAACTTAAGACTCAGATAATCCGAGTGGCAACTACAAACACTATCCATATTATGAGCTGATGACCACCCCAAGATACATAGATGGAAGTGAATGACACTAAACAAAACCAGGAGGCGAGCCCATTACTATCCTTTGCACAAACACTAGCTGTTGAAAGTTTTTTATTTTTCTCTTCCCCTCCCTCTTCTTCCCTCTCTCTTCTTCCCTCCTGCCTTTCGTCTCATCACCACAACCACCATCATGATTTTCTCATCGGCAGAAATGTCTGCTCAGATGGCATCTAATACCAACTCCAGTCAGGCTACAACTCATCAGCCAGCTGCCACCTCTGGCTCCGGTGGGAGAAATCCTGACCGGAACGATCGCGACCGGCGCGGCCCTGGTGAGAGCAAGGTGAAGAAGGCAAAGAAGGTAGCTTGAGCAAAGATCCATCCCATTATACTTGAGCTGACAGCGTACTCTACAGAAGGGCCAGTGGTGTGTGTTCTGTTGACGCTGGGGTCACATGGCGGCGACATGTCGCGTTGGTGCCCGTGTCCTGGCCGCCGCGGTAAGAACAATAATGCTACTGATCATGTTACAATTACGCTGACTATGACTACTCGTTACAGGCTGCGCTTGCCCAGAGCCAGGGACATCCTTCTCCTCCTCCTCCTAATCCCCGTACGCGTCGTCCTCGGATGGAGGGCCCAAACAGCCGGGAGCGTCGTGAAGAGCGACGTAGGCAGCAGCGCCTGCAGCAGCTGCATGAGGAGGCTCAGCAGCGCCAATACAAGGCCGGGAGGAGGAACGGGAGCAAGGAGTTGGTTCGCCTCGGGGCGACAAGAACAACATAACTCACGAAGCCGATCACCAGTGAGGCCCGTGTGTGTACTTCGGTGCTGGATCGTACCCTTGCTCCCATGACGGCACTGGATAGTGTCCTCATTTCCATGATGGCGCTGGATCATCCTGACGGCACTGGACAGTGCTCTCATTTCCACAACAGCGTTGCATACTTCGTATGTTTCCATGATGGCACTGGACGATGCCTATGCCAGGGTCCTCGCTACTGAAAGTAGCCGCCCTCAGACCAGGGTCCTCGCTACTGAGAGTAGCCGCCCTCCGGTCAGTCGTCGCCACCCCCTCCAAGGCAGCATCGCCCTCTCGTGGACTGCAGAAGTGACCTCATTACCTTTAACGGCATTGCAGAAGCGTCCTCATTTCGATGACGGCACTGGATGATGCCTGACAACACTGGATAGCGTCCTTGTTTGCATGATGACACTGGATAGTGTGCTCATTTCCATGGCTGTTGTGTATGATCCCTGACGACACTGGACAGTGTCCTCATTTTCATGACTGCCTAAGATCACGCCTGACGACACTGGATAGTGTTCTTATTTCCATGATGGCACTGGATGGTGCCCTCATCTATGCCCACCAATTAGACAAGCGAACGAGGGCAGTACACCAGTGCCGTTGCGCCATACCAACCCTTGACCAGCTCGCCGAACAAAACGGTCGCGGCTAATATTTACTTGATGTCCGGCAGGAATAGATCCGCTACGTTGCTCCAGAGAGGGGAGGAGACTTGGGTCAACTCGCGCTGGGTTAGCGCAAAACACTGGCTGAAGTGTGAGTCGACGGAGGGAGCCGGTGACATGGAGATCATTATCCACACTGAGCAAGTGTGCTTGTGCAGCTGGTGCCGAGAATGCGTCCCCGATGCATTGCCTAAAATCCTACTGATAAGTAGGTGCCTGGTTGTCATCTTTGATGACCTCCAGGCCTCCAGCGATAAGCTCACACCTCACTGTGGTGCTGGAGTCCAGTAACCTGTCTCTTGTGAGTAGGTGAAGCTAAGATGAGCTTTCCTTGTATGTCGCCATTGATCTGTATGTAGCATTCCTGGGATTGACCTGGCGGTTTCCCATGTACACTCAATCAACAAAATACACTACTAAAGTTTACTTACAACCCAAAGTCGCAAACTACTGGCTCCAAATTTTGGAAATAGACATTCTCATACAATAGGTTCGAAGTGAATACTACAAATCAGCTACACAATACTGCAAAAGCTCCTCAATCACAGTCTTGTCTCCTAAGTGATAACATCAGGGCGGTATATTGAGATTTTGTAAGCCTGCCAATCATGATCAGAATTTTCATTTGCGCCCTTTTATGACGTTCTTACTACATGATGCTCTACAACGTAAACATTCTCCTTAGATGTAAATGGACCTAATGGTAATGCGGCAGCCCTACCCGGGAAAGGTGGGCCTCCGCTCCAGAAGTGGTTAGACTACCCGGAACCGAGCAATGCTTGGCAACTCAGGCATCCACATCATTGGTTGCATGGATGGGGCCTCGCTTCTGCATCCCGAGGTTGTAGATCCTGATCCACTCTACAACTTCTTCTTACGACTGTGCTTCTCAGAGTGACGTCTACCCCTCATTCTCAAATGATATTTGTATAGACTTGTTGGAGAATCATCTGTGTAATTTATGTCATGGTACAATGAAGAGATTTGCCATCTCCTAACATCACCAGCCTCAATCAAAGCAGAATTAACCTTGAACAAAGCTTACTCGAATTGAACAGCTTACTTCTCATTACTTTGTACCATCAGCTATGGCCAGCTCAAGCGGTCCAGGTCCTGAGCGCATCAGGCTAATCAACAAGATTACAGACGCGCTAAACACAGTCGAAGCCGCTATGATAGAAAGGTTCAGAACTTGTTATGCATGCTTGTGGCTTGCCGATATGGAGAAACTACAAGCTTTAGTTGATTGTGCTCTCCCTTATAATGGGCAGCATGACCCAATGATGATCTATAACATGTTCTTCCGCGTTGAGTCCCGGGACAGAATAGGTCAAAATTGTGAGCCATGATTGAGTCTCCATCATTACATACGGCTAACAGTGTGTTCTGTCCAGGGCAACAAAAGGATCAAGATGAGAGATCTGTTGACTCACGCGAAAGGTCTAGAATTCAGTCTGCACAGGATGCAGTAAGCTATACCTCCCAACATAATCTATTGCAACTCACCTAATACTAACCTTGTGGCATCCTAGTGTTGCAACCGCGATGAAGCCTGCATTCTCACAAAATGCAGCAAGGATATCTGCCAGCCATGCCCTTTATACCCAATTTGGATGAATGATGAGAATATGGATGATGTGCGACACTTTTTCTTCGCTCTGGAAGACTTTTGGAGTAAGAAAAGGGTGGGGGAATGGCGTAACGCTATTTATAGGGATGCCTCCGGGCCTGAGAAGCCCGAAAATCTCATATTTCTCAGCCCAAACGCATATGTACTGTTCACCAAGGGATATATTGCTTTTAGCCTGTTGGCAGAGATCCAGAGGGCAAGTGGCTCACACTTAGGATTTGGTGGCTGAAGCGACATGAGGAAGACCGTGTCGACTTCAGTGTTATCCCGCAACTTCCATCGGATTTCCACCCATCGAACTACGGTGTTGCTCTGCATGATGTCCGCAGCGGTCGTCCACTCCTCTCTGGTGACACGATCACGCTTACGACTCATGATCCGGAGAATTGCCCCCTCCCAGATACCCAGATCCTTGAAATGCAGTGGATCCTGAATCGTGTGCTCGCGTTACACGGTACTGCGGAACCAAAGGTCCTGGGTGACGATGAGTCGGCCGAGGACTCAGATGAGGGATGGATTTAACTAACTTCCCAGGCCGGCGTTGCAATCTCTAACGATTGAACGGAACGCGCTCGATATCGCGTCGATCATCCGCTGCTACACGGGCCCGTCCCGCCAGCTACTAAAGGTCACTATTGATTCAACTTCCACGGGAAGCATCCGAAGAGTTGCAATACTTACACTTGGATATAGGGCATCCGAGATGCGGCGAGTGTCGTAGATTATAACACCTTGATGGTGGTAGTCATACTATCACCTACTCCTCCTCTGCGGGCACCATCCCCCCACCCGTAAAAAGAAGAAGAAAAAGACGAAACAAGGCCAAGTGATTGTGAGCATCATCTTCGGACGGTCCACAAGCACAAGAAGAATTGCTCAGAAACTGCTTAAGAGATGAAATAATTACAAATGCGACAATCACCAGTGCAGAGCCACTCGTTTGTGGCATGGAGTGAAAGAGAAGGAGAGACGAAGTTCTCAACAAACAGTATGGATATAATTCTCGCCGTCGGATGCCCTTCTACAATTCCGACGAATTCGAAGACGTGGTGGGGCGATTCCCTCTAGACTCCCTGTACTTCCAGTCGTACCTTAATTTTGAGTTCTGGTACCATTGGTACTAGTCTGCTCCACCTCAGGCTCCAAGCCGTTTCCGGGCAGTCTAACTACTTCTGGTGGAGGGGGACCATAAATGGTTGAAATGTGGTCATGTGACTGGGCTTAGAGGGAGATCTACTCTCTGAGCATCCTAACATCGATCAGGCAGAATTTAGAAGTTTTCACTCGCATTGAATCTTCCATTGCTTTAATATCATCATTATCATCAGTATGGCCACCCCAAGCCATACAGCTGCTCCTCCCGAGGATTCTGCCCCCGTTCCGCTCCCAGGTGCTCTTTTCGCGGAGCCCGAACGCGTCGAGCTGATCAACAAGATCGCCAAAAAGCTCGGGGAGACAAAGCACACCAAGAAACTAAGTACTTTTAAGACTTGTTATGCGGGCTTGTGGCTCGCCGATGTTGAGAAATTGAAAGAATTGGCTGATGATACGCCTTTGAGACTTTATGGTCAGCTATTGATTGCCGAGACGGAACACAGAATAGGCCATAGATGTCAGCAATCATCCAGTCTCTATCATTATGTACGGCTAACAGCGTGTTCTATTCAGGGCAAGGAAAGGACAATGATGCCGAATCAAGAGCCCCGTCTGCTCCGCCGACACCAAGCAAGGATACACCACCACCCTTGTTCTCGTCCTCCTCTGTCCCTGGGCCGAGCCCGGGCGATTCGACGTCTGAGCCTCCCACTTCAACTCCACGACGCCATCCCCCGCCGCTCGATACATCGGGAAGTCCTGATAAGTCGCAGAAAAGACCAGGGAAAGCTCTGGGCACGCCCGAACGGGCGAAGAAGCCTAGAATAGACGGAGACGTCGCGATACCAGTAAGCTATTCCTTCGCGCCAGAATCTATTGCAACTGCCTTAGCACTAACCGCGTGGTATCCTATCAGAGACCCCGCGATAAACGCGTCACACAAGCAGTAAGCTATGCCTTCCCGCGAAAACCTATTGCAACTGCCTTAGCACTAACCACGTGGTATCCTAGTGTTTCCAGCGCGACAAAACCTGTGTTCTTACAAATGGCACTGCAGAGATGTGCAAGGGATGCCATGTGTTCCCATATTCTATGAATAATTGGGATACGCACCGCGTGGACATGTTTTTCGAGGGCCTGAGAATGTTTTGGTGTGATGAAAAGGTGGACGAGTGGCGTAAAGTCGTCTATGGAGATACCGCCGGGACTGAAAAGGTCCAAAATCAAATACTGCTCACTGCAAACGCACATAAGCTGCACACGGCCGGATGGTTTGCCCTTGAGCCTGTTGCCGAGGATGTGCGTGATGGTAAGTGGCTCAAACTCAGGTTCTGGTGGCTGAAAAGACATGAGCACCAAGGAGGGGTTCAGCTTGGTATTCCCCCACAACTTCCCGAAGATCTGCTCCCAAAAGAACATTTAGTTGCTCTTCATAGGGTCGATAACGATGAACCAGTCACATCTGGCAAAACGATCACGCTTCGGACGCATAATCCGCAGACTCATCCCCTCCCAGATACTCGGCTCCTTCGACTGCAGTGGATCATGGGTCGTGTGCTTGCCTTAAGGGGTGCCGCAGAACCGGAGGAACTGTAGGATGACTCGGATGGAGACTCGGATGAGGGACATCCCTATCCCACCGGGATGCCCGTTTTGGAATCCCCGAATCGTCCTGGTCAATCATCTCCTCCGTCCTCTATCACCAATATCGCGAGCGACCAGCCCAAGGCTAACCCCGTCATCGCGACGACTGATACGCCTGAACAAGGTGTCATTGAGGAATAGTGTACTATATTCCAACAAGGACTTGTCCTATACAGGGTCTCCCTACTGGAAGGTACATCACCCTTATCGGCACTGCAGAAGTGACCTCCTTACCTTCGAGGCACTGCAAGCAATGTGTCCTCCTTACCTTTGAGGCACTGCAAGTAATGTGTCCTCCTTACCTTTGTATCATAACAAAAATCCTGCGTAAGTAGGTACCTGGTGGTCATCTCCGATGGCCTCTAGGTCTCCAGCGACAAGCTCACACCTCACCGTGGTGCTGGAGTCTAGTAACCTGTCCGTTGATGGACAGGCGAAGCTAAGATGAGCTTATTCTGCTTGTAGTTAACCGTAAAGATGTTAGGCATTTGGTTAATTCTGTCATTATAGACCAATATCAAAGTATAATTCCTGCTCTATTAACTCTCTTCGACAAACACAAGAGTAACTCTTGAAGTTTCAAGAAACCCGACATGGGTTTTCAAGACAGTCAACCCAATTACAATGGTACCTACAACCTGCTCTTCGCTGACAGCTTACCCCTACAGCACGGCAGGCCGCAGATCAGTTCACCTGGAGCTAGTTCGGATCAGGACTTCCAACGCGAGAAGGATCACGACTAGAGCCTAAATGGACCGGATCGAGAGTGCTCATTCGAACCAATCCAGAACTGCGCTGGTTCGGAAATTGTTTCACTCAGAATCCACCAGAAACTACCACGTTGACGATCCTGAAGTCTACCACCAGAGAGACGAGAACGACATTCCGAGTTCATGGTGATTTCGTTGTTGTTGGACCGTCGACTCTTTACAACTGGGAGGCAGGTGTTCATGCTGGCGTTGTCAGCCAGAGAGCGGATTAGGGCTCGGTCTGCTTTGGGATTAGCGCGGAGCACACTCCACACTGTTAACCTAATGGTTCCCCTTTAGCGGCGGATGTTGAGCGGGACAATCTTTTGGTGCGACTTGGCAATGCACTGAATACGCGGGCCGTGCCCGCATCATTTTGGGCGTGCCTTCAAGTGGCAGGCCTATCAGCATTGAGGACGTTCATCCAAGAAGCGGAAGCCGCACCATATGCACTGCCCCGTATGTGGTGTCAAAATCCACCAATGGATCGGAGCTCCTCATGCTCTTCGTCATCAAGATCAAACGTTTCTGATGATGTTCCCTGTTCCAGATCGGCTAGGAAAATCACCAAAGAACGCGATGGCGGCAAGTGCGTAGTCAGTGGACGTCAGGAAGTCCAAGTCTGCCACATCTTCCCACATTGCTTGTTGAAAAAGAAGAAGCCGACCGATCTGACAAGATCGATACCCGACATGTGGAAGATGTTATCACTATTCTTTGACAATGACAATGTTGTTCAGTGGAAGAACGCTATCTTCCCAAACCCTGACAAGCCCACCGACAGCATCCCAGAGAATCTTATTTGTCTGACCAGCAGTATACACAAGGACTGGGAGCAGGGATATTGTGCGTTCAAGCCGCTTCATGTGTCTTCCGACGGTCTGGAACTAGAGTGTGAATTCCATTGGTTGCCCCGGGAGGGCCATGGGCCAACAGACAACGTGGATCTCTCAAGACGTCCAACACCGACCGCTGGTCTCAGTGGATCCGGGGGCAGGTTTTTCCACAATTTCGACAAGCGGATTGAATCTGGATATAGGTTCGTCGTGAAGACGACCAACCCGGCTACTCACCCCTTGCCCAGTTTCACGCTCTTACAAATGTCGTGGAAATTGACCCAGATTGTGGCTTTATCTGCGGCCGCAGAGGACCCAGAGCTAGAAGACTATGACGACGAGTCGGAGACCTATAACAAAGAACTCATAGATAAGTGGATGGCCGAGGAATCTGACGATGACGATAACGAAGTTTCCTTCGCATAGGGCACTTGTTGCGGAACTAGTCGAAGTACTCCGTACTGGCAGATGACATCGCCATATAATGACGGTCAGGAAAGTCACGCATACAACATTCGCCACAGATGATTATTTACAGCTTCAATATGTTGGAACAATTGCAGCCGGAGGGGTGATATCAACTGTGGGTGGGAAATAGAACCCGCTCACGAAGGCGACATGAGATCGGTGAAATCCTTCAATTTGCCCAGGCCTGGACCCCAGGCCAAGCAGATGACACTCGAAATACTCCCGATTTTGGTACTGCGCGATAGTCGATCTTTATTAGGCTGACGATCTGATAATTGTACAGACAATTGATACCGCGGTTCAGATAGGCTCAGTTAAAGACCTTCTGGACCTGACAATCAGTCGGGTTTGGTAGTTGCGACTTGCGATGGGGCATCCGGGGAAGTCGGCACAAAGTCAATTGATTCGCAGATCCCTAATTATGGTTTAATGAAATATTTTTTTCTGAGTAATGAGATTACCTTACCTAGGTCACAAGGTCTGGAACTCATAGACCCCATCACCCATCCGAGGTCAAAGAATCAGCTGTGAAGGCTACGAGCAACACCTTATCAATAATTCAACGGTTGATGCAATCGCAAAGCTTGCTCTTCTAGGCCAAATGTTTCAGTTTCACAGCAAGCCTCGGAAGGATCACCTGTTCACATGTGGGGTTACATCCAGTCGTCAGCCATGCGGCAGCATGATTCGCTCGAACCCCTGTCTGCAATTTGGGATCTTGCCTCCTTTTTGCGGGGTACAATATGGTTTTATTAGCTCGGCATGGTATTGGGGGAAGAATTTATGAATCCTGCACCGTTGGCACTGAGACATCTTGCATAATCATGAAGACCGAAGAGTCAACACGGCAGGACGGGTATAAATCCCCCTGATCATCATCCACTTGACTTCACCCTACACACAAAATAGGTCGTCGACTCATCATCATAACCTCACAAGTCAACATGCGTTTCCTCTTCTCCCTCCTCGCGGCCACGGCCCTGGCCACCGCGATCCCAACAGCCACAATCACCAAACGCGACGCCACAGCCGTCGTCGACGCAGTCAACACCATCGCCAGCCAAATGGTCGTCCTCAACAACACCATCACCTCCTACAACGGCGGCATCCTCGGGACCATCACAGCGCTCAAGATCGAAGTCGAATCCGTCAAGCTCTCCAACGACCTCAAGGACGGAATCTCCACCGCGCAGGCCGCAGCCAACTTCACCAACGCCGAGTCCCTCACCGTCGCATCCGCATTCATCAACCTCGAGCCGCAGATCTTCTCGACCCTGAACAATATCGTCGCGAAGAAGCCGCAGTTTGATACCGGGTTGCTGGGGATCGGTTCGTTGGCGTTCCTGGTCAAGGGGAATCTGCAGCAGCAGAAGGATTTGTCGGCGCAGCTTGGGGATGCGGTTGCGGCGAAGCTGGCGCCGTTGTATGCTTCGCTTGCGCCGATGATCAATAACCAGATTGCGGATGCGTTTGCTAAGGCCATTGCGGCGTATAGTTGAGCAGGCCGGTGAGGGTGTGTTGGGGAGATGGTAGTGCTGATAGCCATGGAATATCTCTGTGTTGTTCTACTGGGTACTGAGGATTAGCACTGCAATGGTATCATAATATGATGGCTTAGGATTCACCTCTGTGGTTAAATTTTTCCATGTAACCATGATGCGTCGCCTTGTTAGTCTCTCAAGGAATGAGATTCCCACGGGTTCTGCAAATATCTTCAAGCCTTGTACCATTTCCAATGAGGGTCTGGAGATGCTTGACTCGCAGATGGGGTCGATACAGCCAACAAGACCAGATAGGGCTAATTAATCGCCTTTTCTACTAGAAGAAAATATCTTTTACAGAGACAAAGTAGCATTGTGGCAGACTATCGAGTTGATAATACAAAGCCGAAATCATAGAATCATCAATCGCGCAATTTCATGGTATCAAAGTCATTCCATCACGAAGAATTAAGCATTATCAAATAACATTCTCATTCCAGCCCGCCACTTAGAAGCCACGCTGAGTTCCCATAGTGGCACTGTTGTCCAAGTCGGAATCGACACGGGGGTCGAGCTTGTTCGCGACGTTGGAGCTGTGAGGACCAGCCGTGGTTCCAGTACCAGTACCAGCGCCGGCGCCAGTGTAGCTGCTGCCAGCCATAGCCTGGTGGCGAGCGCGGTTGTCCTGGTCACTATCCACACGAGGGTCGAGCTTGTTGCCGATGTTGGAGTCGTGAGGTCCAACGTTGGAGGAAGTGGTGCCGTACATTCCGCCAGCCGTTCCGGTTCCGGAGCCGTAGGTGCCTGTGCCAGTACCCAGACCACGGTTATCCCTGTCGCTGTCGACGCGGGGATCGAGCTTGTTCGCCATGTCGGAGCCGTGGGGACCGGCGGTGCCGCCCATGGCGGAGTGCCGGGCGCGGTTGTCCGCGTCGGAGTCAACCCGTGGGTCGAGCTTGTTGGCAATGTTGGAGTCGTGGGGACCAGCGTTGGTGCTTGTGTTTTCATAAGCGTTGCTAGTTCCATAGGTGTTGCTGCTAGTTTCGTAGGTGTTGCTGCTACCGTAGGTGCCAGAAGTGGCGGTTCCACGGTTGTCTGCAAAAGTCAGTTTCCCGGCAGGTCAGAGGTCAGAAGGAAAGCATACCTCTGTCGCTGTCTACACGAGGGTCGAGCTTGTTGGCAGTGTCAGATGTATGAGCACCAGCAGTACCTCCCATGGCCTCATGGCGAGCGCGGTTGTCTAACAAGAAGAAGGGTTAGTCCGGATCTCTTGCCATCATTCCGACCGGTGAACGTACCACGGTCGCTGTCGACCCGAGGATCGACCTTGTTGGCAGCCTTGGAGTCATGGGGGCCATGGTCCGTTTTGTGAGAGTCACCATGGTGGCCACTCAAGGCCTCCTTCACCTTGTGCATCATGTTCGACATCTTGTAGTAGACTTGAAGTGTTTGTACTTGAATCGATAGGTGTAGTTTTTGTTATGGATTGTAGATTAGTTCAAGCGCACTTAAGCCGACTGATCAATCCTTTTATAAAGCATGTTCCTCACAATCGTGTTTGGGGACTGACGTCAAGCCGGGGAGAGTTGTGGTATCCCTGGAGAGTGGCGATGGGCGATGCCGTCATCTAGCGGTCATCGTGCGGAGGGTCAACCACAACAGGACGCACATCATCGTCAGTGAATCAGTTTCAGCCACAGCATTAGATGACATGATCGACACTAAATTTCATAAATTTGATAGTGAACCTGATTGATGTAAGTGGGAGCATGGATCTCATCGTTCTCGAAGCTGTACCTCCCTAATAGGCTAATGGCAGGTCGACCAGGTTGCAGATCAATTGCGTTACGCAACCCAGCTCCAATGATGATATTAGCCCATTACACTCGACCTCAACAAGTGACTGTCTCAGTGAAAGAGCAAGACCGTGGTTCCCAAGCGATTCGTGATTCGACCGATCCATCGTCATGATCTCCAAGCATCCGGTGGTTGCGGCAGCTCGTGACTATATCCAGTGGGGATGAGAAAGTTAATTGCAGCTAAGCTGCAGCTGCCGATGTTTCCAATCTGATAATCATTCTCCACTGAGCTGTAAATCGCCAGCTGCTAGAGAGGTAATGTCTGTAGCCTTGTAAGACAGCAATGACTTCGAAATGATGTCGGCGGTTCGCCAAACAAGCAATGATCGGCGTTCCCGTCGGTATGTCCAAGTATAGAAGTGGGGAACACTTGGCACTTGGCAGGGAACAACCAGACAATCTAGATATAGATAGCTTAGGTTCTCTGAACATTATGGTAAGTCTCACGGTTAAGCCCCAGAAATTCAGTTGATCTGGCTGGCGGCTTTTCCTACGGGTGACGTGAGTGTGGATGTGGTCGTACGGGGACACATTATTTCCACGAAGATACTATAATAAAATGAAAATGAGCATTGGGTTATCATTCTTAGCGACTGTATCGAATACTCATATAGTAGGGATATCGATCAGGATATGGCCCATGTAGCTGTTGAATTTCTGTTGCAACTAAATGCGTAGTCTCTGAGACGATACTATCCACTTCATCTACCTAATCTATCAAGATCTTTACAGGATAAACGAAATCACCAAGCCGTTAACCGGAATGCATAAGGACAACACATTCTCACTGGGTCGGAGGTTGAGTTTGTATCTCCGTCTGAGGCTCAGACTCATTCTCAGCCAGTGTCTGAACCTGAGCCTGATCGTGAACCTGTCGAAGCAGAGTCGGCGGAACCGGCTCGTACTCCCACCATTGCTGCTTGAAGAACGCCGCGTCAAATCGCGACTCAACAGCCGGACGTATCCTTCGTCTTCCGGTAAACGGCACATCGCCATACATATCATAAAAACACCCCTGAATACTCATATCCTCCGCGAAGGACAGGTACCCCAGTTTCTCTGCACAGTCGCGGCCGTCCGTCTCCCTGCCCCGCCAGCAGAACTTCAGCCGCTTGTCCTTCTGGAAGCGGATGGGTGACTCCTGGAAGAGCATGAGGCCGCGGTAGACGCCCATGGCGAACATGCCCCAGACGCAGCTTTCGTTGCGATCGACGAGAAGACGCATCCTGAGTTTGTTGGCTTTGCGCGACCAATTGTGTTTCATGGTTGGGCTGGAGATCTCATAACTTCCGCAGACGACCTCGAGGAACTTGTCCTGGTCGTGGCGGGCCCAGGAACGCTGCACTGTGAAGGTGATTGCGTGGAGGCGACTGATGGTGCTGGCAGCCGGTTGAGATAGCTGAGCGGGGTCCTCTGGCGGCAGAGAAGTTTGTGGTGTATCAGCTGGTTGACGGACGGGAGAGGATGGATGGACTTCAGTAGTGACCTCGTCTTGGTCCGGATCTTGCTGTTCCTGAACCTGAGCGCAGTCCATCTGCATGGTCTCATCATTCACGATCTGCGACTCCGGCTCAGGAGAAAGCGGAAGAAGGACCAGGCGCTGCGACTCAGGCTCCTTCGATGTATCATGCTGAAGATAATTCCAGTCCGCGACGAAAGTCTCGACAGGCCACGGGACCATGGGCGGTCCTACCTCCCGCACGGCCTTGAAGTCGCACTTGTCGTCAGGGAAATCCGCGACAGCCATTCCCCTAAAGCAGCCGGATACAGGACCTTTCCCACCCAGGATGATTTCTCCGATTGTGATACCCTCGTTGTCGTACGCGACCTCGGGCTCGTTCTCGCAGACACCTCGCCACGCAAAGGAGTACGACGTCCTGGTGTTATCCCGCGGCCCAGGATCGACCAGCATCAGGCCCTTCCACACGCCAATGTCGAAGCAGCCCCAGAGACGATCGTAGTCCCAGATGAGGGTCATCCGACATTCCTGGTGGGGGAGTTCGCTGATCTCGAGCCGGTACGTTCCCTGGAAGAGCTGCATCGCAATGACGTCCGCTTCCGAGATAGACAGGTTCTGCAGGTAGTCATTGTGTTTGAAGGGGATTGGAGCGGGAGGGATTCGACGGTTCGGATTTGCATGAGGACCATTGAGGGGGGTGATTGTCGTGAGACGATGGAACATGTTCGGCGAAAACTCCTCATCGGTAGGAGAGTTGCTCTGGTTCGGCTGCTGGAGCGCCATGATCTGTGCAAGACCAAGTTGAGTATTCTCGCCAGTCTGAGTGGCTTCAGAGAATCTCTTCTTCTTTTTGCTCTTCTTCTTCTTTCTGCGTGGTTCTTGGGTCTCGGGAAGTTGGCTCTCCAGGCCTACTGCTTCGCCTTCCCCGTGAAGCTCGTGGAGCACAGAGATCTCATGTGTGTCCACAGGGTCGGACATGAGATCGACTTTTCTTTTGTTCATGATGAGAGGAAATTACCAAACGATGGAATGATATAATGAGTGACTATGTTGAAAGAGCGAATGAAAGAGCAAATGAAAGAGCCAATGGAAGAGCGAATGAAAGAGGGAATGAGGAAGTGAATGAATAAAACAAGTGATGATGATCATGATAAAAAGGAGCAAGTGAAACTTTACTCTGTCCAGAAATAGCTGCTCTTATGCCAAAACCACTTCACACTCATTCATGACGTCCCCTGAAGATTGCCCTTAGTTTGAATGTTTGCTCCATGATTTCAAGGTAAAGGACTATTGGTGTATCACATCGGTCACTATTGATTAGTCCCACTACTTGTCGAATCCTTCCGCAGCACACATTCCCGGTCGGTTCATAGGGACTTTTGGCATCTCGCTAAGACAGGTTACTTGTGATACGTGATCGGGCTGCTAGGACAGAAGGACTGACGACGAACCTAGAGTGTTGGATAGTGAATACTACATGAAGGACAGCTGGTGCAGCTGCATAGTGATTTCTCATTCGAGCACATAGGTCTGGAAATAATAGTCAAGCTATACTGATCAAACCATCTAACTATTTAATGAAGAAATAAACCATAACAAGAGCTAGATGTTGCTTGTGGGCAGAAAGAAGAACGGTACCATCACAGACAGAAATAGCGATGACCATCACAAGCAGGGATCGTCGCCTTAAGAATTTGTTAAGTAAAGGAGAAAGCTCCCAAGAGACTTTTTTTTCGTCGGGTCAGGGGATGCTGAGTGAAGGGAAAAAGCAACGTGCGAATATGAGACACGGGGGGAAGAGAATATGACAGGTGGAGTTGCTGGCGTAGATAGAAGAGAGTTCAAGGAACAAGCGTCGACCTCAATAGCTGCTGCTGAATTTGGATCTGGTCTTAGGAAAACCATGCTCGTACAGCCAATTTCCAGAAATAGACATTTCTTCCATCGGTCCATCCGCGTCTGCAGAAAAAGCAACACCCCTGTAAGAATCCTTCGGGATCGTAGCTTGATAAAAAGGAGTACCTATCAACTCAATCCTACAACACATCGCCCATCGCGTCTTCTCAGCCGTTACCACGGCACCTCCTTGCCATCATACTGATTCAATCCCTCATTCTCCTCCCATCCCGGCACACGAATATTCAGAAATTTTCCGTTCTGAGACGTGGTTGCCTTTTGCACGATATCGAGGACTGCCTCTGCCCCGGTCGCAGGGGGGAGATCGGCTCTCGGCCCGCCTAAATCTGTTTGGAGCCACTGTACGGACTAGGGATCAGCGTCTTCCCTGAGAAAAAGAAAAGAGGATGGTAGATAAAGTGAAAAACACTTACACCAGGACTCACAGCTAGAAAGGTGAATCCCTCGCTTGCGTAATCTTGCGCGTACTGCACCGTCAACATATTCAACGCTGCTTTGGTGATTTTGTACGCGGGTGTTGGCGCGCCTTTGTAAACTGGCGCGAGGGTCATCGAGCTGAGGGTTGTCGATCTATCGATCGGTTAGACAGCGAATAAGCATTAAAGTAGGAAGTAAAGCGTAGACGAATATATTAACAACGAGTTTCCCCCGTCCCTCGCGGAGTAGAGGGAGAAATGCCCGGGTGACATTATGGGTGCCAGTGACGTTTGTATGGAACGTTTGAGTCAAGTCATCCCTACCATATCAGTCAGAACTGGCTCGATAGGCTCAGTGGAACTACGGAGTAGGGGACATGCATATTCGCGATTCCACCGTTTGTATGCGGCATCACGCCCGCATTGTTGATGAGTACATCCAGCCCTTTCCCCTGCAGTTTACCCTGCACTGTCCTGGCTGCATCCTGCACGCTTGCTGCGTCGGTAACGTCGCATTTGATCCAGTGAATCCGGTCGGACTTTTGGCTGAGTTCGAGTAGGCTTGGGTGTTCTGAGCGGGATGTTGCGAAGATGCTTCCGACGGAGGAACTGGGGAGGTTGGCGAGGTGGCGTACCAGGGCGAGGCCCAGGCCGCGGGAGGTGCCGGTTATGAGGTATGTCGACATTTGTTACGAGGTATGATAACTTGATGATCGATGGATGCTGGTGGAGTTTGTACATGAAGCGGATGACATAAATGATCATCTAGAAGGGATTATTAATATTCGAACATTCCACTACTCGGTGGACGGAATTTACGGAGATAGCTGTCAAAGTCCTCATGTTTTGACTCAGGGCAATATAAAGGTCAATTACCAAGCATGATTGAATTATTCACAACTCTCGTTACATACATCAATCTCGACATCATATTTCAGCCTTGGGCCGTTCGGTAGACCAATCTCCAACCTCTCTATCATCCTGCCGAGACTTCTCCCTAGCCATCATAAACACAATCCACGACGCCCAGATCACCAATGCAATCGAACACCCGATCATTGCCCACATCCCCCGCGTGAACCGCGGAGCCAGGTTTGCCGAGTAGAATATGATGCTCCACCACGCATTGACCGCATTATTCCCCATATTCATACTCGCAAGGACCACCGACCGATGCCGCGCATCCTGCGATCGCATCGCATCGTTGCACCATGCAAAGAACGTAGCTTGGCAGGCATACACGGCACCGGCCCAGTAATATGCCCCGAACACGGTCGGGGTTGAGTCGAACCTCGTCAGAATGAGGACGGAGGTTACGACCCCGGTTATGCCAATGAAGTAGGCAACCAAGTAGCGTTTACCATGCAGGATGTCTGTCAATGTAGCCCAGAAGAGGGTTGAGACGATCCCAACGGCCGGAACGCCTGTTGGATAGTTGTTCAGCTGCGCGATGGAGTATTTGATGGTAGGATGAGATTTCATGTACAGTGCCAGAAGTGAGTTAGACGAGAAGGACTCAGTTTCGCCGGCGATCACCCAGAGAATGACAAAGGCCCACCAGTACCACGTGGTGAACAGGCGATTGATAAAGGCCCGATTGAACGGGGCACGCTCGGCATTGGTCACAGGCAATCTGGAGATGGCCAAGGCACGTTCCGACTCGGTGAGATATGGAGCGCTAGTGGTGGCTGGTGTGTCAGGGAAGAGAAGAAGGCCATAGATGGCAATGGGGAGGGTGATCAGCCCATCAATCTATCACAATTAGCAGTGGAGCAATATGGAAGAGGGAGAACTGACAATGAACAACCACCGCCATCCTGAGAGTCCTCTGACCCCATCCAGCGATGAATGAATACCCGTCTGGATGAAACCGCCGAACATTGTCCCTGCCAGACCAGAAGCCGTAAAGATGCCGCTGCGTTTGCCCAGCTCCTCCTCCGTGTACCAGGATCCAAGGATATAGTGCGTCCCTACAAATGTGCTTGACTCGGCTAGACCGAGAAAAAAGCGGATGGCCATGATCCCCTGTGGACTGTGCACCGCAGCCGTAATCATGGTCAGCCCGCCCCAGATGAGGATCATGGCGGGGAAGAAGATGCGCGGGCGAAAGTACGTCAAAGCCAGGTTGCTGGGGACCTGGCCGAGGATGTAGCCCACGGTGAAGATGGTGTTGATGACATTGAGCTGGTTGCCATGGAAGGCGAGCTCCTCCTTCATGCCTGATACGTATGCATTACTGAGGTTTGAGCGATCGAGATAGTTGAAGAAATAGGTGACACAGCAGAAAGTGAGGATGAAGAAATCAATCTTGAACAGGAGTTTGCTTTCCGCGTCGCGAAACGCAGGAACGAACCGCATCATGCTGGATGGGATGCATGATGAGGAGGAGACGATGGTCATCTCCCTCCGAGATGAGATACCTCCAGTTACCTTACCCGGTTACCCCTCTTGATGCTCGGACTCGATGATTGTGTTGATCGGCCTCATTCCGATAGAAAGAACTGTTGTGATTCGACGAAAATAAACTTTGTCCCTTGCCAAGCCATGTCGCGTGACTTCGCCGCATGGATGCCTGAAGCTTAAGGTGTCTGCGGGGAATCGCAGAACAACATCAGAAATAGAAGACTGTTAGAAGATTATCACTTAATGAGACACCCGTGATAATCGTCTCCAGATGCAAGTGCAACATCCAAGTCTTTTAAATAAGCTTAGACTTGCTGAGACCATGACTGACCCACTGATCACTACGACATGCCAAGATCTTGGCAGAGAGCACTGCCACCTCCCAGATAAAATTCTGAACACTCCTTGATTCCATCCCAACTGCGTCAATTAAACAACAGTATGGCTAGAGGGCTACTCTGCTTACAAGATTCAATGCGACGTCCAATGCTGTCCGGTCTTCCTCTATATTTGAACGATGGAGCTCGTCTCCGGCCTTAGACGGCTACTGAGCCGGAGGATCCGCACAGGAAGTCGAGGACTGTCAACGGAGAGGGAAAAGGGATTTGGGGGTCAGCCTCAAGATGCAGAGAAGTTGTACGGGCGTAATTGCCTGGAAGATTATTCCGATACCGAAACAGCACAGTTCAGCTTCTTAACCACCCGGCTGGATTCGGTGATCCATGCATCGAGCATCAACTCTTTGGCGCTGATCTACGGACCTCTCCACGCGCTACTTGACTGTGGAGAGCATGATGGCATCTGGTGGCTTGACGTCACCGATCCCTCAGATGGAGACATTGAGCTCCTTTCCCGACTGTTTGACATTCATCCGTTGACAACGGAGGATATCAAGATCCGGGAAACCCGGGAAAAGATCGAACTCTTTGGCCCGTATTATTTCCTCTCGCTGCGCCCGCCCCAGCAGGCGGAAGACGCGCCTGGCTCGCGGACGTCAGGATGCAATGTCTATGCTATTGTATTCCGAGAGGGGGTTCTCAGCTTCACCTTCGGCAACAGTCCTCATACCAGTCATGTCCGAAGTCGGATCAAGGACCATCAAAGCCATCTCTTTTTGACAAGTGACTGGATATCTTACGCTTTGATGTATGCCACCTCCCCTGCCTCATGGAAAAACCCTGACTGACGAATACAGCGACGACATCGTCGACGGCTTCGCTCCCCTCATCAACCGAGTAGAAGCCAGCGTGGAGACGATGGAAGACAGCGTCTCCATCACCCGACCGGACGACATCGGACTTGCACTAAAGCAGATCTACACATCGCGCAGACAAGTCCTTCAGATCCGGCAACTCCTCAACGACAAGACCGACGTCATCCGGTGTTTTGCCCGACACTGCGACTCCCTGGGTTCCACCAACGAAGTGGTCTCCTACCTCAGCGATATCCAGGACCACGTCTTGACCATGGTCTCCAACCTGGCACACTCAGAGCAGAGACTGTCCCGCTCGCAGGATAAATACCTGAGTCAGCTGTCCTTCGACTCGACCCGGATGCGCAATCAGATTGTGGCTACGCTCAGCCGGCTGACGGTCATTGCGTCCTGTATCGTGCCTATGCAGGTCATCACCGGTCTGTTCGGGATGAATGTCATGGTACCAGGCAAGAATAGCGAGGGGCTAGGTTGGTGGTTTGGGATTTTGGGTGTTATTCTCGCGATTATTGGTCTGTCTTTGGCGGTTGCGCGACGGAATAGATTCCTTTGACTTTCTCGGGGTTGTTGTCATCTACGACCAAGTGAATTAAGGAAGATCGGAGATACAGTGACTACAGCGATTTCCTGTTATTGAGCTGGATGCCACGGGTATAGTGACCGGTGACAATGAGAGTATGCAACACCATAAATTGGATGTGATTATCTTCGCCACCGGCTACGACGCAGTGACTGGAGGCCTGTTGGATATGGGGATCACAGACAAGGATCAAGTTCCCCTGGCTGAGATCTGGAAAGATGGCATTTTGACTCATCTGGGAATGATGGTTCCAAATGTTCCCAATCTTTTTATGGTCTATGGACCGCAAGCTCCAACTTCTGTGGCCAACGGCCCTCCCTTTATTGAGATGGAGGTGAATCGGATTTGCAAGGTCATTGAGAAGATGAAAAGGAAAATCTAGAATCGATCGTGCCTACCCGGAAAGCTGCTGAGCAGTGGCGGAATCATGTTGTTGCCGTATGCCAGCATACCCTGTACGCTACGAGTGACACTTGGTACCTAGGTGCAAATATTCCTGGTAAGCGTCGGGAACCACTTGTTTACTTTGGTGGGTTGCAACGGTGGTGGAAGAGCTGCACAGATGCCTTGGAGAATTTTGAGGGATTCGAGACAGCATAATGACGGGGGTTCTGGAAGTAATCTTTGGAGGATTGATGCGTTGACAATCGAGATTATTTCATGGAATCACTCGTTGCATCTACATAATACTTCCGGGGGCGGATCTCGCTGGTGGATTCAGAACCAGCGAGGGAGGGGCTACGCTGATACATTTGCCCAAGCCATGCATATGTGCATCTATGAGAATTTACATGAGTTCAGGTGGATAATACTAAGCCCTTGCTTACGCCTTGTTTTCTAATTCATAATTCTTGGTGTAACACACGCAAGCGGGTCACAACAACAACCAGGCCATTCTGTATCTCATAAAAGAGAGTTTACATATTGTCTAATTATCTGAGAATGTTCTTGTATAGTACATAGTCTAAGATACCAATCGCAGACAAACCCCCCAGAAGAACTGGATATAAGGCGGAATTTTCAAGCCTGGGATCTTCGAAGTCCCGTCAGGTAACATGGCAGCATTTAGACACCAAAGCCTTGATGCAAGGGCTATATTATGCACCTAACAACTTTAGCTTTGGTGTAACTTTTATGCACATTCCATACCAGGAATAAACAATCACTCAGTGGTGTTGTAACCCAGCCTCGCAAACGGCCTTTGGTTGCTCTCGGGATTAAAAGTTGAAGTCATACTTGACACCTTCACACCTCTATATACGATCTCCCTACAGCCTCTGTTTTCTGACGTCAGTGTGGAAGCAGGCTATCCACTCAATTACATGCCAGTATATAAACCCTCCCCCCCCAAAAAGCCCACAAGATTTTGTATCATAACTTCTTTTCCCGCTTCATACCTTCCTCCTTCCTGAAAGTGCAAGTGACTGCGGCATAATGACAGTCTTAACTCCTCCCCAAAGTACTCTCTTGCAAGTCTATCTGGCTTGGTCGCATACCTGGGTCCAAACATCTTTCAACGAGGCACAGGAAACATCATCCCCTCTGAGTATTGTCGACATATCAAATATTTTTCAAGTTTCAAACCTCAACCAGCTCCTGGATCCGACATGTCTGTCGCATGTGATATCATCATTTCGGCAACGATTCATGAACGGGGAAATAACTCTTGGTGGACGGCTACCCCCTTCGTGTGCAGAAACTAACCTGCTTTCTGAGAGATATGATCCTCGTGTGTGTTGCACTTGTGATGGAATATCGCCGATGTCATCTATCAAAGATGCAGATGTGATGAAGGCAAAGACATGCAAAGCTATTGAGAAAATGGTCGTGGCCAAAGAGAAAGTTGTGGCAAGGTGCAACGAATGGAACGGACATGGCCTCTTCACAGTGGAGAAACTAGAAAGGGCTGTACAGGAACTCGCTTTCTGTAACTTGGACATCCAAGAAAGCCCGACTATATGCTCCGGGGCCGATATTGCATCTATTATCCCAATTAAAGCACCGGATCGTCGACCGAGCCAAGATTGCGACAGTACCCTGGAGATACAAGAAGCTCTATTTCCAACATTTGAGAAAGTCAAACTTTGCGCCGATGCAAAATACTTCCATCCTATAGCCTGCGGCAGTAGTCTTGTGGACGAGGGGATTTTGCGCGCAATCGCTGATGCCGGGAATGATGTTATGATTGGAGACTATAGCGAAGCGGCCACCGACGAGATCCTCTCCATACTACAGAAAACCGGGGCGGCAGCTCTAGCCTTTCTGAGGGCTTGCAATCTCGCGGGAATACTTCACGACTGGCATATGGACATTCTGGTTGCAGCTCACGTTCAGTTCAGAGTCCTAGGCTATTTCCGGAACCACGCTGTCCCCATTCTACCTGAAGGACTGTATGGTAGTCGGATGACGGAGTTGACCACTCATCGACATATTGATATTGCCAATGCTGTTGGAGTGGTTGCAGCATCTCTGGCAACAGGGCAGCAGCTCAATGAGTCTGAATATATGAAGCTGTCCTATGGGACCACTCTGATCAATGATCTCGTCGATCTCCGAAGTGATACGATGCGCAGACAGAGGGAGAACCCCGTCCTGAGAGGCGTAAGAGGGTCGGCGTGTCAATATATCAACAAACAGATTCTCAGTTGCTTATTGGTCACGACAGAGCTCGTTGAGACCAAGCAGTTACTGGCCATGGTGACGATGGCTTTTTGCAACTGGACTGTCATGGCTTCTCACCACAAGCTCTATGAGTTAATCCACGAAACTCGTGATAACCCAGAAGTTAAGAAATGCAACTACGATGGACTCGAAGAGCAGTATGATAGGTTAGTCAAGGCTTTGCAACCGTATGGATCACTAGGGCGGGATGGTCCGCACTGGGAAAGAAAACGCATGGAGCTGGATAAACTATACAGCGTCAACCGTCAGTCGACAAGAACTCATTTAGCTTGGTTGGCAGATATGACGAGGCTATTGCTGAGACCATCCAATATTCGGAGGATAGTTGACGTCGTGCATTACTATTGGACGGGTGATATTGGTCAAGTGGAATATTGCCCGTGATTACAGTATGAATGAATGGATGATTTCATTTACTCCGACCCCTCGCAGAAGTTTCATCATAACCACGGCCCACTAGACTGGTCACTGGTATATTATATCAATAACAAGCCTTCGATATTCTGGCTCTGACCCACATAGTGGATCGATCAGCGTGTCAGCACTGGCGGATTTATCGGAATTACCGGTAATCGGCCGCTGTCCCCTGGGAAAAGATCAACAAATTTAGTATAAAATCTGTTCTACCCTTGTAGCTAAGCGTCCTATATCATCACAAGAATCCATCCGTAGGTCACATCCTTCACGTCGCGGCGTAAGTCGAACACAAACTGCAACATGGACTTCATCAGTACCAACCACCACGACACCTACCCCTTCATCGCGCACTCCACCCACCACAACCACAAAGTCCTCATCACCGGCGCCTCCCGTGGCATCGGCCTCGCAACCGCGCACTCCTTCGCGCGGGCCGGCGCCCCATCCATCGCCATTGCCGCTCGCGGGCCCCTCGATGCCGTTGAGACCGCCCTCCTATCCACCGCCAAAGAAGCGGGCCATCCTCCTCCAACAATCCTCAAACTAACTCTCGATGTCACAGACGAGGCCAGCGTGGCAGCCGCTGCAGCCAGAGTGACTGCTGAATTCGGACGCATCGATATCCTTATCAACAATGCCGGGACGTCGGAGACGTGGGTTCCTATCGCGGAAAGCGACCCGGCGGACTGGTGGGGGTGCTGGGAAGTGAACGTCAAGGGTATGTACCTGGTCATGCGGGCGTTCATCCCGCTGCTGCAGAAGGGGACGCAGAAGACAATTGTGAATGTGAGCTCTATCGGGGCGTTGCGTGTGCGGCCGGGGGCTTCAGCGTATCAGACAGGGAAATTTGCTGTGCTGCGGTTGACGGAGTTCGTGATGGCCGAGTATGCGGGTGAGGGTATGTTGGCGTATGCGATCCACCCTGGTGGGGTGCCGACGGAGCTGGCGAAGGGAATCAAAGCGTTGCAGGGGTTTCTGAATGAGACGCCGGAGCTTGCTGGGGATGCGATGAGTTGGTTGACGCAAGAGAGGAGGGAGTGGTTGGGTGGGAGGTATGTGAGTGTTACGTGGGATATGGAGGAGTTGCTGCAGAAGAGGGAAGAGATTGTCCGGGAGGACAAATTGAAGATGCGGTTGGTTGTGTAGCTGGCTTAGCGTACATTGACAAGCGTACAGTCAGATGATGATCGAGACTCGTTGGTTCTCTGCAGACAGGCTGCCCATACTGGACAGTTGCCGCTTTCGCTGAGGGTGAGAGCCAGCGACGGGAGTATCTCGCCGCAGCCTTTAACGGACACGGCATGGCTAACTGCTTGCTATCCGCGAGGATAATGCTGGGGAGGACGTGAGTGATATGTTGCCGAGAGCTTATATCATTCATCCTTGGAGGCTGGAGAAGTCGACATTGCATGTAGAAGAGAAGAACCATTTCAATAAGTCTATCGGGTATCAATGATTTAAATCTCATAAACAAGGATCTATGACAGGATCGGCTAGAAGAAGTGGCGCTGGCAGGTTGTACCTGGCTACTGTTTTGAAACCGCCGCAACATACTCCATGAGGTTTGGGGCCGTTGTAGGCCCTGCCTTCCATGTGTGCGTCTGCGAGGCGCGTGTCGTGTCTGGAGCGGCACGGCTGTAATGTTCGGTGACCTGCAACACGTCGTAGGTTTTAACAATCAGCTCATTCCGCGACAGGATGACCTTCATCTTCTTCTGCTTTCCGTCAGTTGAGACGGCCAGCAACTCCCCATGGTGAGGATACGTCGCCTCCCAAGAGAGAGACTTGGCTTCGGACTTTGCAACGCTTGAAGCTGGCGAGGACTGGGATTCAATCGCCGCCACAATATCTAGCATTATGAAATGCGTAATGATTGTTGCCGCCTGGTCGGGCAGGCCAATGCGGTTCGGCGCATGGACGTCTGGGTAGCGAGGCAGGTTGAGTGAGATCTCGAAAAGAGTCCCAAAAGGCGGTACTGACAGGTTGGTGCGTGTCTTCACTTTGAACGAGCTCTGCGGCGTGAGTAAATCCGCTGAGAATGTGGACTCAAGTGGCAGAAGAAACTGTCTGATTAGACCCTCCACCCTCGGGACCGAGCGATCAATGTTGAGAAGGTTCACCGATGAGTAGGGCGTCGCAGTGAAGTTACAACTGAGGCCTGCTGATTGAAGTACTCCATATACATCATTCATAAAAGACTCGAGCCACCGCACGTGGAAGCTGTGCTGCAAGTATGCCGTTATCGGTCGCAGCAGCAGGTATTCGGGAATGTGACGTCGGTTCGGAGACAATGGAGGAGGCGGTTGTGTTCTCCGACGTAGGTTCTGACGATGAGCATAGCATAATAGAATGCGGATTGAGTGGGCCAGTGCATCGGCAAGCACGTTGTGTTCCTCTGATTTCGTCTCATCGCCATCTACATATGCCTCATGGTCGGGATCCACGAGGTCAAGTAGAATGTCTTGCTCTTCGGACACAGGACATTGAACCAGGTTTTGGCGTGTCGTCACACCTTGGCTACCCATTATTCTCGCTTCTCGGAACAGTTCGTGGAAAAGCTCCTCCTCAAACAATGTATCTCGCGCCTGCAGGATGCGGCCTTCGATCGAATCTGGGTCCTGGGCCGCCGACTGATATGGCTTGGAACAGCCAGTAACGATACCATGGCTCTTCACCCGTACACGCACTGTCTTTGCTTTCCTCGGCACCAATCCTTTGTCCAGTATGAGTGCGCCATCTTCAGATCGTCGTAGAGCTGCGAGACCTCGGTCGCGGAATATCGGGGTAGCTGCAGAGAAAGAAGTCAGCATTCGTGTCAACGTTACTTTATTTCCTGACTCACCTTCAAGGAACCCATATTGCACACCCAAGGCTTGTCCCTCACGGGGAAGCCTGCACAGTTTCCAGCCCTTGTCCTTGACAGCCAACACTTCATGCCAATATCTCGTCTCAGAAGCGACTTCATTTTCCAGTCTTGAAGCGGACTTCAACAGCTTATCAGCAGCAGCATTGAAATTCTGCAGCCTCCATCCACGCGATACGGTCTTTGTGTCTCTAACCGCAGCTTCAGACTTCGGTGGTGGGCTGATGATTTCTGCTTCGAGTGAACCGAGTGGCGCAACTTGCTTCAGATAAGCGGACATGGAGGTCTCGGCCTGTCGCGGGGTGTGCTTGGAGAGGAGGAGGGAAATAAAATCGAGAGCAAACATCGCTTCCATATGTGCCTGCCTATAAGACCTCAGTACCGATCGATCGGCCATATCACCCTGGTAGTCACCTTACATTGCAAACTGAGTTATCTCTGCTCGTCGTTTGTATAATTGATCCAATCGCTCTGTTGTGTCCAACTCGGAACCTACTCCCTCGCCCTCATCCTCGTCAATTGTGTATTCCTTGCTCCTCTCCTCCTCGATCTTTGCGCGTAGACTCTCCTCAGTCACATCGCGGAACGATCCCCACTGAGCATTGATCTGGGCGATCTCGACAGGCAGCGGATCTGGACGGTCGCGCTTTTCGATCAGGGGGCGCAAGGGAAGGGTGAATTGATCAGCCATGGTGATGCCAGACGCGCCCTACGTCAACGAATTGTGAGCAGCGCTGAGGGATTCCTTGAGGGTGGAATTGGAAGATGGAAGTGACGCCGAGACACGTGACAACTGGAGCTCGAACATTGCCAAATCCACGATTCACCATGCAGTAATCAAAGGATCATGATTTATATGCTAATGGCAGATTAAATAGTGCTTTACAGTGCTAATTAGTCAAGCAACATATCCAATAAATTGCCTTGTGTATATTCTCGGTGTCTCAACACATTAGAGAGGTACATCGCCGCAGATATATATTCCACATTACACCTGAAAAACAGCTCTGGGAAGAGGCCATTGCGTACTTTTCGGGAATGAATCAGCTGTCTTTATGACACTGGAAATGTTCGCATTAACTCTATTATATGTTTCTCATCACAATTGACTCTATATGCCTGCGTAAATGTACAATCTGTTGGATGTTGGCAGCGAGGACGAGTCCCTGAAATGATCAGCATTCTACCTAGAATCTGTCCTGGTTGCCATGGCGTCACTGGCCAAGCACGTGGAAGACTAGCCCTGCCCTAAGTAATATCACGTGACTTCTAATGAAGCTAGGACAACGGGAGGGGCCGTGACGTCGATAATGGGTGCTGGAGTCTTGGTCTTGTGGTGACGCAGGGGGAGAATCTTCTGCTGCAGGGATCAGACGAGGGGTTGTCGCCTGTTGATCATTGATCATCCATAAGTTTCTACCATTGTCTTTCTTCATCAGATCGTCAGACAATTTTCTCATCTCCAGCTCTCAGAGCTCATTCTCAGCTCACTAGTGAATCCATTGACCGGGTCGAGCCTGTGACGTACCCTTTCCCACTCCCGCTTTCACTCACCGGAAATCTTCACCCCACCGTCACAACAACTCATCTCTACAGTTTCAGTCGCAACGACAGTTGTCTTCCTTGGAGCTGTACTTTCGGTCTAGCGATTGATTCCTACAACACTCCTTTGTGGATCAGTCTACGGTCGTATACAGGATGAGCTCAACACAAGCGCCCGTCGAGCCGGCCAAGAGACGCCGCATTGGTGTCCTCACCTCGGGTGGTGATGCCCCCGGTATGAACGGAGCCGTGCGGGCCGTCGTGCGTATGGCCATTTACTCCGACTGCGAAGCGTATGCCGTGTTCGAAGGTTATGAGGGGTTGGTTCATGGTGGCAATATGATTCGTCAGCTGCACTGGGAAGATGTGCGTGGCTGGCTCTCCAAGGGTGGTACGCTGATCGGATCTGCTCGGAGTATGGCTTTCCGCGAACGCGCTGGACGTCTCAAGGCTGCTAAGAACATGGTGCTCCGCGGTATCGATGCTCTGGTTGTCTGCGGTGGTGACGGAAGTTTGACTGGCGCCGACGTCTTCCGTTCGGAATGGCCAGGTTTGCTGGAAGAGCTGGTCAAGAATGGTGAATTGACTGAAGAACAGATTAAGCCGTACAAGGTGTTGAACATTGTTGGTCTGGTTGGATCTATTGACAACGACATGTCCGGCACTGATGCCACGATCGGCTGTTATTCCTCTCTTACACGAATCTGCGATGCCGTCGATGACGTTTTCGATACCGCGTTTTCCCACCAGCGAGGTTTCGTTATCGAGGTTATGGGGCGACACTGCGGTTGGTTGGCTTTGATGTCCGCGATCAGCACGGGTGCGGACTGGTTGTTCATTCCAGAAATGCCTCCTCGTGATGGGTGGGAGGATGACATGTGCTCTATCATCACCAAGGTGAGTTGCGAAATATCTTATTACGAGGGATTGAGTTAACAGATATTCTGTCATAGAACCGCAAAGAACGTGGCAAGCGTCGTACTATCGTTATCGTGGCCGAAGGTGCCCAGGACCGCAGTCTCAACAAGATTTCCAGCTCCACGATCAAAGATATTCTCACTCAGCGGCTCGGGCTGGATACCAGGGTTACTGTTTTGGGACACACTCAGAGAGGAGGAGCAGCATGCGCATATGACCGGTGGCTGTCCACCTTGCAGGGTGTCGAAGCCGTCCGGGCTGTTTTGGATATGAAGCCGGACTCGCCATCGCCAGTCATTACCATCCGCGAGAACAAGATCATGCGGACACCGCTGATGGACGCAGTGCAAGAAACTAAGCATGTAGCGAAGCTCATCCATGACAAGGACTTTGAGGCAGCGATGAGAATGCGGGATGCGGAATTTAAAGAATACCACTTTGCCTATCGCAACACTGCCACACCAGATCATCCCAAGATGATCCTCCCTGAAGACAAGGTGCGTTATACCTCTTAATCAACCGAGTTGGCTAACTCAAATTAGAGAATGAGAATTGCCATCATCCACGTCGGTGCCCCGGCCGGAGGTATGAACCAAGCCACCCGCGCCGTTGTCGGTTACTGCCTCACTCGTGGACACACCCCCCTCGCGATCCACAACGGTTTCCCCGGCCTTTGCCGTCACCACGATGATAAGCCAGTCGGCTCTGTTCGTGAAGTCAAGTGGCTGGAGGCCGATTCCTGGGTCAACGAGGGTGGATCGGATATTGGAACAAACCGTAGCCTGCCCTCAGAGGATCTCGAGACCACCGCAAAGTGCTTCGAGAGATATAAGTTTGACGCACTGTTCGTGGTGGGTGGTTTCGAAGCCTTCACAGCGGTCAGCCAGCTCCGTCAGGCCCGCGAGAAGTATCCCGCTTTCAAGATCCCCATGGTTGTTTTGCCCGCTACGATTTCGAACAATGTGCCTGGAACCGAGTACTCGCTGGGAAGCGACACCTGCCTCAACACTTTGATTGATTTCTGCGACGCCATCCGCCAGTCGGCCTCGTCCTCTCGTCGTCGTGTCTTCGTGATTGAGACCCAGGGCGGTAAGTCGGGCTACATTGCCACCACTGCTGGTCTCGCCGTCGGCGCTACAGCCGTCTACATTCCCGAAGAGGGCATTGACATCAAGATGCTCTCCAACGACATTGATTTCCTGCGCGAGAACTTTGCGCGGGACAAGGGAGCCAACCGTGCGGGAAAGCTCATTTTGCGCAACGAATGTGCCTCCAGCACTTATACCACACAAGTCATCGCCGACATCTTCAAGGAGGAGGCCAAGGGTCGGTTCGAGTCCCGCTCGGCGGTGCCTGGCCACTTCCAGCAAGGAGGCAAACCATCGCCGATGGACCGTATCAGGGCCCTCCGGATGTCGATCAAGTGTATGCTGCATCTCGAAAACTACGCAGGCAAGTCGCCCGATGAGATTGCGGCAGACCCGATGTCAGCGGTGGTCATCGGTATCAAGGGCTCGCAGGTGATGTTCTCCGCCATGGGCGGCGACGACGGTCTGGAGGCGACCGAGACGGATTGGGCACGCCGGCGTCCCAAGACGGAGTTCTGGCTGGAGCTTCAGAACTATGTCAACGTCCTGTCTGGTCGTGCTGCTGCGGGAAAGCCCATGTGGTCATGCTATGAGTGTAAGCCTCAGACTCCATCATATTCACATCACAATACTGACTTCTACAGCCATTGACCCTTCGGCGCCAACATCACCTTAGAGCGACCGTGCAAGGATACGATTGATGAACGGGAAGCTACAGCGACCCTTGAATGACATTCGGAAAATAACTGATGCCGGACCTTGGACATTGGGGTAGATTATGATTTTGCATCTGGAGTTGAGAATACACGATGGCTACATGGTCTGGGCAATATATTGAATCTAGGATTTCATAGTCATGAATATGGTATATCATGCCTGCTCATATCGTAACGTGAATCGTAGCGCGAATTATATCCATCAAGACCGATTCTTCTCCGCCTTCTGCAACTCCTCCAGTTCATCGAGTAACTGCACCGTTTCCGACGGACTGGCAATCCAGGCAGTCGTAGACGCCAAACGAGCCTACAGACACGTCACTTCACATTCACCTCGTAAACTGGAGACGATGAAGACTCACCTTGAAATCATTCGCTCCAGCAGAGAGAAACTGATCGCCAACATGTAGCGTACGCGACCGCTCAATCCCCCCGAAATACCGCTGACAAGCGCGCACACCCCAAGATTTGTCGCCGATGTCGACGAAGACGTCGTTTCCGCCTGTCATCGCATTAGCCACCGGCACTTGCAAAAAAACTTTAGGGTCTTGGATGCAGGGGGAGGGATCACCGTTAAACGCGCAAAAAGGCAACCTCGAGCCAACGACAGACCGCTCAACGGTATTCTGCACGACGAGGACAGTCTCCTCCAGCTGCTCGCGGTGGATCTTGCTCCGGTCATAGGGATAGACGCCAACGGCGCGGTCCTTGCGGAGGACAGCGACGGGGAGATTGAGGTTCGCGGCGCAAGCGCGCAGCGAGGACTCCGCGATATCCAGCAGCTGGGTGATATCCTCCTGCTTCCAGGTTTTCATTTCGTCGAGGAGCCACTCCGGGCGGGGGACGTAGGTGAGGCGGTGCGGGGAGGCGGAGTCGAAGCGGAAGAGGAAGTTGGACTCGCCGCCCATGACGACGAGGGCGGATTTCTGGGTGGGGGTGAGGGTGGGCGAATCGTGGACGGCGTCGAGGAGGCCCTTTAGGCGTTCGTAGTACTTTGCGCCCTCGGTGTAGCCTGCGGCTGTGACGATGCCGATGCGCACGCCCTGGTGCAGGAGGCGGATGATGCGCGGGATGGCGGGGTTGTCGGGGGTGAGGCAGGCGCCGTCGTCGTAGAGGGTGACGTCTCCGTCGAAGGTGACGAGGTCGAGGCCGGGCCCGCGGACGAGGCCGAGGAGCTGCGCGGTGTTGAGGATAAGGCGGATGTCGTTGAAGGAGGGGGCGACGAAGCGGCGGCGGCTGATCATGCGTTTGGTGTCTTGGTATTTGAAGGCGTCTTCGAGGGGGAGCCGGCTGAAGAAGGAGCCGGCGGTCGGGACGAGGAGTTTTAGTTTGGACTTGCCGGGGGCGCCAGCGCTTTCATGCTCGACTGCGTCGTCTGGTTAGTCGCCATTAGGACAGGGGATAGGGGGAGGTTACTGTGGTCGTCGATGAGCTTCTCAACATCCCGGAAGATCTCCGCGTAGCGTTGATGGGTGTCGGCCGCTACGGCCACGAGATTCTCGCTGTGTTCCTGGTAGACAGCGGTGGGCTGCGAGTGCAGCACAAAGGGGACCGCCAGGAGACCTTTGATCCATTCAATCTGATGTATGTTAGTTTGTACATGCAATGTTGAAAGGAAGGAAGAACTTACCAGCTGGTCTCGACGATGCGACTATCGGAGTGAGTCAGCCAAGCACAACTTAATGGCTGACAGCATACCTTGAGAGCATCTTCAATTGGTTAGCACTAACACATAGCAGTCTAATGATTGTGTTTAAAGAGGACATACATTCAACGCGATACCGAGTGGTCATTGTGAAGAGTGAAGAGTGTTGTTTAGGCCAGGGATGAGGAGGATGAGATGAGGAGTGCTGGTTGGTTCCCCGCTCGGTGAGTTGGAGAAGTCGCGCCAAGACGGGGTGAGACACATGGATCTAATTGGATAGACTGGTTTACGGAGTTATCTTAGGTATTCTGAGTTCTTACAGTCTCTGTCTAGGTAGCCCTCTAGCTTAGCATGTGGTGACTCATTCTGAGCCATCACTTATTGGCTCAACAGTGATCTTATCGCGAATAAGCCTCACCGTCTTCACTTCACAGTGGCTTAGACAGCAGGGATTATGGATCTAGATTCAAGAAACCTGGAGTCATCAGAAAATTTGCAAGCGCTACTCTTGTGAGCAATAGGAGTATTCGCCAATCCATCGGCCTGGGGATTGACACCTCGTATTCATGGAGTCATGGCTGCCTGAGGCGCATCGCAGCCTATCACCATACATCCTGATTGTCCTGAACCGAGATTACAGGCCAGTCATCGACCTCGACGAGCATTAGAGTTACATCTCGTCTGTGAGTCAGTCATACTCGCATACTGATTCTGACGATGATGACGATACTATTGATTGATGCCTGGAGTCATACATCCAGTCTCCGGTCATGGCCATAGGCCCATATAAACCGCCCGTCGTACAAGGAACTGCCTATCAACAGAACCAAGCACAAAGATGCCTTCGATGAACATGAATTTCCTCAGAGAAAGCAACGATCCATCCATGGATCCTCCTCCACCGTATACCCCCTCAGATACATCTCGTACAATGCCAGACCCAGACCCAGACACCAAACAACCAATCCCACCCTCCTCCCCACCATCAGAACACACGCCTTCAAATTCCACCCTGTCCCAAAACCGCGGAGTCCAAATCCCTTCGAAACACGACTACTTCACCTCGGGCTTCGCGTACCCCCCCTTCCTAGCCACCTACGACATCACCCCCCACCACTGGACCCAGTTCACGCACGACCTCAACGAGGAGGTGAAGCTCTCCCCGCGACAATGGGCAACGACAGTCGCCAAGGGCGTAGGAGTGCTCGCGCTGGGCGGGATGGTGGCGGGCGTGCTTGGCGCGATTCCCGCCGTGTTTGTTGCGCGCAAGGCGAGGCAGAATCGGGAGGAGATGAATCTGATTATTGCTTCTTCGGAGAGGCCAACAGACATAACTCCGGGGTTTGAGGGAGGGGGGTCAAGGCTTTCGAGGAAGATTGAGAGGTGGAATGAGACGTTTTTCCGGCCGAGGGGGATTGTGGTGAGGGTTGATCTCCCCTGGGAGGATCTGGACGAGATGCAGGAGATGGAGGTGATTCCAGCGGGGAGATTTTCGTCAAGAGATGAGCGGGCTGTGAGGGAGGATGCATCGCGCAAGGCAAGGATTGTCATTATTGCAGTAGATACAGATTCTTCAGGCTCAGTTTCAAATTCGTGAGGCATCAATTAACCAAGAAAAATAAACAAGCAAGTTCATCAGCATGCGTTCAGATATGTTCAGATCCGTTGGCTACACCCTGGACTTGTCCACCGTCTCCTGGTGCGCCGTAGTCCCCTGCGTCTCCTCGGCCATCTGCATCTTCTCGTCCATCACCTGATCGCGCTGCTCGGCGTCCTGGTTTCCGTACAGACCGATCTTGTACCACGGCAGCTCGAACAGGCGATCCATGCTCTCGAGCGACCGGCCGGCCGTCTCGGGCACGCTGAAATACACCCACGCCCCGCCGACGATGGTCACCGCGGCAAAGCACCAGAATGTGCCCTTGGGCGTGATGCCCCCCTGGCTCGTGGAGAGCAACATGTTCGGAACGGCGCGCGAGTTGCCGTACTGGTTGGCAAAGTGCAGGGTCATGGCGATGGAGGTGGCCAGGGCACGGATGCGCAGTGGGAAGAGCTCCGCGGTGAGCAGGTACTGCATCGAGTTCCAGCCCAGGGCCCAGCCGAAGCCGGAGATGTAGATCATGGCGATGGCGCCGTTGCTGACGCCCTTCTTCGACGCCGGCAGGACAAAGTGGCTGTTGATGCCCATCTGCGGGACGTCGGTTAGGAAGGCGGCGACGTAGATCATGGAGATGGCCTGCAGGGTAATGCCGATGAGCAGGGCGCGTTTGCGGCCGATCACATCAACCAAAAACAGGGCGCACATGATGGCTGCGAGGAGCTTGATGATACCGAAGACAGCGGTGACAAGGAGAGACTCGTTCTGGCCGGTGATGCCGAGCAGCTTGAAGAGATCCGGGGCGTAGAGGGTGATGGAGCCGGCGCCAGACCATTGCGAGAGGATCTGCGACATGATGGTCAGGTAGATGCGGTACAGGTTCTTCGGGATGAAGAAGGTCTCCTTGATGACGCCCAGCCAGCCAGCGCCCATGGTCGCCTCCAGTTCGGCCTGGTGGGACTGCTCGATGGCCGTGATCTCCCCCACGACGTACGGGTGGTCTTCGGGCAGGTTTCGCACGCGCGACAGATTGCGGAGCGCTTGTTCGTATCTGCCCTTTTTAATCAGGAAGCGAGGGGACTCGTATTGCAGGAAGGAAAGCAGAAAAATCAGGCCGGCGAAGATGATGTGAAGACTGGTTGGCACCATCTACGGATCGTCAGCTGTCGGCTCAACAGTCTCTCGAGCAGTGGCGGCTACTCACCCATCGGTTGTGCGTGTTATCTCCGAGGTTGACCTGGCAGCCGTAATTGGTGAAGTAGGCCAGGACGATACCAAGGTACACGAAACCAGTGAACACACAGGTGCAGAGACCACGGATAGAAGCGGGGGCCTACCATGACTGACTGTCAGCTTGATCAAGAGAAGCATGTTAAGGAACCACTCACAATCTCAGCGAGATACACCGGCCCAACCACAACAGTTTGGCCAACACCCAATCCTGCAATGAAGCGACCGGCGTAGATGGCTCCAAGGTTTCCGTTTGCGCCCAAGAAGATGACAATACCGAGAATCCACAGAACACACAGCTGACGAGTGGCCCAGATACGACCGATGCGGTCACAAACCAGGAACGCGCTGTCGGGGTTAGTACGTTTCTTGACTGATGCAAAGTCTACCTAGACTTACAATAGAGCACCACCAACAGAACCAATCTGCACCATCGCCGACACGTTCGCCTTGATGTTCGTCTTTTCGACCGTACTGTACTGGCTGTAGTGGATCGTCTTTTGGAAGTCCTTGGAGTTGAAAGCACCCGAGATCAAACCCTCATCGACACCCCGGGCAGCGCCCATGAGGCCAAAAGAGAGAACCGCGAACCATAGCCTCCAGTTGAAGATACCTTTTGGTTCATTGAGGTTTTTGAGCCGGAAGATGTTGACGGGTTTCTTGGGACCGCCTGCCATTGTTCCCGTCCTTTGTTGTTCAGAATACTAAGTGGAAGAAGGGGGAAGAAGGAGGAGGATGAGCGCAATGGAAGGATAAACAAGGATCAACAGACATTCACTCCGCAGCTTTATACCCCGTGCATGAACCGTGCGGAGAAAAACGTGGAGTAGAAACATGGGGTTGAAATCTCCGAGACCCGGACGACAAAGCTCCAGAAAAAACAAACTAAACCTTGGTCGCATACCCGACACGAAGATATCCCGGAGAGGATTGCATCTGTGCTTGGGGGTTGGCACTTGCTGTCAGTGGTGGTTGGGTTGGATAGTTCAGAAAGGGAGGGTGGCCGAATGACCCAAATGGGGATGCCAAGAAACCGTGGTTTGTCCCTAGCGCTGGCCCCCAAGCCTTACTCAAGAGTCTGGAGTCGAGAGCTTGAGAGCTCTTGACTGCGCCAAAAAGCCTTGTTCCCAGTCTCAGGCTCTCAGCATGAAGTCAATCCTTTCCATTGTCTTTGGCGTTTGAGTGCTGTGCTTTTTCAAGACATGAGATGTCCTCATCAACACGCACATCCATCATATTCATTCTCCTTTCCAGACACTTGGAGAAATAATCAAACGAACAGTCCATAACGGCGTCTTGCTGGCCTCATCCTCGGTCAAGTTCCGAAACACGACGGACCCTTGGCGCGGGAAATGCCTCATACCATCGGGATGTTTTGACTCAGGGTTCAATCTAGACTCGGACTCGACTCGAAGTTCCGTTTCTCGGAGGTTCCAGTTGATATGTTGATTCGCCAGAGGACATCTAACTATCGCCAGTCAGCATCAGCACAACTTGCAACCCCATGAAAGCGTTGGGGTTAGCATTCAAATCATGCTTATCCCATCAGCACTAGCCCCCGCTGTAGAGAGTCCGTGCATGCTCACTATCCTACTATAAGAATGACATGGGAGAGCCGCCGAATCCGTCTTCTCCCGAAGCGACAAAGATCGTCGAATGACGGCGCGAGTACGGAGTACGTATCAACATGAAGCAGCGATTCCAGCGACATCGCAAGAAAGCGTGGTTCGCCAGGTGTGTCGGTATCTCCGAAGATCAGCCATAGGAAGTGAGTCTGTGACATTTAGTCTAAGTCTGGGGTTGAAAGGGTGCAAGGGTCCGGGTGGAGAACGTTTTCCTGCGGGGAATGTCACACCTGGGATGGGGAATGACAAACTGACTTAGTCTGATTGGTCTATCGCAACCTCCACATGGATGGATTGGACGGGGATGTAACCTAAGGTATGTAGGGACTATGTCCCTGGAAATTAGGTTGGTAGTGTGGATTGGGGTTGACTAAGCGGAAAGATAATTTGATACATATTCATAATTTGTATAACCAATCGCTATCTCATAATACATCGAGTAAAAGTGATTATCCAGTTGAAACTCGAGGCATCCGTTCAACGGCCCACCGGTCACAGTTAGTCCCGCCAACGGAAAGCAGGATTGCGCCAGTCGAGATCCTGGATCTGCCGCAGGGACAGGCCAGCCAGAGCCTGATCAACGTCTACCTTCTCGCGTCTCTTGTTATCCCACCGCATCCACACCCAGAGCAACGCTGCGAGGATCAATGTCAGGGAGGAGGTGGCCAGGTTGAGACCATTGCCGATGTGATAATTAGGAGCATCAGAGGGCAAAAACGACCAGGTGGAGATCAAACCACCAATGTTGCCCATCATCACGTTGGTTCCGATGGCCGATGACCGTGCAGTGTCGGACACCACGTTGTTCGACACATGCGCATTGCACAGAGCGCCAAAGGCGAACGCTCCGCTAGCAATCAAAAAAGTCGCGCCGTAACGGACCATGGCGTCAGTGCTGGCGAGGAACATGAGGTATCCCGCCATCATCAGAGGGGGCCCAAGCACGAAGAAGAGCATGCGTCGGTCAAATCGCCAGCTGAGGAAAGGGAACAACACGGTGAAGAACGCTCCGACGACATATGGAGGAACAGTGTGCAGCTGCTGAGACACCACGGTGTTGTGTGGGTAGATGGTCTTGACAATCGTGGGAGCGAAGAAGGCTAGGCCTTGGACCGTGATATTGTCGAGGAGGAAGATGAACGAGGTGGCCAGGGTCACGGGGCTGAAGATACCCCGGAGCGTCTTAGCTTTATCAATCTTGTCCAGCACTTCCGTGGTTCCGACACGCTCCGACTTGACTCGAGCGATCGCCAGGTCCTTCTCCTCCTGCGTCAGCCAGCGAGCAGTCTCAGGCCGGTCGGTAAGAGTGACGAATGAGATCAACGCGAGACCGATGGTAATGATGCCCTCGATAGCAAAGATCATGCGCCACTTGCGCAGGCCGCCGAAATGATCCAGAGACAGAATACCCGAAGCCAGCAGACCACCAAAGGCCCCAGCCAACGGCGCCATGACAATGTAAAGTGACAGGCGGAAGGCAAGTTCACTGCGACGGTACCACCGAGACATATAGTAAGCGATCCCGGGCATCATACCTGCTTCAAAGACGCCAAGCAAGAATCTGACTCCTGACGCAGCGTGGATGTTGTGGACGAACGCCGTGCCAAGTGAGCAGATGCCGAAGCCCAACGTTATGGCGGGGATGAACCAGCCCGGGCCAATCCACTTGCAGGCAATATTGGAAGGGATTTCAAAAATAATGTAGCTGATGTAGAAGACGGATAAAAGGGAGTTGTAGTCGTAACCCTTCATGCCAAGGTCTTTCTCAAGCCCGGCGAGCTTCGCGTTACCTGCGACAGGATGGTCGGTCAGATCCAGAATGCCACGGTAAAGGCTGCAAGATAAAGAGGTGGAGGAATAACATACCGACATTTGCTCGGTCAATGAAGCAAAACAGATAAAGAATTGAGACGGTAGGAACGATGTAGAGATCAATCTTCAGTCGAAGACGAGATTCTGCCGCACGGTCGAATTCAACCAAGGGTCGACCATATTGGTCGGTTGCAACCTGACCACGGCTGGCAGCCTCATGAGCTGTCTCATGGGCCAGAGCTTCTTTGTGTTGAGACATGCCCTTTTCCTCCGCCATGGCTTGTGAAAGATTATCGTCCCCGACTTGGGAAACAACGAGATAAAAGGAGTCGGAACCTGTCAAGGGTTGATGAGGATGCTGATCCCTGTGACAATGAGATATCCCAGAATTCTGCAGCACCGCTGATTTATAGCTTGATCTCGCATCGGATAGGAGCCTCGACTCGGATTTGCCGAAACGTCAGGTCGGGAACGACTGTCGGAAGCGCGTGGGGACAGAATCTCGAATCCGGGGTCATCTAGATCTGTATTGTGGGGTAGTGCTGATAATCAAATCTGGTTCAGCGTATGTCAGCTTTCGAATGGACGAGTCACTGTTACGCAGGTTCAAGAGATGGCATAGGTTCGCGGTAGTCACAGCGGCAGATACCAGTGTGGGACAGGCTGACAAAGCTCAAAATTCCGAGGCGCTGGCCGTAGGAAAATCGACTCTGCCATGCTTTCCAGCCCCGAAAGTCATAGCCATGTCTCTGTAGCCTTCGCACGTACCTTACTTTGATGATTCATAATTCCACCTAGTCGCTTGGCACGACCGCTTTTCAACCACGCACTGGCCGTCTCGCACGCAGACCATGGTTGGTGGTACTTGCCGAGAGCATATTGGCGAATGAGTGGCGTAGCACGGTAGCACCCTCGCTCCAAGAGAAGAAGCGACCAATCCAATGGTTCTGGTCTTATTAACGTTTCAGCGACTCTTCTTGGCCCCGAGCTGGTGTCCAATCCGGATCCGACTGCACGACTATCCCTCCGTTGGCGCGAACTCAAAATGCAGCCTTGGCGTGTGCCAACTGCCAAGGTCGAAAATATCAATTGGCTTAGGCAAAGTACTGCGGGTTTAAAGCTCTAAGTTAGTCAAGCCACTTGTCCTTTGTGGTGAGGACGGTAAACTTACCTGGACAACCCTACTCATGCTGAGTTGCTGACGTTGACAGAGGACGGGGCAGTGTGAGGGCAATGAGGCACAAAGTGCCAACCATAGAATCACTGATGATACACAATCACCTGCATCCCCCTGCAACCGCAAGCAGAGTTGCGGCCGTAGTGCGGAATCGGGGGATGCTTCTGAGAACACGAGAGGTGGCGCTGGTCAAAAAGACTCCAACACCATGAGTCCGTGAGGCTTAGCCGGCCGAAGCGCGTGACTTGGCAAGCATTCATTTTCCTCCCCCGCGCTCGAGCTCTCTCTTTCCTCCCCACAGCCCCGGAATTGAGTTATGGACTTATCAATGAAGTGACCAATGAGGCAATGACTGTGAAACGTTGGGAACCATCCGGTGTGGGACCTGGAGAAAAGGTCATTTTGACGATACGGATAAAGTTCAATGAATCGGCTATTTAGCGACCGCCCTCATTGAGGTGGGTGAGACCGTGAGACACTGAGAGCGCACTCAAAACAAGAGCCTGGGCAGGCGTGACTTTCCACCATAGAAAGAGAACTTGAGTCGATGACACTGACCTCTTCTAGTCAGCAGGCAATTGGATTATTGGAATGATTTCATCGCGCAAGCTTGGTCGAAGAGTTCCGTGACGATATCCGTCTAAATGTTCACGTACGATTGCGATCGCAACAGCAGACTCTCACAAAATCCGAAGTTTCGCCCCGGGCCGCAGCTGGCTTGATGAGAATCATCCTTTGAATGCGTCCAAACGTTCGGTCGCCGAACTTGGTCCCTCAATTTCCCGCTGTAGGGTCAACAAAGTCATCATTTTTTACTTGCGAATGGCGCGCTGCTGTTGACTTCTCCTGTCTAGTCAAAAAAGGTACAGACCCTGCATCAGTATAGAATTCTTATCCTATCCTGTCTCAGCCTGCTCTGTCACTCATCCTTGCCATGCTGCATAGCACCCGAGCTCTTCGCATCGTCACCTTGAATAGTATCCCATCCTCTCAGCCGTGCCAAGGGACGAGGCGTACCTTGGCATCTGGGCATAGGCTGGTTGGGAACTTGGGACGAAAGAAATCAAACAAAGGCGATAAAGCAACCCCCTCATCATCTTGACCCGAGGGTCGAGTGAGGCAACAGGCGCAGGCTCTCCAGGTTGAATCAAGTGTCTCCGAAGAACGGACTACCGTCCTGCCCATCACACTAAGGTTCCCTCTCGGCTACAGTATCGGCTCTCAATAGATTGCTCCTGTTCCTAGTCACTCCGATCGCTCGGATCTAGCGTGCGAGTCGACCACGAGGCATCGGCATACAGCCTCAGTCTAGTTGCTTCAGCGAAAGTCGTATTGGCGGTCTGCTAAGCTGCTATTCGTAATCTATGCAGCCCCACAATGGCTCTTTGCTCTCGTGGAGAGCTTGCGATCCCCCATGCATAAAAAGATTGGAGCACGGAAGCGATTGTGGAGTCGTGGCTATCCCTGGTGGGATAGTCCGTGAGCAGGAACAGACGAGACCTGGCTGGCTGCTCAAGCATAATAATCCTCCCGTAACGTCCTGGGTGTTATCGACTGGGAAAGAAGCACCCCCGACCTCAAATGTAGTAAGGTACCTACCTTAGCAGAAATAAGCAGAATAGTGGTGGGCGAGCGGAAATACGGAACGGTCACGTGATGTAAATCCGAAATTTTCTCCCGCGAATCCGCGATGGACGCGTAAGGAGTAAGGACCAATGCAATGAGACCCCCCCGCCATATAAGGACTGGTTATTTCACTACCCTTCTGAATGGCGGAAGACCTTCAATCCGGTGAGCCATCCGGCTGGCGAATAGCTAAGGCTTGTCAAGAATGCAGAAAGCGAAAAATTAAGTGTGATGGAGTCAACCCCTGCAAGACCTGTCGGGTGCGAAACACTCCATGTGTCTATCGGGATGTGATCCGACAGCGCAAAAAAAGGCAGCGTGGCGCCGTAGGTGAACGATTATCTTCACAAGAATCCACGCGCCCTGAGCTTGGTGCACAGCAGCCATCATCGCCGCTGCCCCAGCCATTAGGCCGCCGGAACAAACCCGCCAGCTATACTTTCCACAACAGCGTTTCGGCAACGCACATGGCATCTCCATCATGCAAGGTGCAACTATACTATGGGCCGACGTCCCATTTCACTCTTATGCATGAGATTTACCGGGGCTTGGTTTCGAATCAAACCAATCGTCCTGAGGAGCCGCAGGGTGAAGTCGAAGAGGCTGGGGCTGGGCTTGATATGTTCAGTGTCCGAAGCATCTTCTTCGGAACTCCAGCCGAGACGCATGATTCCAATAAGGGAATTGGTATCACAGCAACACCGGTGATGTTCTTGCCCTATGAACTCGCCAGAATATTTCTGCAACGCTTTTTATCAACGCTGTACCATCTGGTACCATTCTGGTCCAAAGAGCGTTATGAGTGCCAGCTAGAACAGTTGTATTGCCCTTCCCCTGGTACCGGCTCTGATACCTCTGCCAGCTCCATCTTATTGATGGCTTTGGCTATGGGCTCCCTGGGCACACAGCATTATCGCTGGGGAGATATTCTGTTCGAGCGGGTCAAGGCATCTTGTCCCTCCTGGGACGAAGTGGTGAATCTCGAGACTGTACAGCTGTCCTTGATGATGATAAGTATTCTGGCCCCAGTCCTGTAGCTTCACGTCTGACGCTTGGCTAGCACGCCCATTTTCAAACAGAGCAAGGTCGCCCAAATTCGTCCTTTCTCCTTCTGGGCACAGCTGCGAGGAAGGCTATCTCAGCCGGCTTGCACAAGGAATCACCGACTGAGGGAGGAGAGGGTAGGGAAATAGTGGAGCAAAGACGATCGACATTTTGGTCCTTGTTTTTCTACGAGACGTTCGTCCTTGGTGACTGATTCTGCTTTTGTGAAATAGCCCTGCTGACGGTTCGCTAGCTGGATTTGCTTTCATCTCGGTCGCCCAAGCTCGCTCTCGCCGGGGGACGTTGGCATTGCACCTCCCAAGGATCCATTCATTCTCATTCTCAATCACCTTACAAAGGTCATGGCTCGTTCAGCAAACGAAATTTACGCCCGACCACACGACTCATTGCTGCAAATGTGGAAGCTGGCGAGGTCCATATCAGAAGACCTCCGTTGTTACGACGAGAAGATGAAGCTTGCACTCGGTTTTGGGCTTGACAAACCCCCGCAGCCGGGCGATGTCGGAGTTCGGCAGGCCGTTCTTATAACCCGTAAGTCATTGATAGGCAGAGTCATGGACGGACAAGCTAAGAAACTTAGTATACTATCACACCATCCTTTTGACATTTCGGCCGTTCTTGATCTTTCGCGGGCGATGGCAGCGAGATATGAAACAGTCTTCTTCCGAGACAGGGCCCCACAGAACTAATCGTCCGACGGAAATGCCGGCGTGGCTGAATGAGGCGTGCGACCATGCGGTCCACGCTGCGTGCAGAACTCTTCATCATCTATGTGAAGCGGCTATCGTCAACGAGCTTATTCGGGTATGCTTGTCCCATTTGCACAGTATGGAAACCGAATTTTTACATGTCGGGGCTAACAATTGGGTAGGAACTTCGCTATCATGGCTTCTTCCTGAGCAGCTCCTGCTTTGCGCTTATTTACGACTTCATGTATAATGAGAAAGTTGCTGCTACACACCTTCCATGGGTTCACGTGGGCCTCCGATGTCTTTGGGCCATGCGGCCGGGCGATCCCATAACAAGCTCTATTTCAGCTATTCAAACTGTCTTGAAGAAACTCCACCCGTCGTATGAATGGGTGCCACCTGGACCTGTCCAGGGTCAGGCATATGCACCAAACGCTATGGGCCCGGCATCAGTCCACCACTTTTCTAGTGGTGTAACACCGAGCCAGACAAATCCTATACCTGAAGCTTCTTTCCCAGATGGCACATTTCTGGGCGGGTACCTTCCCACAATGCCCAACATCCAAGTCAACCCGCTTCAACCCGATATCCCGGAAGCCTCTGCTAGTGTCGGGAGCAGCGAGGATCTTCCGGATTTCAATCTGTCGGATATGGGATGGGATTTTGACTTTTCTACAATGGATCTTGAGGCATTTTTCTCTATCCAACCAACTATGAACCCCTCGCAAGCAATATAATTCCGGCAGGACTAGGCCGATTCACAGTCTCAATATCTGCTGATCGTTGGTTTGGGTTTTGCTGCGCCATGATCTAGCTTTGGCACTTTCTGGTTAATCCCAGACTGCCGATACCCTCAACACATGCAAGGCAATGTCTGCCGGTATTCTCTACGCTTCATTTGCGGGCAATCATTGCTTTTCAAATCTATGGCCGCTTCTGCGAACTATGGCTATCTGAGTTCCATCCTGAGAGATTGATATTTTGTCCTTCATGGCTCAATCAGTGAGCAGTCTTCCGCTTCCAGCATGGTGAGATATCACCTTAAGCCATGGTCGGACTTTGGAAGGGGAATAAATGGGGGTTCGCCTAAAAGGTCTTACTGCCGGGATTTCCCCGGTATCCAGTGAGAGTGATTAGATGGTTACTCGATAAGAGTTCGCTATCCTTCACGGGATTTGCTCTGTTGATCCATGTCTCGTCTATTCATGCTGCAAGATCCGCCTAATACGGAATAGTCGACAGACCCATCTATCAGCCGAGGTTCTGGATCCCGAGATGAAGTCATACACTTTTTCGGTATGAACTCGAAGACTGATTGAGTCTACTAGGTTGTTCAATCTTGCATTTTGTGCAAGTTGCTCAGACTGGACTATGATGTGCTCCAAAGCCCAATGTCGCTTCTCAAGCCAATTTAGATTTAATCGAGGATATGGATATCGCAGAACGTTACATTGGTCTGATTCAAGGGACAATATATATTCATGAATCATGACTATCATGCAAGTTCAGGAACGATTCATTACAAACATCTCATTAAGACTTGATAATTCCAGAGTAGTGCCTTTAATGCTAATGAACATACGACTCATGCTCTGTGGAATAATTCTCCGGTTGACGCTGTGACTAGTGGTGGCCGACCCCCTTCCGCATGCGGCAACCCCCGCAAAAACAGTATCCCCGGACCGATCCACGTCCCATGATGGAGCGATCTGCATTGATGATGATGAATGGCTTTTCTCTGGTCAAACCAAACTGTCGAATGTATTGATTTGTGGACGGTTTCTGCTCGGTTCCTTCGCAGTTCTTTCTCCAGGAAGGGAAGAATCAACACGGTTTGATGGCTAACACTACACACGCTTGATCCATCATCCACTAAAGGATCGCAAGGCTGAGCATCGGGGGCGTATTGCCGACAAATTTCGGCCTTGGCTGTGAGTTTCGGCCGGAATTACTTCGCACCAGGGTGGCATTACCTCCATACGCGAGAATGAACCATGGTCGAATCGTGAAGTCAGCGATCGATCGGAGCCACCCGTGAGTACCACAGATGGGTGAACGGCGAATCACCAGATACTGGCTGGTCTGGTCTATCTGCTGATTATTTTCTTGGTCATGGCCTAGTCTACGGAGATATTCTCCCCGACAGTTGTGAAGAATCTTTCAAATCTTCATCGGTCTCCCCGACATGCGCTCTCTGTCTATCCTTATTTAACGGCTCGCTGTGTCTTTGCCGTGCTGCCTCGATCTCTGGTCTCTGGGCAAGTTTGTGCGACCAAGCGTAGGATGCGCCGTTAGCTCGATCATGCCACTGTCGGGCTGTGCGGTGTCACCTCTGCTGAACACTGCCCAAGGCACGGTCATGGAGCAGGAGGAGTATGTTTCACTCTGCGTTGACGTGTCTCTACTGACTGAATACATGAATAGGGTTCGTTCGTCTCATTCTCGGGATGGGATCAACGAGGCTCCCGAGTCGACTGGCGGGCTAAGTACAATACAGAGGCAAGACAAGCCAAGTGCCGCGGCTTCCTTGACAGCTTACGCACAATTAGCGACATATCGGTTCGGCTGCAGCCACTCGGTCGTTATCCTTTTTGAGCGGGGACAAGCAAATATCATTGCGGAAGCATCACCTTCTCTCCTGTTAGATGGAGAGGGGGTGGTTGACGTCGACGATGAGGTTCACCAGCAAGTAAAGGTGTTGAGCTTGCGTTTGGCTGAGACTCATGTCATCGATACTCCCAGGGTCGTTGCCAACAGCACCCGATGCGTCATACGTGATCTCGCGCAGGACAATCATTCTGACAACCACCTGATCCAGTTCTTCGCAGCTGTCCCGATCCCTGGTGTGAACGAAGATACTGTTGGCGCTGTTTGTGTCGTTGACAAAAAGCCACATCCGAATTTCGGAGATAGCGAGGTCGCAAGCATGCAGGAGATTGCAGATCTGGTCGCTCGTGCCATCAAGGATAGCTCGGCTGGAGAGCACCCGCTTCCAGCAGAGCGGCTCATCGATGGTCTGACCACTTTTGTCAGCGGTCAGGTCGTCCCTGGCCTTGAGGACTATCACTCCAAGAGACGGCCGTCATACCTTCCTGGTATCGATGATCTTTTGATCTCTGAGAACGGTAACGTAAGCTCGCCACAATACACACATTCTCAAACGCCGGGGACCTCGCCAAGTCAGTTCTTCTCAAGAATCGACGGAAGAAGAAATTCGGTCACTGTTATCGAGGGAAGCACTGTATCCCATTCGATGTCCCTTTTGTTCTCCCGTGCGAGTGCTTTACTTCAGAAATGTATGGAGCTGGACGGCGTGCTTTTTCTAGACGCCACTCGAAGTAACACCCGAAGGTTCGTCTCATCCGACACTGCTCATCATCAACCTAACGTCTCTAGCTCATGCTCTGCTAGCCTGAGTGATCTGGAAATGCTCTCCAAGGACGGCGGTTCTGGCATCAACTCCCCGGGCCTATCCTCAGTCGGACCTTGGCGAGAGAGGGTATGCGAGCCTTTGGGCTGTGCGTTATCGGAATCTGCAAATCGCTGTACCTCCCCACAGTTCTCAATCTCAGAAGGCTTGCTGCATGATTTGTTTGCCGCGTATCCAAAAGGCACCATTTTCAATACCCGGACCCTCATGGCGTGTACCAGTCAGAAATGCGGTCATGGCACGGACGCAAAGGGCTCTCGTGATCACGCGATCATTCTTCGCCTGGTACAAGACCTTCCAGAGGCCAGGTCACTCCTTTTTCTCCCAATGTGGAATTGGAATACATCGCGCTGGTTGGCCGGTGGCCTTTTGTGGACATGTGACAGTCAACGACATTTTGAACAAACCGATTTGTTCTATGTCAAAGCATACGGTGACTCAATTGTGTCAGAAGCAGCCCAAATGGACTGGCAGGCGACGGAAAAGTCCAAATCGGATTTGTTGTCATCTGTCAGCCATGAGCTAAGATCGCCCTTACACGGCATGCTTGCCAGCGTAGAGCTGTTGCACAGCACAGATCTTCAACCGGCTCAGCAGGATATGCTTACGATGATTGAAACCTGTGGTTTGACACTGTTGGATACGCTGAATTATCTGTACGTTGCATCTCTACCGCAAGTATCTCACTAACATACATGTAGGCTGGATTTCACGAAAATCAACAATCTGACAAGTGCAGATGCAAAGAACGATGGGGATACTGAAACGTCTCTCGCCGATCTAACGTGCGAATTCGATTTGGACGTTCTGGTCGAGGATGTGGTGGACACTCTATATGCAGGTCACCGGTCCCTGATTAACGCCTCCCAAGTTGCCGGCCGGTATCTGCCCAGCGGGCCGTCGGTGGGAATTAGATCTGCCAAGGGCTCCGAGAACGCCAAGGAATCGAACGACCTATCGGTGATTGTCCGGGTCGAACCCGGAGACTGGAGAGTGCGATCCATTCCTGGCGGATGGAGAAGAATCGTCATGAACCTGCTTGGCAATGCATTCAAGTTCACCAAGTCTGGTTTCATTGAGGTCATCCTCGCCAGGAAGATGGAGAGAACCTGCGGCACGAAGAGGGAGTATGCTCATTTGACGATCACGGATACCGGATGTGGCATCTCTCCGGAGTATCTGGAGCACAAACTATTTCAGCCATTCACCCAAGAGAACATCCTGACGGAAGGAGTTGGCCTAGGACTCAGTATCGTCGACCGGCTTGTGACAAATCTGGGTGGCCAGATTGACGTGAAGAGTACTGCCGGTGTCGGAACTCAATTCGATGCGTACATTCCGGTTGAATCCGTCGATACGCTGGTGGATGGTGCTTCTGGGCAAGAGCAACCAGAGAGTGGGCCGGTCTCTCGAGTTAGTCTGGTAGGACTGAACGTATTTTCCAATATGAAGAGATCAAGCCGAAGACTGAGTGTTGACGCGAAGAGGAGGCTGTCGGTCCGCAGTGCACTGAGTAATGCAATCCTCGGCCAGCCTGGCTGGACAGTCTCTTTTGCCGACACTTTATCCCAAGCGAGCGGCGATATCGGCATCGTCGAGGAAAGCAGTCTGGCTGAGATGGCAGAACAAGATCCAATAACTACAGAAGTGAAGGCACTAATCATACTAGGACAGCATGGTAGTAAGCTACCAATCGATCCTGTTATGAAAGAGGTGGACGTGCTCTACGTTCCTCAACCGTAAGTAGCACGTACTTTTGAGAAAGAACCAGACTAACAGGATAGACTCACGCCTCGAAGAATCATCGGCGCGCTCCATACAATTTCCAGCTTGCCCGAAGGGTCGGGTCATATGGATAGTACCGACGGTATCCCATCTCGCGAGCGCAGATTATCAGAAGCTTTTGCCCTGGCACAACAGACTGAGTCGCCACCGGTGGTGGAGGGAAGCGTGGACGAGTTCCGTGCCTCGACACCGAAGGCCTCGAAAACGCTGGACCTTCATGTTCTGATTGTGGACGATAATGACATCAATCTCAAGATACTGGCTACCTTTATGCGTCGCATCGGGTGCAGCTACGAGACAGCCAATAATGGACTGGTGGCGCTGGAGAAGTACCGGCAGTCCGAGCGCCGGTTCAACTATATCCTGATGGGTAGGTGGTCGTCCTTTGAGATGTGTGACGCGCTAACACGCATAATAGATATCTCAATGCCAGTTATGGACGGGATCAGCTCCACAAGCAAGATTCGAGAGTACGAGGAGGAGAATTCCCTGCCCCGGGCTGCCATCATGGCCGTGACGGGAGTCGCGTCGGCGACGATGCAGCAACAGGCATTTGCCGCGGGGATCGATGAGTATCTGGTGAAACCTCTTTCACTTCGCGATTTGAAACGAGTGATGAATATATCTTGACATGAAATGCCAAAGCAAATTGTATAAGTATATACCACAGCTTCATATCATATCACCAATAAACCAACGTAGGAACTCCATAACATACAGTCCACCAGTATATCAATAACACTCAAGCAGCTAACAACCATGACTCCCCTCTGTCGGCGGGTCCGTACATCCATTGGGACAGAGCTTCGCATGTCCCACATCCCCAGGATTCTTGCAGTGGAAGAGCACATTCTTCAGGTCCGCAGTCTCCAGATCCGTCCCCTTGACAACAGCTTCGAGGTCCGCCTCGGTGAAGCCTGCATCACATCCATTAGTACCGCCTCTGCTATCACGGAAGTCAACCAGGAAAAAAAAGAATACCCTTGTCAGCAATGAGCTTATCAGCGCAGTAATCGAAACTAGGCGTGCAGGTTTTTGCGCCTAGGGCGGCGGCCGCCAGGCCGAGGAGGAAGACGGTTGATTTCATTTTGGGTTGCGGTGGTTTTTCAGTGACGGGGAAGGTGAAGGGTATTTAAATATCCGTAGTTGCTGTGCAGTCAGAGTCCAGACCTGGATTTTGTTTCAATGTTGAGGGTGAGGGATTTATCAGGACTGGGATGGAATGTGGTCGGGGTTGGTTAACTTGGTTGGTTGGCATGGATGACGGCGCATGGCATGTGGACCTATCTTTATTAGCAAGTGTTCATCCAATGTTAGTTTCATACTTACCCTATAATTAGTGCCGGCTAGCCAGCACGCTTTTCCAATGGGACTTGAGGAGAGGGGGGTATGCGGGCCGTTCACCTCAACTTCCTGGTTTTTCAACTTGATGGGAGTCCGAAACTTTGCAAGAGACTGTGTGACACACTTATAGAAAGAGGCCATCCGAGTAAAGAATGTAGGGGGTCCTGGGAGTTTTACAAACACATGGGTAGGAACAGTGATGACCTCAGTCTGATCGGGAAGTTGAAGCTTGAGTCCCAAAACTCCACAGACCTGGTATGCATCGGCTGTACGAGCAACCTGTGGACCGGACTCCGCTGTTGCCGCTGATGGTTGCGCAGCTAGAACAGTATACCCAACTGTAAGCCTGCCAACAGTAGCAGGGGTGCCGTAATTCCATGTTTGTAACATATCCTCCTTATTACTAAATAGAATAACAACACACTCAACCTGGTAGATGAAGACTCCAATAGCCCTTGGAAAAGCAGCCCTTAGACATTTCACATCATCTGGTGTAAGCTGCTGGCGCACATCAAGGGCTCGGTGGATCGGATCTGAAATGGTGTTTGGATATCGCATATCGTAGTTAACTGGAGACTCGAAGGAAGGTTGGATGTGGATCTCCCGGTCACCGGCTTTAATAAACGACGGTCGGCTGTTCTCTGGGACAACCCAGATCTCCTTGCCGGAGTCCTTCTGCGTCAGAACAGCGACGGATCTCTCGGATGAGAATGCTGGGTGGAAAGTCCGAAAAAGCTGCTCATTGTCCTTGGTAACCAGCGGCTCAACCAGAGCGCGAGCTGCAGCAACCGCTTGGGATCCCCACGCATCTGACGCTGTCCCTAGTTGCAAAAGTTAGAAACATCGTAACCAGTCCAAACAGTGATACCCACGATAAACCTGCCGTATCTGTCGGCCTCGCAGTTGAATGATTTCCGAGCCATGCTGCATACTCTAATGACACGCCGCAGCCAATCTGCTTGAAGCGGGTCATGGGACGGTGGTGGAGCAAGGGAAAAGAGATGGGGGAAATATTGTTGGTGGATGCGGAATGCACTAAGCGAATTCAGGAAAGGGCTCAAGCCCTATTTATGGCCTAATGGCCTAAGGCCATGTCCATTACCCATGACCATTAGTCAGGCAGACCATGTATCTTAGCTTAGCCTACCGCAGACATAGCTTAGAATACCTTACAAATGGTAGCATGCTTGGAACTCCGTCTAGGAGCCTAGCGACGGAAAAACCACGATCAATCTCTCGCTCATATAGAGCGGACTGACCATGGGAAAACCGACACACTGAGTCCCGAGACCTCTTTCCCCTCCTCCCTCTGCCGATCTTCAAATCATCATAAACCATCCGATTAACCACAGCCTCGATCGTATGGATCTCCGGAAACAACGAAGAGTTACTTATCCGAATCTGATATCACAGTTTCCTCTCTCTTCCAGCCTTTCGGAAGTGGTCAAATCCAGGATTCTATGCAACACACCGGCAACCAATGATCAGACACAGGAAACACCACAAGTAAGTGAGCCTTAAAATTCAGAAAATCAGCAAACAGGAAGCCAGCACTACAATAGATCAGATCTTCCCAACACACTCAATTCCGCGGAGCGGATATCCACTCCTCTTGACCAGGTGGCCAGGGACGCACTGGCTATCCTGGATCAACAGTGAATGCCTCTGACTGTGTGAAATATCTTCCCGTACCGAATATCCTCCTGCACCGGTAGTCTGGCAACATTGACAGTGAATACCCAACACCGCGTTAAATCTTCCTGTCTTCCGCTCCGGTCAACACACCAGCTCTCCCCATCTTACCTTCTTCCCAGTTGCAAATCACCACTGCTTTCTTCAGATTCCTACATCCATACATGCAACCATATTTTGTGGCAGACGCATTTGGCTTTATATACCTGAAATTCCCTGACGAATCTCCGGACAGTATGGGGAGACCATCCAAAGCAACTGATGAAAAAGCCAAGCAGAAGGCCAACCATCCGAGCCGAAAAAGAGCCACTCGCAACCAGCACTGAGTATTCGATCTGGTTCTTCCTGCCAGAAGACCTCCAGACCGACATCGACCTTTATCCAAGATTGATAAGCCACCCCCGGTTATCCCTAAATGGACGCAAAAAACCATGCCAATGATTCCAGCTGGAATCATCAAGCAGATGCCCCATAATTGGCAAGACGGCGGTTTTTGGGTCAAATTCAACTACACCACAGCATTCCTAAAGCTCTACATCAGCGCCCCCTGGGTTCGAGTATCCGACTCCTCAGGAAAGCCTCTAACAACTGGTCAATGGGAGCTTACCAAAGAATACCAATCAAAGAAGAACCAGCTCGTCGCCGCGAAGGCAACAATGGAGCAATATCTCAACGACCTCCTGGAACAACAGACTGAGATTACTGTCGCTAGCTGAGCCATAGGAGTTGAGCTACACAACAGAAAGGAGCTTGACTCTGGCCCTAACTGTAGCTCTTCGATGCTTCACAGACTCTAAGTCGTTCCATCTAGTCCTGTTTCTGAACTGCTGTCTACTATCTAGATAACCTCAATGCAACCGCAACGTAGCCAACCCCCATCAACAACAACCTGCTCTCCCGTCGTGAACGTTGCCTCGAATCCCAAAAAGGCCACTGCCTTGGCCACCTCCGCCGGCTCCCAATCCTCCCCATCACCGTACTCTTCACCCCCTGCCCCTCAAACTCAACTAACTGCTCCTTCGACGCCCCGACCACTCCCATGATTGGCGTCTTCACGAAACCAGACGACACGGCGTTGACACGCACCTGCAAACCCACCACCTCCGCCGCCAGCGTCTGCACAAACGAGTGCACCGCCGCCTTGGAGGAAGCGTACAGCTCATCCCGGGGATGCCCATCTGGTTCGCAACAGAGGTGGTAAACACGATCGCGCCGCCGGGTCTAACCATGGTCGCGAGTTTCTGCGCGACGAAGAACGCGCCGAAGACGTTTGTGTCGAAGGTCCGCCGGAAGGACGCCTCGGAGACATCCGCGAAGGGCTCGAGGGCGGTGTATCCGGCGTTGATGAAGAGGTGTGCGGTTGAGAGGCCGATGCCGTGGCTGCCGCCGATGATGAGGGCTGATTTGTTAGTGTAGGGCATTGCTGGTCGGACTCTTTCGAGCATGGTTTTGAGGAATGAGTCGACTCTTTCGAGCATGGCTTGAAGCTATATTGCTTCATCTCTATTCATCTGACTATGTACCTCTTGCTGACCAATTGATGTATTTTCAAATCATCAATCCTGGATATAACTGTGTCATGTCGTGGATGGAGCTCGTATTCCTCCTTGACCGCTTGGCATACTGCAGATATGTGAGTCAATCTCATCAAGGGTATGGACTATTATAAATCAGCGTGACACGTGGTCTGACAAATCCAGTGAAGCAATCCAGTCAGTGAAGAGATGTTATGCCACCACGCACTCAGTGCTATGGGATACTGGATACTGGGTGATGGATGAGTTGAGTGGATCTCCCAGAATTGAACTGACAGTCGTTTCCGAAAGAAAGATCAATAATGTTAACACGCGGATAGTCCAGCCTGGTTATCAAATAATGGACATATAACATCGGTTGCTGTCCAGTAGGGTGACGCCATGTCCCATTTAATCACTGGACATCAACAGGTTAGATGGACTCGATAACCGCATTCTCATATGAAATATAGCCCGAGAGCTCCTGCATTTTTAAGAACTTTGGAAGCTGTCACACAGCATGATGAAGTCAGCGCTGGATATGACCTTGGAGGACCAAGTCAATCCTAGTCGCGAGCGTTCATCCGCTATGCCGTCAAGTCCATAGGCTACCATGTTATCCTGATGGCCCAGGTCTCCTCTCCTTAACGAGTCATTCGCTAATCGCTGCTGTTCTTTGGTGACAGGCCACTATTCCTAAGGAAGCCTCCCGATGGTGAAAATACCGAGCTTGTTGGCCGTCGGTATATGGAATGACCGGAGCATTCGGCTGCAAGACCGGGTACTAAATATGAAACAAGCTACGGACTGACCGGACTGCCCAAGGTTCTCGTTAACAGCCACACCCGAGACAAACAGCCGAATGCGTCAGCCGTCTTCCGGCATTGGCCACGGAATTCAGGGACAGGATCAGCAAAGTGGGTCGAGCTCGGTCGATCTTGCAGCTTCGAAGTCTAGAGCTCTAATTCCGTCGGCAATTGTTAGCTGGGGTGGAGACCTTCCTACTCTTAGAGAGGGACCCTTAAGGGTATGATGAGGAATATATCCGAGCTCGGCATGCCGAAGCGAAGGGAGACGCTGTGATTGGCGGAGGGCGTTGAAAGGGGACCGGGTTTGCGGATGTACGGACTCGGATATATGACTACAAAATCAATCATCAATCTGATATGCATGATTCATGAAACTACGATTGTATAAATAGTTGAGTTGGAAGAATCGCCCTGCATGGTCTATATCCACGGTCGGGTCGTTTTTGTTTGAGAGCTTAAAGTGGCAGAATGGGAATGGAAACCCCCTCATCCGGCACCAGCACGATTGACCTCGAGCACGGCGATAGAGGTCTACGAAAGCGATTAACCCTCACATTTCGGGATGTCAGTGTGCATGTCACGGCGCCGGATGCCGCCTTGGGGGATACGCTTCTCTCCGTGGCTGATCCGCGGCAGTACCTCGGTTTCTTGAAAGGGAGTCGGCCAAAAAGGGTATGTCGACTGGCGAGACTGTTGTGTCACGGAAAATGCTAACGGAATAGACTATCCTGAAAGATGTCAGTGGGCAGGTCAAACCAGGCGAAATGGTAGGTTAAGTTAAGCCCCGATGCCGTGCCGATGCACTAACTGGTCAGTTGCTGGTGCTCGGTCGTCCCGGGTCAGGATGTACCTCGCTTCTGCGAGTGCTTTCCAACGACCGCGAATCCTTCGACGAAGTTGTCGGCGAAACCCGCTACGGGAGCATGGATCACATTGCTGCGAGACGCTTCCGGCAGCAGATCATGTTCAACAACGAGGACGACGTGCACTTCCCCACGCTGACGGTCAACCGCACGATGAAGTTTGCGCTGCGGAATAAGGTGCCCCGGGAACGGCCAGAGGGCCAAGGGTCGAAGGAGTTTGTGCAGCAGCAGCGGGATGGTATCCTGACTGCGCTGGGGATTCCGCACACGACGAAAACGCTGGTAGGAAACGAGTTTATCCGCGGTGTCTCTGGTGGTGAACGAAAGCGTGTGTCGCTCGCCGAGGTGATTGCCGGACAGAGCCCGATACAATTCTGGGATAATCCGACCCGTGGTCTAGACTCCAAGACAGCTGTTGAATTTGCTCGTCTGCTGCGCCGTGAGGCCGACAATAACCACAAGACGATGGTGGCCACCATGTACCAAGCCGGGAACGGCATCTACAACGAGTTCGACCTGGTTCTGGTCCTAGCCGATGGACGGGTGACCTACTACGGACCGCGCCAGCTTGCAAGGGGCTACTTTGAGGATATGGGGTTTGTCTGTCCGAAAGGAGCCAATGTCGCTGATTTTCTTACCTCCGTGACTGTTCTCACAGAACGCATTGTACGGCCCGGAATGGAGGACAAAGTTCCCAGCACCGCGGAAGAATTCGAGAGCCGCTACCACCAGAGCGACATCTATCAGAAAGTAATGGATGCCATTGACCCACCAGAGAAACTCACCCACGAGGTGGACGAGCTGACGGCCGCCGTGGCCAGTGAGAAACGTAAGCGGCATATCCCTCGGACCCCAAGTGTCTATACCACAAGTCTATGGGAGCAGATACGGGCGTGTACAATCCGCCAGTTCCAGATCATGGCGGGAGACAGACTGTCTCTCATAATCAAGGTGGTATCAGCTATCATACAGGCCTTGGTATGCGGAAGTCTGTTCTACAACCTCAAAGACGACAGCTCCTCCATCTTCCTGCGCCCCGGTGCGCTGTTCTTCCCCGTGCTCTACTTTCTGCTAGAGTCCATGTCCGAGACGACGGCCTCATTCATGGGCCGCCCCATCCTCTCGCGGCAGAAGCGGTTCGGGTTCTACCGGCCGACGGCGTTCTGCATCGCCAACGCCATCACCGACATTCCCATGGTGCTCGTGCAGGTCTCCTGTTTCTGTCTCATCCTGTACTTTATGGCAGCACTGCAGATGGACGCCGGTCGGTTCTTCACTTATTGGGTCATTGTCATCGTAAACACGCTGTGTTTCATGCAGATGTTCCGCGCCATCGGCGCACTCTGCAAGCAATTCGGCAATGCATCCAAGATTACCGGGCTGCTGTCGACGATTTTCTTCGTCTATGGGGGTAAGTCCCCCTCCTTTTTATCAACGCGTCCACTAACGGCGTATGCTAGGCTACCTCATCCCCTACGAGAAAATGCACGTCTGGTTCCGCTGGATCTTCTACCTCAACCCCGGCGCATACGCCTTCGAGGCCCTCATGTCCAACGAGTTCGTGGGTAAATCCCTGCAGTGCGTGCAGCCAGACTACATCCCCTACGGCGCTGGGTATCCAGCCTCGGAATCCCCGTACCGGGGCTGCTCGATCCCTGGCAGCCAGGGCGACATGATCCTGGGGGCGGAGTATATCCGCGCGCAGTACAGCTACTCGTGGCATCATATCTGGCGCAGCTTTGGGGTGATTGTCGGGTTCTGGGTTTTCTTTATCGTCGTGACGGCGTTGGGGCTCGAGTTGCTGAATAGCCAGGGGGGTTCGTCTGTGTTGCTGTACAAGCGGGGGAGCCAGAAGTCGTCCAAAACCGAAGAGACAATGGCCTCGGCTCCGGGGATGCAGGACACGCTGGCTTCGACTGTCAAGCAGTCGACCTTTACTTGGCATGACCTCGACTACCATGTCCCCTACCACGGGGAGAAGAAGCAGCTCCTGGATAAGGTGTTTGGGTTCGTGAAGCCCGGGAACCTGGTTGCGCTGATGGGGTGTTCCGGCGCTGGAAAGACCACGTAAGTCCGGCGGCCACTCGGTATGCCACACAGCTAACATGTGACAGACTTCTGGATGTCCTGGCCCAACGCAAGGACAGCGGCGAGATCTACGGCTCGATTCTGATCGACGGCCGGCCGCAAGGAATCAGTTTCCAGCGCACGACCGGATACTGCGAGCAGATGGACGTTCACGAGGCTACGGCCACGGTCAAGGAGGCTCTGGTCTTTTCGGCGCTGCTGCGCCAGCCCGCTCATGTTCCGCGAGAGGAGAAACTGGCCTATGTAGATCACATCATTGATCTCTTGGAGCTGCGCGATATAAGCGACGCGTTGATTGGAGGTAAGTACCTGGCCGTTGGCCAATTGGCCCTCTGTAGAGGATGCTGACGCAGACAGTCCCCGGCGCCGGGCTGAGCATCGAACAGCGGAAGCGAGTCACGCTCGGCGTGGAACTCGTCGCCAAGCCTACGCTGCTCTTCCTGGATGAACCTACCTCCGGTTTGGATGGGCAGTCTGCGTACAACATCATCCGGTTCCTGCGGAAACTGGTCGACGGCGGGCAGGCAGTGCTGTGCACGATCCACCAGCCCTCCGCCGTCCTCTTCGAGGCCTTCGACTCGCTCCTGCTGCTCGCTCGCGGCGGAAAGATGGCCTATTTCGGCGAAACGGGCAAAGAGTCGCACATCGTCCTGGACTACTTCGCCCGGCATGGCGCCCCGTGTCCCCCTGACGAGAACCCCGCCGAGCACATCGTGGAAGTCATCCAAGGCAACACGGCCAAGCCGGTAGACTGGGTCCAGGTATGGAACGAGTCCGAGGAGAAGCAGCGCGCGCTTGCCCAGCTTGAAGCCCTCAACGCGCGCGGCCAAGCCGACGCCGACTACGTCGAGGACACGGCCGACTACGCGACGTCGAAATGGTTCCAGTTCACGATGGTGACGAAGCGGCTGATGGTGCAGCTGTGGCGGTCGCCGGACTACGTGTGGAACAAGGTCATCTTGCATGTATTCGCGGCGCTGTTCAGCGGGTTTACGTTCTGGAAGATCGGCGACGGCACCTTTGACCTGCAGCTGCGGCTGTTTGCCATTTTCAATTTCATCTTCGTCGCGCCCGGGTGCATCAACCAGATGCAGCCGTTTTTCCTCCATAACCGGGATATTTTCGAAGCGAGAGAAAAGAAGGTACCATCCATCCCTACCCCTTAATCCTAATCAAGCGCTATGCTAATGCTAATTCTAGTCCAAAATCTACCACTGGCTCGCCTTCATCGGCGCCCAGACCGTCTCCGAAATCCCCTACCTGATCCTCTGCGCCACCCTCTACTTCCTCTGCTGGTACTTCACCGCAGGCTTCCCCGCCACGCCCAGCATCTCGGGACACATGTACCTGCAGATGATCTTCTACGAGTTTCTATATACGTCAATCGGGCAGGCGATTGCGGCGTACGCACCCAACGAGTACTTCGCGGCGGTGATGAACCCCGTGCTGATCGGCGCGGGGCTGGTCAGTTTCTGCGGTGTCGTGGTGCCATACTCGCAGATGCAGCCGTTCTGGCGGTACTGGCTGTACTACCTCGATCCGTTCAATTACCTGGTTGGTGGGCTGCTCGGCGAGGTCCTGTGGGACGTGAAGGTGCGCTGCGCGCCGGAGGAGCTGGTGCGGTTCGCTGCGCCGGTGGGCCAGACGTGTGGGAAGTACATGGCTGCGTTTCTAGCTGACAAGCCGGGGTACCTGGTTGATGGGAATGCGACGGTGTGTGAGTTCTGTCCGTATTCGACTGGGGCGGACTATGCGAGGACGTTTAATCTGAAGGAGAAGTATTACTCTTGGAGAGATGTAAGTTTGACCTGTTCCTTATGGCAAGATGAGACTGACGATGTAGACCGGGATTACGGCGCTGTTTTGCATTTCGAGCTATGCGATGGTGTTTCTGATGATGAAGTTGAGGAGCAAGAAGACCAAGAGCGCGAGGTCGGAGTAGACAATGGCCATATAGACATATAGACAAGAAGAATATAGACAGGTCCAAAGGTTATAATCTCATCCGCGCAACCGCCGGGGTCCGCACGGCCGCAACATCAACCAGCCTTCCCAGAATAACATACTCCAGCTTCAGCTTGACGCTATAGACCAACGCCTTGAAGGTAACCTGAAAGGTAAAGAAGCCGAGGTACTGCACGACAACGACCGACACATCCAACGCCATGATGACCACGTTGATGACGATCAGCTGCACCAGCACACTGTGCGAGCGGCGATCGTCCATCTTCAGCAGCGGCACCGCCTTGTAGATATACAGCCCCGAGAGCAGCAGCTCCTGCAGACAGAAGCCGACCAGCTGCACGCGCTCCATGATGTCGAACGCGGTGGCCACGCCGTCGGACCCGCGGAGGGCATTCGTCGCAAACTCCAGCGCTGTGCAGGAGGTGTGCAGCACGGCCCCGTCCACGATGATCAGGTATAGCAGGGCTTTCAGCGCGCGGGGGTTATCCAGCACCAGATTCAGCCGCGACCAGAGGACGAGCGACTGCCCCGTGACCATTCCCGACCAGCCGGCATCGAGGATGGCGATTTCGAGGAAGTAGTTTGTGAAGGTGATGCTGTAGATCTTGAGGATGTAGCCAAGGCCGAAGGGGATGATGCAGAAGGAGGCCACGAGGAGAGACCAGAAGTAGGGGCCGGAGTAGCGCTTGAAGGTGTTGAAGCACAGGACGATCAGGTCGATGGCGTTGCACCAGGCGACGGCGATGAAGGTCGGGTAGACATATTGCTCGACGATGGGGGAGGAGAGGTGGCGGTCGAGGCCTAGATCTGTGGAGGTGGTGTTGTAGGTAGGCATGAAGCCATGACTGTGGGAGAGGGAGAGTGAAAGTGGAGATGAAGATGGAGATATGGGGAAAGGGATCCAGGTTTTTTAACAATGGCAAGCTTATCAATCCTTGGCTGTCATTCAAAACTTTATCCGCCAGCCAACCACGTCATGCCTGTCAAAATGTGGGGCTGCCAAAGTGTTGTGAGTGGCTGGAGATTTAGTCTGGCCAATCGGATTGTGCTGATACCATTCGATTGACCAATGGGAAAACTTCCGAATCAAGTGTACCAGGAGGTAGATAGTTGATATTGCTTCTCATAGCTCTACCCTAGATGTTGAAGTGACAAGATCATGATTAAGTTGTCTGGTACCGAGATGATGGACCTGATCTATGTGAAGTGAATGCTGGGGGTGGAGCTTCAGTCTCTTTGATTTAGTCTTGAGTATGGAGCATACTTTGCGATGCTCCATCAGCCCAATGGTAAAGCGTTCGAATTTGAAATATGACCCTCGTAATCCCCAGTATCTTGCATAATGATTCCGTGATATGAATATCTCCATACAGCATGTGTATACATGTAACACCTTGAGTATGAATGTTTAGTTACTGATCCTGGCACTAGTCCATAGCGTATCTATGGATAGCCAAGACTTCAAAGCACTCTATTTACCAGCTGAAAAGTATGAAGCATATTAGTAAGAGCCTTAAATGCACTAGAAGATGGGAGTAATGGATTAATTCCTCCGTGAAATAGGGATTCTCAACTACTTAGATACACTTGTGAAAATATAAACTAGCTTTGAGGCCCAGAGTAGTGCAAATAGTCCTCAGAGCAAGCCTGTCTGGCAACTATTCTTTACAGATGAAGGACTAGATTCATCTGGAGGCACTAGGATCATGCTGAGTTGTCTCTTGCTCTCATAGCACGGTGAGGCACTAGTTAATAAATGCTACACTGTTAATAATCAGAGAATGAGGACACTGTGCTTGACCCAGGGGAATCAAAAGCAAGTAAGAGTGATGAGATAGAGCTATTCAAGAATAGCTGTTATTTCCTTCAGCCTGTACGCTGTGCAATGATTGGGGACTACAGGAGAGATACCTCTCTACTGCATGATTAATGTCCACTAAGGTACCCTCGCATGCATTCTTCTCTTCTGCATCACTCCATCTACTGGGATTATTGGTACAGATATCCGGGACTAGTGATATAGTGGCCGTGGTGGCGTCTGTTAATCCATCTTAATTCTTAATCTATTTGACTACCTTCCCCGTCCATCCGATGCTGCACGTGCGCCAGAATATAGCCGAGATCAACCTCGCTTATTCTCCATGTGGTACTTCTCCTGACTGCCCTGTTCTCACAATGTTACATTGCGAATTGGTCGCGACAAGATAGCTTGCTTAAATACGGCGTCAGCCCAAGCATTGAGACTCGATAACTGTCGATCATCACCATGCATCTTCTCCCTATCGTTCTCCTGCCGCTGGCAGCCCAGACCATCAACATCATCTCATCCAACGATGATGGATGGGCCGAGATTAATATCCGCCAGTTCTATAAGACCCTGACTGCAGCTGGGCACTCCGTCGTGGTATCTGCGCCAGCCGAAAACCAGAGCGGAACAGGTAGTTTCCGTTCTCCTCGTTAACGGCTTAAGGCTGACCAACTCAGGCTCTTCTGACAAAACACCCACCACCTTGACGGAACCATGCGAGTTCAACAGTTGTCCTTCCGGCAGCCCAGCCGTAGGCTACAATGCCTCCGACCCCCGACTCAACTACGTCAACTCATATCCCGTCACCTCAATGAAATACGGCATCAGCACCGCGGCGCCTCGTTTCTTCAACGGCGCCCCTCCAGCCCTAGCCGTCTCCGGCCCCAACGTCGGCTCGAACCTCGGCCTGGCCGTGTACTTCTCCGGCACAGTCGGCGCAGCACACTACGCCGCCGAGGCCGGGATCCCCGCGATCGCGTTCTCAGGGAGTTCCGGCTCGCCGACGGCGTGGAATGCGCCCGTGCCCGCGTACAGCCAGGTGTATGCGCAGCTGGCCACGAAAATCACCAATCAGATCGTCGCCTCGGGGACACCCTACCTGCCCGACCAGGTCTGGTTGAACGTCAACTTCCCCGAGGTGAGCGATGAGTGTGCCAGCGCGGACGACTTCAAGTTTGTGCTGTCGCGGATCTTCTGGGGGATATTTTCGCCCGATGATGTCGAGACGTGTGGGAGCAAGCGGCTGCCGACTGAGACGACGGTTGTGGATACGGACGGATGCTATGTGAGTATCTCTGTGGGCTGGAGCGACAAGACCGATGCGGCTGCCGATGTGCAGGCGGTTGTGCTGGATAAGCTGAGAGATTTGTTGGTTTGTTTGCCTTGACCCCTTGACCCCGGCTGAGAGCGTAAAAGAAGCGGAACGCAGCCAGGAAGAAAGCGGCTATCCGCGTTGTCAATAGGGCAGTTTGCTAAAAGAGGAAATGCCACATCTATAGATCAAGCACTGTGACTTTATATAGCGTCGCTATCAAATCAAAGCCAGCCATTCTCTCTAAAAGCTTGACGAACATGTCATAATTTTCTATGTTGCCTGGCTGGATATGCCTGAATCCTATAATAATCCACACATAGGTGCCTTCTCTGAAGTTCTATTCACAATTACACGCCGCAAATCAGTCAGATATTGAAGTGGAAGAATAATCGCTAGACGGATGTCCACCCTGGCATACCGTTGATATCTCAGTATTTGCACCAGTATTCCCTAGTCCAGGATAGCAGCAACCACTTTCTCACATATTGAAGACTGTGATTATGATGTTTCGTTCACTGCAGGAAGCTATGCGGTCTGAATAGTGGCAATCTTCATGTCCACCAGGTCCCTCGCAGGGCCGTTCCGTAATTTCTGCGCACATGTAGTCTGCAGGTGCCTGTTTGATCTGTTCTTAGTACACATGAGCTATATTCGAGCTTCAGAATTTCAATAGACCTGCGGGCCATCACCGCGTCTTGCCTTACGCCGCTATCCATTCTGGCTGCTGTTTCTTATCAGGACACCTCGAATCTACTTTTGCTCGCAGAGATTGGTGCCTTACAAATAACATTACTCATGTAAGCATTGATATTCTAGGTTTTGCCTATGTGGATGATCTGAATGATATCAAATGTAAAGTACCTTCACAACTAATGCTCACTATCTAGTTACTATATATCCCATCTAGCTAGGCACACACTGGGAGTAATAAGGATTCCACCTCTTGCAGGTCGAGCCAGAAGCACAGCTCGTCGGACCAGTCCAGTTCCGTCCGCCGCACTGCCGGTAGACAGACTGAGTACCGCCAGGAGTAGAAGAGGGCTGGGTAGCCGGCGTGCTGGAAGGGACGGGGCTGCTGGAGACGGGAGTGCTGGAAGCAGGGGCCGTCCTGAAGGTTGTGGGCGAGCTGGAGGGAACAGGGGTGCTGTATTGGGCCCGGGTGGTGGGAACCTGCACGGCGATGGTCGAGTATTTGGAGGCCGCGGAGGAGGCCGCGGGGGTGCTGCCGGCGCCTCAGCCGAGGGTTGCGGTGCCGGTCGAGGTAATGGCCGAGGTAGTCTGGGTGATGGAGACGGCGCCGGAGTACATGGTAGGACCGGGGACAGTGTACGAGGAGATGGAGGAGTAGATGTTCACCACGATTCCGGGGTCTGTCTCGGAGTACAGCTCCGTACCCAGGGTACCGGCCGGAGAGTCGGTGCCGGATCCGGTAACCTTGAGGTTGAAGCACTGGGGGTAGTTCTGCGCGCCATCTTTGTCGAAGGCGCTGTGCAGGGCGATCAGCCCGTGGCGAAGAACGTAGTTGCCAGGCGCAATGGATTTAGGGATCTCCACCATCCAGGCGTTGTTGTTAGCGATTAGCTGGTCGTCGCCCCAGGTGCCTGGCACCGCCGAGTCGTCTACCAACCCTACTCCGTCGATTTTGAAGAATTGAAGGGAAGTTTTGTCGACAGTTGAACACGACTCTCCACACGGAGGGAGCATATCAATAACGGGCCCATGATGAGACTCTGGCCAGGCCGTCCATTGGAGTTAAATGCGATCACCAGCAGCAATTTCGATATAGGCCTGCGCATTGGTGGCGTTTTGGTGGCAGATGATGTCAGGGGAATTGTACTGGCTGGGGGCGATGAAGCCGTTGCCGGTGTTGGGAGTGGTCCAAGCGGCAACCTTGGGAGGGTCCGACATGTAGGGGTAGCTGTTAATGTCAAAGCCAGCATATGAGACCCCGTTGACGACGACGTTGGTGACAATACATGGCCGTGGGCAGCGACACGGGTGGCGGACAGCAGAGCTGCCAGGAGAGACAGAGACTTTGTTTGAGGCATTGTAAAAGAATGGAAGTTGAATGAGAACGAATGAATGAATAGAATGGATGGATGGAAAGAATGTAAGCGACCAGCGCAGACTCAGTCAATGAGAAAGAATGAATGGGTTGGAAATGGGTTGGAGGATGAAGAAAAGCTGAAACCATGGAGGAACTGGTCCTTTTAAGCCTGATCAACTATATCAGCCTGAATGCTGTCGATGTCTGGGTTTTTGAGACAATGGTTCATAAACCATATGGGCTCGGACCACTGCATGACTCAAGAGAGCCAGTCATGAATGCTGCAGATATTGCTGCAAGCGCCACTTAATTTATAATTTGGAGGGTATGTTTACTGTTCAAATAAGCATAAAACACCAGCCATCTGGACCAGGGGCTCCTGTCACAGGTTCATGCTCCCGGTGGAGACGGCGTCAAACCTCGGCATGTTTCAAGTCCACCACTTGAGATAATCTGTATATTCCGTATACGAAGAGGAAAGAATTAGAAACAGCCTGGGTTTCAAGTTAGTGATCTATTGTCAATGGAATATCGCGTTGGCGGAGAATTCTAGTCAGGCTCCTGCAGAGGATGAGCCATGCCCCATACCTGCATATGCAACGAGTCAGTTCAATCCCTATTTAGTTTGATTGATCTCATTCATCGACGTACGTAGCTGCTGATTACACTATTCGTCAGTCCATAATATATTCGTAGGTGTAATACAAACAATGCGCCTAAGCCACGGTCAACAGTATTTGTCGAGGACGGAAGCCATACTTTAAACATTTCAGTGGGAAAGGTCCAGGTTTTCCTTCGACGCAGACGTTAGCAGACATACTAAAATTCACCGTTCCTATCCACTCGGTTGACAGCTTCTACCTACAGCATCCGTCACTCATCAACGGAAGGATCGAAATGTTGGTGCGGCACAAATACGACAACTTGGATGCGGGGGTAGACAAGCCGCCAGTCGACGACGTTAACAGGAAGTGTGAGGAGATGAGTCCAGGCGCGATAGCAGAAATGGTGGATTATTCTAGAACAACTTATGGATACACTGCAGGAGCAGCAGCCATCGCTGCCAGTCTCGCCATATTTGTTGTTCTGGACCCTACCTTAGCTGCCATGTTTGAGTTCATTGGCACGATTGGAGGCGTAGGGGTATATTGTCGTCGGGATCACGCAGCGGAGAGATGTACCATAAGCTCGAGGAAGCCATTACTGAGACGAAGATGGGGGAGTTGCTCAGCGAGAATAGGGATAAGATAGCCAAACCCTATTCCTGCGCACAGTTAGGCTGGAAAAGTGTTAGGGCCATACTCCCTTTGATAATTAAAATTTCAACCAGTGATCTATGAACCCGACTATTTCTTTGTCGAACTCGGCAGTTTCTCAGGGCTGTTTCCTTCATCTGAGCGACGAGTGTGATAGCGGCAGGCTTCTCTGGACTCCTTGGGACGCTCTCGCCGATCCAAGAGCCTGAAAGCGAGCTCCAACAGAAACGGCTGCGGAAGACAGTGTGCCCACTTACGGATCCATTTAGCGTGTGCCCAATTTACATACATATCCACGAGTAGTTCGCGAATTGGAGCCGACTCATTTGTGTTCTCGAATGCATACTTTATCAGTTCACCGTTGGGATACCAACAATTCCCATCTTTTGCTACCGACTGGCTTTTCTCCACAATACCGTCAATGGCCGTGTTTTGAAACCTGAAGTCGAGCATTTTATCGCCCAGGACATATGCCTTAACTAAGGCAAGGTATTCAGCCCTTGCTGGGGCACCCGGTTCATCAGAAAACACAGGAAGTGTGCCGCAGTAGAGCCAGTGCACATATACCGCAAATATTTCTGAATCATCATCTGGTAGGTGGATAGTGCGTTGCTGAGACTCCTTCCAATCGCCCGCCATGGCCTTGTCAAAGAATGAAGAGGAGGCACGGATCAGTGTTTCATGGACGCTGAAGACTTCTTGCTGAGCTCCGACCACTACATCGACTGTTCTTCCCCGAAGACTTTGGGAAGGATTAGCATGCAGCAAACACTACTGGCACAGTACTTACTTGCTACTCTCATCCTTCGATGTTCGGATCCTCTTTGAACACATCGCTTTCGTAAAAGACGCCCACTGGCCTCGACGCTCGAATGTGGTGCTACGATATTTGTTGACGTAATGGTAGGCCTGGCTGGTAAGAGATGGTTGGATTCTGTATCTAGGAAGCCCACTGTGCGATGCGGCTGATGCGTATCAGGAGCTCGCTAAGGAGAGACTTGGCACTGACTATGTGCTGACTTGGGAGAGAGAATAGAGGCAGATAAGAGTATGATATTGTGATACTATCTCCAAGAGAGAGAAAAACTACCTATCTATATGAGTTGAAAGTCAAAGAGGGAGGAGGGTTGAGCAGCCGCACTAACCAGATATGGCAGCGGAGGTGAATGAGTAGTGTTCTCACAGTGACCCTATCACAAGCATAACATCGGGGGAGAGAAAGCGCTTCTAAGATGGCTGGTTGCTACACCTGATGTCATCTATGACTTGTTGGGAGTATTAGGCCAAACTCTCTACATATAGAAGCCATGTCATATCAGCGAGGCATCCATCGATGAGCAAAAGGAGACATGATATAGTGGCAGCAGCTTGCTGCCAAATTGACACCAGATACTTTCTGTAGCTTCCAAAGACTAGAATGAAAACGAAGGGAGTGAAGAATTTCGAGACGATGACGAGTTCTGCAGGCTCACTCCTTTTTTGCTTTTATCACTTAATCTTTCCATAACCGCGCTCCCACCAGCCAAACAGATCCTGAGCTGACCGATTAACGCGGCGCCCTAGTCAGGAACAGCGATTGAAAGACGCATCTGTGCCTCGTGGAACAGATCATAAGTAGGGAAACATTCTCAGATGCGATTGGATTTTACTCTACGATTGTGCAATAGCTGGACTTGAGTGTTAGATAGGATGGCCGAGATCTTTCGCAGAACGGCGCAGAGCATTCCAGTAGCGCTGTCCGATGGAATGATGATCGTGGGCCCAGACGGCAAACTTTAAATTCGAGTAAAATGAGAATCACTCTTCTTCTGATACCTTAGGGGGCCGAATATCCCGGCTACTTGATGGCGCGAAGCAGCCCAGCCGGAGCCTTCAGACTGCTCGACCTCACTGGATATGCATTGGCAGAATAGAGGAAAGATAGTCACGGTAGGACTGTAATTGAAAAACTGCTGTAAAATATCAACATTGCTAAATAATCCAAACATGAGCAGAAAAACAAGCCTCGCTATATACAACTCCTGCAAAATATCAAAGCCAAAGTATCTACTGCTCAATCAACCTGACCCTCGTCGGCAACCCCAGCGACGGCTTAGCCGTGACATCCAAAACCTGATACATGAACGTCCCCTCCTCATAAACAATCTCAAAATCAAACGTCCGCACCGTCATCACCAAGGCGATCTTCAACTGCATCAGAGCCAGAGTCTGGCCCAGACACATACGCGGGCCCTTCTCAAACGGTCTCCACGCGTTAGCGGGGACGAAGTACGGATCCGCAGGGTCGGTAACAAGGTGCCGCTCGGGATAGAACCGCTCCGCATCCTTGAAGAGATCTTCGCGGCGCATGGTGGCGCAGTTGTTGACGAGGACGGCGAAGGGGTACGTGGGCCACTGTTTGCCGTCTGCGAGGAGGGTATCGCCTTTTTGGCCGCGGCGGAGACTGACGCCTGTTGGGGGCCAGAGGCGGAGGGCTTCTTTGATGACGGCGAGGGTGTAGGGGAGGTTGTTGACGAGGTTGGGGTCGTTGCGGAGGATGTTTGCCGCGGCGGAGGGGTCGGTGCCGAAGATGGTGTTGTGTTCTTCTCGGAGGGTGTGCAGGACTTGGGGGTTTTTGCTTAGGGCGGCGTATGTATACTGGCTAGGTTAGTGGTGGTGGAGGAGTGGTGGAGTAGAAGCTGCAGAAGACTTACGCAGAGAGTGCTAGCTGAGGTGTCGTGACCGGCGAAAATGAGCGTCTTGACTGACGCGATGAGCATGTCCCGCGTATATTTATCCATGGCGGTGCTAGGAGGGATGGACTTGTTCAGGGTGCGACTGGTTGCAATGGCATCGTCGATAGCGTAGTATTTGGCCTTTTCGCTTGGAACGGCAGTTGGCCCGTTGAACACTCTGTCGTCTACCAGACGACCGACGTAGCGGTCTAGAGCACGTCCGTTCTTCCACTTTTGAAAGTGTCGGCGGGGGCTGACGTCGTAGAGATACCGAGACCAAAAGTCTTGAGGTGACAGGGCGGCTTGTGCCCGGAATAGTTCGAGGAATTCATCATCATCCCGCTGCGCGTTGCACTTGATTCCTCTGTACTCAGTCAGTTGATGCTCATCCGGATTAAAGGGCGTGTAGCTTACAAGATCACCGAAGCCGAAATGTTGAAGATCATCCTCGCGCCTAGATCTTCCATTTTGAAGATGTCATTCTTCAGCGCATGATCTCTTAGAACATCAGCAAAAGCCAGCGCCTCATCCACGATCATCGGAACATGCTGCAGCAACTTCCGTGGCTGGAAGCCCGGCGCGAAAGACTTGCGCGCCATGAACCAGTCATGTCCATTCGCAGTGACCATAGACTTCTCTCCAAGGATAGGACCGGTCCACTTCTGCATGACGGCCGACTCCTTGGGAAGATTGATCTTCTGGGTGATCTGCGATGCGAGTTCCGGGTGGGCAATGACCAGCTGCGGCGGCGCGAGCGGCCACAAATCAAGGTAGAAGAAATCACCGAGACCGTACCGCTGGCGCATCAAGTGTGCGAACAGCTGCGGAGTCGCATCCGGGGGTAGACTGCTTGCGATTTCGCGCATGATTAAAAAGTGACCCCAGAGCGCGTGATGCGGCGGACCAGGGAGATTTTTGAACATGCTGCGTTGCTGGCGCAGTCTCACGAGGAAGTAGCTCACGAGAGCGACGGGGACGAGAAGTAGAGCGAGCATGGTTGTATTCGGGAGTAAAGGACCAGGAGTCGTCGCTGGTAGAGTAGATGCAGAGTTGGAGTGGAGAAGAGACGACGAGGTAGGCTAGGTATTCAGCTTCAAGCATGCTGTTGAGTTTGGTTTGGTTTGTTGTGTTCTTCAAAGGTGAGACGATTGAGTCTTTTTATATTCGTTCCAAAGGGGCGATGCTGAATCTGTATGGTGGTGTCGTGATGTTGAATCTATTTCTGGGTTGATGGGGCCAAGAGCCCGTATCCTAGCGGGTGCAGATCCTCTGAAAATAACCAATGCAAGGCTGAAACAGGGGCTTGGCAGAGTATTGCTTGGTGTTCATGGCAGTGCTTCTTTTGGAGGGCAGATCTACACTAAACCTTAACTACGAGATTAGGGCTGTGCAATTGGCCCCCAATTCTTATCACGATCCAACTGTCTTGGACTCTTGGGATATCGGATAGCATCTTTACATCTTCATTGCTCGGAACATGGTCAGAAAACTCTGGTACGCCCCGTATAGGATCAATCTTGCCTTGCCACTGCGAGGTCGTGTCGGATGGGGGCCATGGGGCCGCAGGATCAATCTCACGCCTCCAAAAAAGCGGCGATTGATGCCGCGGAATTTCTTCGGAATAAAACAATCGTAGTTGCACACTTCACTGTCCATTCTCCATAAGACTGTAGATTAGAAACTCTTCCAGAATATCCTCAACCTCGTCAACATCGATTGTCGCGCCCTCTGCTTGAACATTCCAAGTTCACCATGTTCGCCCTACGAGACGCAATCTACCTGATCGAACTGGCATTCTATGCCCCAATTATCCCTGCTATTATTTTCATCCTTCTACTGCATGGCAACAAGCACCCCTATACATGGCGTCCCATCGTGATTCCTCTCATCATTCTGTCCGGCTTGCGAATCGCGGCCGCAGGACTCGGCCTGGCAGCGATGGACCCCGCTAAATCCAATCTCTTGACAACAGCCACACTCCTAGACACAATCGGTCTCGCACCAGTGCTGTGTCTCTTGATAGGACTTTTGATCCGAGCGTAAGTCACCTCCTCTACTCGACACACTTTCTAACACACTCGCAGCAACGCCCCCGTATACAAAGGCCTCCCTATCTGGCTCTTCATCCCCCTGCAAATGATCACCATAGCAGCGACGGTGATGACCGCATACGGCGGCCGAGACCTCTACACAAGCCGGGATAGCCAAGCGGAGGACCTCCGCTTGATGCGCGCTGGGATCATCCTCTTCATCGCCCTCTTTTCTGGCATTATCATCCTCTCTGTGGTCACCATGCTCAAAGTCCGGGTGAAGTTCTACCGCACAGAACGTGCGGCTGTTATTTGTGCTTTGCTCTGTGTGCCCTTCATGAGTGTCCGGTTGGCGTACTCGGCTGGATCGTTGTTTTCGGGCGAGGGGTCGGTGTTGAACCCGATGTCGGAGGATGACACGGGGATGTGGCTGCATTTCCTCATGGTCATTGTTATGGAGTATATCGTTACACTGTCTTCCTCGGCTGTTGCTCTGACTGCGCGGAAGGTGGTGGTGTTTACGGCGGGAAGGGCTGATTCTCTCAAGGATGAGGAGATTTGAGATGTGTTGTTGAGGTTGCTTAGGATGGGTGTCTGGTGCTACAGTTTATCATTCTATGACTGGTTGTTTATTTGTTTATGTGCTTACTTTGGTTCAACATACTTGCTCAATGCCATGTTTTTGAATCTGCTCTGACTAATACCATGGTCCACTACATAATGTTCCTCTCTGGTGTAATCTAGTCCGTACTTAGAGCAGTTAGATGGCTTCAGTAAACCTATCATCCTATAAACCTCTATGAATGATGATTACAGGCACTGGACTAAGACATGAACAGAACAATATGTTCATATCATTCACAGAGCTATAGATATTTCTGTTGGTAGTCTTTGGCTAACTGGTAAGTTTCACTGTTAACAATATATATTTACATGGTATGTTAACATACATAACAATCAGTGCCGCAATTCAAGTCATACAGTTGCGACTTACATCCATGTCTGTTAGAGTTCTCTTCTACATACAAAGCGCAGATAAATCAGCACACACTACTCCTTCACATACGATCATCCAATTCCACCCGGGATAGGACAGATCTCTCTGCATGTAGGATGAAGCCAGAGATAGCCCGAATAACCACCTTCTGGAAGGATAAATGCTCACCCAAGGCATACTATTCACAGATCAGAGCAATCCAGATCGCATGAACCATCAATTTCGCCCCTTGCAGCTCACAGAATCGCAACATCAAGTCTACCGTTGACCTCGTCTAAGATTAGACACGATGCCCAGCGCCACATACGAGAAAATGCCTCAGGCGGAATCCTTCAAGCTTACCACCGTCTAGCGGCCAAGCAGAGGATGAGAGGGTGAAGCAGCCTTGTTCACGGAGTTGCTGGTTTTGGCCCCCGGGGGTTGACTGCGACACAATCCTGCAGACTGCAGTATTCTAGCCATGGGGATCTCCCACGAGGCACACAAGGTTATTCGGATATGCGAAGTAAACCTTGTGTTGCATGTTTGGAATCGGACTGCAAGGCCCACGTGGGGTGTTTTGGGGTGTTTCACCCTTGGGGCCAAATGGAGTGCAGAGCCTCGTATAAGTTCCAGATCCAGATCTGCTGAGAGGCGCAAGGGGCCTTAGGGGCTAAAACTATTTTGGATTAAGGTTATTAGACCAGGACGCCTCGGGTCGGGCTGATCTTGGCTGGATGGAGTCAAGATCGTCAAGACTACTTGGCGATGCTTATTGGATTGGCGACGGCCCCAACTATCCTCGTGTTATGGAAACATATCCAAGTAAATGAACTGAGCTATTTGCGTTGGATGTTGGACTGCTAGCTATTGGTGGCTGTGTTCGCGATGGGTTCACGATGGGGGCCATATCACCTCGTACAGCCAACTTCCTCCGAGTCGAAAGTCTATAATACGCACTGAATGCGCGTCAAGTCGATCACTTCTCACTCACCAACCATCTCAACTCTTCTAAGCACATCACAATGGAAACCGCAATGGAAATCGCAAAGCTGCACAAGGACCTGCACAAGGCCAGACCCTGGCTCTACTACAAGCTCAGCATCCATACCCTAGGCCTGGTCCTTCGGTCTGGCATTGCAATCGCCAGCCCGGACCCCAAAGCGGACTTGCGACTCCAAGTCACCTCAGGTGTACACCATGGGGGAACCATCAAAGTCATCGTGGTACGTTACAGCAACAAAACAAAAGCAAGGAACCTTACTAACGAACATAGGCCGGCCTCCCGCGCACCGGCACCATCAGCATGAAGCGCGCCCTCGAAGAACTAGGCTACGGCCCATGCTTCCACCTCGCGGAACCTCTCTGCCAATTCGACAACCTCCGCCAAAGCGCCGCCATCGTTTACACAAAAGACACGGCCCTCCGGCGGCGCCGACTCGCCAAGCTCCTCCAAGGCAGCGAGGTCACCCTCGAGGTCCCCGGCAGCGCCTGCCTACCGGACCTGCTGGAGATGTACCCAGACGCCAAAGTCATCCTGACGGAACGCACCTCCGCGGCCGTCTGGCTGCGCTCCTGGCGCGGGTTCGGCATCGATCTGCGCTCCGACGTCTTCCGTTGGATCGGGTACTGGGTTCCTGGCGTTGTGGCGGCGAATGATCTCTACCGGGGATGGATGCAGCTTGCGTCTGAGCGGTACGGCGTGGAGCCCGAGCCGTCCGAGGAGCTGTACCATGCGCACAGTGTGTGGGTGAAGAGCATTGTGCCAAAGGAGAGGTTGCTGGTTTTCAAGTGTCAGGATGGGTGGGGACCTCTGTGTGAGTTTCTGGGGAGGCAGAGGCCGAATCCGTTCCCGCATGGCAATGAGGCGGGGTATTTGCGGTATTATAAGCGGGTGGCGATGGTGTTGGGGATTTTCTTGTGGCTGGTTGTTCTTGCGCTGGCTGTTATGTCGTTGTTTGTGATGTCTTTGGTTGAGTAGATGCTGGTGTTTTGTTTTTGTTTGCTTTTCAGCCTTTATACCTTTGCTTTTGTCGGTATGGAGTTAGAGATTTGCTTATGCTTAGCCAATTGTTTAGACCGAAGAACGTCGATTGTTTATATATTTCACCATGGAACAAATGCCTCAACGAGCTAGATGTTGTAGTATATACCGTAGAGAAATACTCGTAAGACTATACTAGAAGGCAGCACATCATTTCAGCAGAGAAGACATAAACTGCCCAGAAAATATTCACACCACATCAAAGCAAAGCAGCAACCGCAGCCGCAACAACAGGCGCCGCCGTGATGAACGCCCCCGCAGGCCCAGCATTCGCAGCACCAGGCGTCTTCGTCGCCTCAGGGGCAGTAAACTTCTGCACACCCGCCGTAACCACCAACTCATAGTACGAGCTCGTCGCCGTCGAATACGTGGCACTACTACTCGTCGACGACGCATATGTAGCACCAAAATCCGACCCAGACATCCCAACGCTCATCGTGCAGCTCGCGGACTCAGTGCGGGATACGATCTTGCACTCGTACGACTGCGTGACGGTGATATCGTAGCTGGTTTCCTTGCCGGATGTCGAGGCGGTGTACACGCCTGACACGCTGACTGTCTCTGGGCCCTGGATGATCGTCCAGGAGTTCTTGATGTTGCAGTCGGTCTTGGGGGCGCCCTTCAGACAGCCTACGTTGTAGGTTGTTGCGGCGGCGTTGATGCCTGCGATGCTGGCGCCGGTGCTGGTCCAGCCGCCGTACTTCAGCAGGGTGGCGTCCCAGGAGGGGCTGAAGTAGCCGACTGTAGTGGTTCCATCGGCATTGACAGCCAGAGCGTAGAGGGCTGCGGGGAGGAGGAATGAGGCACGCATTTCGATGGTTTGTTTTGGCGGAGACCAGAGAGGATGAAAAAGGCGAAAGATGATCAACAGGCAAGGTTGCGGAAACTGGAAAGAGAGAAACACAGCCCCTTTTAAAGGGAGGCTCTTGTCCAGTAGCACTAGCAAATGACTCAAGCAGCACGCTAGGATAACAACGGATGAGCCTCTGGATATATCTATCCACCAACCAGTGCTCTAGAATTAGATGCTGTTGGCACTATTGCTGTACTTGTCTGTGCTGATTGGCAGGTGTCTTCCAGGGTAGCATTCGGTAATATTTTAGTACAAAACTAGTCTCTCTAGCGCTCAGCTAAGACTCTCAGTAAATGGAAAACATATTTCCCCACTTTGTGGGGCGACAGACACAATTATTACTCAAGTTTAAAAGACGGTTGTTATGTATGGCCGCCCGGATCAAACACGACAACACCTTGATATTGAGTCTAATTAAGTCGAATTTCATATAATTACCTGGGCACAACCTTTAGCTAGTCCTGATTGCTCTTAGGTGTGATGTGGCTGAGTCCTGCGTGCAGCATTATCATACAGGATGTTTTTATAACTTTTCATTTTATGGCAGTTGGCCTAAATCTGTTCTCTTAAGAAGGCTTTTAAAGAGAGTGAAGTTACAGTAGTGACAGTCAAAATAGATAGTAGCGCATTGGATCTTAGAAGGTAAGACTGTTCAAGCAGAGTTATGATGGCCAATCAACAATATATTTTGACAATGTGAAACCATCAGTTCCAGGTAATGATGAGACACGAAGAAATTTGTGAGATAGACTAATACATGCATAAATATAAGTTATATCCTTATAGGCTAAAGACTCGTTGCAATCTGGAGATTTACAATACTGTCTCCAGTGTCTTGACTATAAATGCATCGTGAGGTCCGTACTCTGTAGCACTTGATGCTCCCTCCATTATCTTGTCTAGGCTGTTACTGCCTGCACGCCCCTTAATCCAAGACAGCACAGGTTCTCAGAGATCTAGGATGGAACTCAGACATCCTCTCCTCGACCACCAGCCAAGTACATTCATAGCATTCGGAAGCCTGGGTGTAGAGCCCTGGAGCTTCGTCGACACCTCCATGCTGCAAATAATGTAATAAATCTCCCGTGGTAGTCTTACATCTCTGCCTGGACCTAGCCGGTATACTTGCGAAACCATAATCCTGACATCAGGAATACTCTGCAAGCTAGAAGGGTAACACAAGGAAGATTCAGCAGCCGGGCCTTGCATGATAATATTACCACTTTCCGCCCCTTTGAAAAAGATATTCATTGATGTAGCAGACATGGATGGAGAGTATGTAGACACCACCATGTTAAGCTCACTAGAATTCTGGGAATGTTTCAGTGGGTATATCCAGGACTCTTTCCCTGAGTACGATACTAGAAGGTTTCATGGATATACAAACATCGGGTCTGTTATTATGCAGGCACAGTGGCCTGTATACTTTGAGGCGCTGGCCTACCATAGCTCAGACCAGTCTCAGGCGCCCATGCTACCGCCTAGACTTGTACTTCAACTAAATCTTTGAAGCTCGAAGAGGTACAGAATACGGATTGTGACTGCAAGTCAAGGGTTGGGAAACCAGTTGGCTGGCAGTATAGAGGGAAATTCCATTGTTTGCACTAATAATAAACAGGAAAGCAGCAAATCACAGGAAAATAAAAGCGTTCGAGTATCAAGTCCTGAACATATACTTAATTGTAAGGGCAATCCAGCGACACAGACCCAAATGGAATCGCAGTACATCCCCCCTGATTACCAGCGAAAACCGCAGAGCTCCCTTCACAGTTGACTCCCGACCAAGTCGTTATCTGGCAACCGGAGAAGCCAGTCGGGACGCTAAAGGAGGCTCCTGGCAAATTATAAAAGCAGGTGAAACCCGAGCCGATTTGGATCGTCGGGTTGGCGGATGAGCCCTCGCAGTTGTTTCCGGACCAGGTGGTAATATGCTCATACTTGTTCTCACAGCACCCATCACCTTGGCAGGAAGTGTTATCGACACAGCATTCCCAATCTCCCCCACAGCCGCTGGCACCTCCGCAGGAGAGGATGCACATGCCGACAGAGAGTTGGTCACCGGGAGTACCGTCTGCAAAAGCATAGCAGTTGTTTGAACAATTGATGTATGCGTTCTGAATACACATATTAGTTAGTCTCTATTCATGACCGTCAATGCGTGTAATGGAAGGCATACACAGTCACAGTCTCTCTTTTGATGTCCCGAGTTCAGTCGAGGGCCAGGAAACGCCAGGGCGGCAGAGGTCAGGATCAAGACAACAACGGCAGGCAGCTTCATTTTCGCAATTGGAATAGATACAAAAGGCTTTAGAGCTTTGCTTTTGTAAACTTGGAGCTTGGAAAAGTCAAACTGTGCGGAGGATGGTCTGCTAATGAACTTGATGATGATTGTCATTGAGGAAGGGGCATTGGGATGCTTTTATATCTTTCCTTTGCCTACTTTGTTGGCCAGGCAGTCTAACAAAGATAAGGCCCCCAAAGGACCCAATGTAGGGCGCCTGAATACCAAAAAAAAAGATCCCAACACTGCAGTACACACTACAAGTTGAGTCTCATGTTCCCCTAAGCCACTTACTCCTGAGAGACTGAGTGTTTACGGCGAGGAACCAACACGGGGATCGCTCCAATGACTGGATACATATCAAGTGTAAGGCGTCCAGGTCTTATATACTAAGCTTTTTGGCAGCGGGTCAGCGAGTCAGTCAGGACTCAGGACATTGACTATGGGGCCAAGCGTGATCCTATCATACAAAAAGAAACAGCAGTTCAATAGATCCAAGTCATGTGGCTCGCACGTTTTGTCCCAAACAGGTGTAGTGCGGTGGTTACATGCGTGATTTAAGCATTCGTCGCATACCCGTGGCCGTCACCACCGGCCTGACCTAAACCCCGAGGGAATTTAGCTCGGGGTTTAGGTCAGGCCGGTGGTGACGAGTACGTGGTAGTGAGTTTCAGTACTAGAGGCACTCCTGAACTCTCATCAACCCCGCGTACCATTAAGACTGGAGAGGAGGAGGTCAATAATCTTTTTAATACATGGTTGAAGGCAATATAACTAGGACCAGCAAGCAGAGCTACTCTATAGTGAAGTATGAAACAGTCTGCAAGCATGATAGTCACAGGATAAGTGCAGGAGTATCCCACATCTTATAGAACTAACATTAGTAAACATGGAGGCTCTATAACGCGAGAATCAGCAGTAATGAAAGTGACGCTCTCAGCCGCCTCCCGTGGACAAATTTAGCATAAGTTAATAAGTCAGGAAGTTGGGTCGAATGCCATTTAATATTTCCAACGCATGATGTTTGCGCTGACTATATTGTATACTTCCAGTCTATACACCGTAAGAAGGACGAAACTCGGCAGGCTGTGGCCGGTACGCTCCCGAGTACGCTTCCGATGCTGGATACAAGTTGTCACAGCCTTATCGCCAGGACACAGGGCAATCGTCCAGGAGCATAACCCCTCCTACGTGATCGGTTGTATGCTGCCCCATGAGGAGTCGATCATCGAGCTCAAATCTCAACTCCAAATGTATTTCATAGTTATGTTGATCCGGAAGACCAAAACTGAAACATCCTCTCTTCTCATTATGACAGTATATAGCCAGTATTGGGCCTCACTATATCCGAAAAGAAGTGGTAGTATGAATCGCTGCAACTCTTACATATCATAACTTTAAAACAACATCGTCACCTCTTCTCCTATTAGGGCCATTTAATTGTATCGTGCGTTTGGGTTCGGCTACCTAATTCCAAGACTGGCGTGGGAGCGCGGGCCCCCGTATTCAGGCAGGTGTTTGATAACGAATCTCTTAGGCAGAATAGTAATACATAATGCAGTAGTCGAGGGAGCAGGTATTTATGAAGGCCAATTTCCCTCTTCTATTCACCATCTGCTCATCTTATACAGTCCTCATGGCCAATACTCGTTTATCATCCAGATGGCATCCAATATGCCTGCGAGGTGCTGCACAGTCGGGGTCAAGCACAGTGGAGAAGCAACCGGGGAGTATCGCGACATTGACGGTGGTATATTTCCATCCCCTACACTTAATCCGATTTAGCTGACCTTCTCCAGTTGAGACATATCTCTCATATCCCGAGGACAGATCAACCAGGCATGGAGTTATCATCCTCACAGACGTCATTGGCCACCGGTTCGTCAACTCGCAGCTCATTGCCGACCAATTTGCGGCGAATGGGTATGTGGTAGCGATGCCTGATCTGTTCCACGGCAACCCGGTCAAGCTCAATAGGCCTGCCACGTCCACGTTTAATCTGATGAGCTGGCTGGAAGGACACCCGGCTGAGAGGGTGGATCCCGTTGTCGACTCGGTGATTCGGTATATGCGCACACAGCTCGGCTGCGAGAAGATTGGGGCCGTCGGGTATTGCTTTGGGGTATGCATGACAAACAGTTTGCGGCGTGATGTCTCCCGAATCATGATTCTAACGAAGGATACTATTAGGCAAAATACGTGGTTCGATTTCTGAGGCCTGAGAAGGGAATGGTTGACGTCGGCTATATCGCGCATCCTGGTTTTGTTGAGTTGGAAGAACTCGGCGCGATTACAGGGCCCCTGAGCATTGCAGCTGCAGGTGAGTGATACGTCTGCCTGTCATATCGTTGTAAAGCGAGGACAGCCCGCGGCTAACTTGCAGCCTCGCTCTGCAAAAACAGAGACTGATGACATCTTTCCAACATCGAAACGTCATCAGTCAGAAGTCATTCTTCGTGATTCTGGTCAGCCATACCAGATCAATCTCTATGGAGGAGTCGAGCACGGGTTCGCCGTTCGCGCGGACTTAACCAATAAGACGGAGAAGTTTGCAAAGGAACAGGCCTTCCTGCAGGCAGTCCAGTGGTTCGATGAATTTATCAAGGGTCGGACTGAGATGATGTCCAGATGGGGATCATGAACCAGACCAATGCGCCAACAGCAACGGCAGCTCTAACGTCCGCTTGAGGATATGATGGATGCCATCACACAGATCCGCGTGCTGGGAGGGACAATGTCGCTTGCAGTTTGATAATTTCTTCTCCTTTACATTCAACACGCCTATTAATTCATAATAGTTCTGCAATCATCACAACCACATGAAACCTCGCATACTGTCTATTGTCTCCCAGAGGAAGCCCACGCGATACGACTCGGTATCTGCCATCCAGGACTCGACTCCGTCCCAGCAGGCGGGGTGAAAAGGGCGTTTGCAGGGCTATAATTTGCAGAATATATTCAAGACTGCACTCGCGGCTCTGGGCCTTATAACGGCATGCTAAAGCAGTGTAGTAAACAGACCTAGCTTAGCGTAGGAGTATCGTCTTGTCCGAGGTCAGATGTCGATGAACGAACAGATGCAAATGCGGATGGCCTTTTGTCCGGATCGAACTGGATAAGGATTATACGACCATTTCCATACCCTACCACCACCGTATTCCCGGAGACTTGGTAGTCACATATGTGGTCATAATCAGGAAGACAAAGCAGACGCTGCCCACCATATTTGATCCAGTTCCCGTCGTGGTCAGACTCGCAGCACCATAATGTTTCACGCTTCAGCGCCGCGAGAATGATCGGGTCTTCCAAGTCAATATCACTGACGCAGCTCCGCTCTTCGGTTTCTATGTCCTGTATATGGACCAAACATCGCCGGGGAGCATAAATCTGTTCTTCAGTAAGGACTAGTTCTCTTTCCGATGCCGCATAGTCCACTCCGGAGACAATACCCGATAGAGCCACTTCACAGGCCCATGTTGTGCATGACCAGATTCGGACATTCCCGTGTCCGTCACAGGAGGCAAATCTTCCGTTTTCTGATAGTGTGAAGTTCGCTGATCCGGTATGGCCTCGCAACAGATGACATTCGCCCGTGGAAAGTTCCCACACGAAAATCTGGCCTTTGATTTCTGACGCGGCAAGGAAGTCATCATTGAGGAATGCATCGCAGAAGTAGACTTCACCAGATTCGCCAGATTCGCCGGTGTGAATGTTAAACTGATGTATCGGCTGGCCATTTCTGATGTTCCAAATACAGACGAGACCGTCTCGGGAACCAGAGGCCAAGAGACCATTTGAACCGAGTTTCAGCAAAGTGATCTCGCCACTATGGATTGGGGGACATTGCCAGGATGCACCTGTGTTGAGATCAAAGACGTTGATAGTGCCATTATCGTCACTTGCCAGCAGTCCTTCGGGCGAGATCTCATAGTAGCTATATATATGAGGATAGTGGAACTCCTTCTTCATTTGCAACGTGGGGGCGTCCCAAATGCGCGCAGTAGTCAGGCAAATGGAAGCAAGCCTTCCGTCTGGCAAGAAAAAAAGTCTCTCGAGCTGATCATGAAGAACTGTCGGATTTTCCTTGGGCCTTGTCTCCGCGACGTCCCATACTGAGAGCATTCCGTCCTCGCGTGCAGAGATGAGCATCTGCGAGGATGAAGAACCAATGATGTCCCCGGAAACATGACCGGTTAGTTCCATGAGAACATGACGGCCCCCTGCCCCTATGTCCCAGACAATGATTTTTCCGGACTGTTCCCGGGCGACAAGCCGATCTTCTCCGCAGAACGAAGGACAGTTGTAATAGGCCATATTGGGGCCGGACTCCAGGAGGTGGGTTTGCCCTGTCTTTAGGTCCCAGTACGCTGCTACTCCACCTAGGGGAACTGTAGCAACTCGCCGACCACTTGGAGATATGGCCACTCCCTTTATCAGGCCTCTTTCCCACTTGAAATTGTGCATACACAGTTTGGGCCCGCTGTTCAATACAGGTGTCAACTTCCCATCCGCGGAGACTTGTTGGATGGTTATGTTAGTTATGTTTGCCCAATCGATGCAATAATGATCATTGAGCCTTTTGAGTTTCACAGGAGCGCTGAATATACCACCATTCCAGTAGTCTTCGTATCCAGCGGCCCTGAATGCAAAGAAGTTCCCACATTGAGAGAATGCGAGAGACCTGGCTGCGTGGGAAAGATGGTCAAAGACAAACGTACACTCCAATGTAGGGAAGGCCCATAGCCGCACGGTTTTGTCTGCTGACCCGGACGCCAAAAACGTAGAGGTAGTAGACAATGCCAGTGCTGTGACAACGTTTGTGTGCCCTTGGACGGTGAGATACTTCCTTTCGGCTGGATTCCACAGGCCAATGTCCCCGTCCTCCGAGCCAACTGCCAATTGGTCTCCCCCGTCGAGAACTAAGATCGCCTTGACCAGTCTACCGCGGGTAGATACCGTCTGGCTGCATTGGCCCGTCGTCAAATTCCATACTCTTACCGTGTAATCGTAAGACGACGATGCGAGACGTTTGCCACACGGCGAAAACGAGAACGCCAAGATGTCGCGTGTATGTCCCACCAAATCATATTTGCGCCGCTGAGTTGATGAATCCCAGTTCTCGTACCTCGGGAAGATCGAGAAACAGCAGAAGAGAGAATTTTCCGATTCCTTGGAGCACAGGAAGTTCTGTCTTATCAGACTATTCTCTGGAGAAAACAAAATTGCAGAATGATAAAGCTGGAGTGGTGCTTTCTCGATGATTGACCGGCAGTTGAGGAGGAACAGACTGGCATCGGATATCAATGCAGCCAGCCTGGGATAGGGCTGGAAGTGACTCTAGGTGCAGCGTAATCAGTAGTGTACCTCTCGACGTTTATCACACTACTTACCGTAGGTAGATCACGCAACGCTGTAATTGAAAAAACTGCCTCTGCTATTTCACCCATCAAGACCATGCTTTCGACCCAGTGAAGGAAATGAACCTCTAGCAATCGTACTGTGGCTTCATGACAGTCGTCCAGATCGGCTTCCAGAAGGTGGTAAACCCAGTAGCGCATGCATATCGTAGATGTGAAGGAAGATTCCGATCCGCTGAATCTGGATCTATTTCGTTGGCTAGGATCCCCGGGTCGCTCAAACCATACATATCCATCTTGAGCGTGGCGTGCATCACTCCATAACAATTCTTCAGTACGTAAGTGTGCGCCGCAGCTGCTGTGTTCCAAAAAGGTTCTCCAACTCGTGACTTGTGGAGAAGAAAATCTCGAAACGACGGATGGTATAGTCGAATGGCAGTCTCCGGGGTCATAGAATCCTTGTTGAGAGTTTCAAAAATCGATGGGATGAGTTGTATAATTCTGCGAGCAGGGAACTGCGGAGGCTCCCATATTAACAACTCATCTATCTCAAGAGAGGATAGCAGCTCCCGCAGTACAACAACCGTTTCTAATACAAATGTAACCGCGGAGCAGAAGGGATCTAGTGGACTGGCACTATAACCTGGGGGGATAGCATGGAGGAGGATGCGTCGATAGATATCAAATAGCGCATCAACACCCGAGTTGGTGCTTCGTGCTATGTCTTTGAGCTTGCGGTCGTAGTCAAGCTCGCTTTCTCGAAGCAAACGACAAACTGCAGCAGCATAAACAAAGAGGTTGCCTCCTTGCCTTTGAATTGCCAAAACGTCTTCGGGATCTGGCCAACTTTTATCCTCAGGGCAGAATAGTTCTCGGATCTGGTTCAGTTGCCAACGAAGAAAGTAGGACACGTCGTGCTCTCCGTCTGCAGCATAATGCAGGTTCACTTCATGTAGCCTTTCCTTCGCGATTTGATGGAACCGAAGTGCCTCCGGTCTGCTTGTTACGAAAACGCGCAGTTGGACCTTATCGTCCCGAGCTAATTCGGCCAACATTGTGAGAAGTATATTAGCATGCCTCTTCCTGTCCCCAATGCACTCATCCAGTGCATCTATTACAAGGACGATTGGCGAGCCTTCACGTCCGGCCTCTGCAATGGGTCCAAGTATCAGTCGCTCCCATTGGGATTCAAAAGAAGCTGTTTTTATCATGTGATGGTGTTTGATCGCATCCAGAATCCTCCTGCCAACTGTCGGTTGATAGTGGATGAGATGGTTTGCGAGCGTTGTGAAAAATAAGTCAAGACCGGAACATTGACTATCCGCGATGTTGAAGAAGAAGCTGCCGCCTAACTTCTTCTTCCGAGCCAGGCTGGCCGCGATCGTCTTTGCAACAGTCGATTTACCAGTCCCAGCGTTGCCGTTCAACCAGAATATCGGCTGTCGGTGGCTTCCAGAAGGAGCAGTGGCCCAGTCCGTGATTTCTCGCCAGATCTGGACTCGAGTATTCTCGAGGCAAACGTCGTGGACATTTTGACCGTCGAAAGCAGCCTGGGGAGCATAAGGGAGAAGGTCATTCTATCCAAGATAAGCATATACTGGAGGGTGAGGTAACGTCCTCTCACAGAAGAGTAAGAGCAGATGCATACCTGAATGACGAAGGAGATATCTTCCGAATATTCATCGAATTTCCTTTTCCTGTCGTTCTTCCCTCGGTGTGGCTCTATGATGGAGAGAAGCTCCTTTCCATATGCTGCGGCCACCCCTGCAGCATATGGTTGCCATTTTTTGTTTTTGTGGGAGTCGGCGTAGTCGCAGATCCCCCGAATCACAAGAGACGGGATTTGATCCATAACTCCGGCTGCCTCCATCTCGAAGCAGAGGATTTGCTCTTGTTCTGCAAATTGCTGCCTTTTCTTCCCATCCTTCATAACCTGATTACCAGAAGCGATCGTCCCATAGTGAATGAACGGATGTGTGACTCGTCTGGACGGCCTATTAACCGCTTGCGATTTATCACACGCGTCGCATGACTTTGACTCATCTGCATGACAGTAGTCAAACCGGAAGAGTAAGTCCTCCTGATCATGCGGACGAACGAAGAACTCGGCACTGACTGAACTGGACGCCAGCGCTGCGGATAGAAACGTGTCGATACGGCCCTCTTTCCTTTGATATCTGGAATCTAACTCCGCAATTGCGTTCAACAAAACCGTCGGAGGCTTGTTCAAAGTGCCTGTTCTTTGAAACCTGCTGCCCACCAGGGCCTTGCCATAGTCATACTGTATCACGCCGCCATGATCGCCTGTGGGCTTGCTCACCACCACGTCGCCCAGTCGGATATCATGATCGACACTTGGAGCTCCTCCACCAATACCTACGACCAGTGCATATCGGATCGATGGAAATGTGGTTTTCATTTGCGCGACAGATACGGCGGCCGAGTTTGTTCCATAGACCCCAAGAGGCAGACAAACGATCACGATATTGTGACGTTGGATCTCTCCGAAAATGTAGCTGTTTTCATCTGATGGAGCCTTGGGGAGAGGCGGGTGCTGAGTGTCCAGCAAGAGAACCGCCGCTGTTTTTTCCAGCGACAGGGAGCATATCCAGGCCACGGTGTAGTCGTCGTGGGAGCGAGTAGTGGACATGGTCAATCTAGGTTGATTTCAAGTGTCGTTTGCTGCACATCAAGGATATGATGGCTTCAATCATCTGCCGCCGGAGGTTTGACGATTGTTATGATGGACGTTATCAATCAAGATGTAGTTCTCCGAGGCTGAGAACAGAGTGCTACCTATGTGTGCGGGGATGTCCTTCAATTAATTTACTTGGACATGCGCCACAGGTTATCTGCCACAGCGTGCAGGACTGTGTGACCAAACTCACCAGGCTGAACTCTCATGGCTGAAAATGTCAGAGGGAAGGAAAGATACACGTTGCAGATTCAGGATCACCCTTGTTAGATTCTAAATGCTGTATGCTATTATATAACCTTCTATCTTACACTATATTACATGCTCACGCTGTGATTAATACTTTTCAAATCTGGCCCGTATCCTTGCTCCATACACATAGAACCCAAACGGGATAAACACCATTCCCACCCCAAGAAACGCCAGCAGCCACGATGCCCACTGCAAGCCGAGGTTATGATACATCTGGGTGGTGAACAGCGGAAAGGCAGCGCCGCCTCCAGATCGCAAGAACACCTTAGCAGCGAGCGCCGAGGCCGCGAACTTATGGTACGAGTCGATGATGTAGTTGTTAACCGAGTAGTAGCAGAGCACCATGCCAAAGCCGAACGCGATACCCGACGAGGCGGGGCCGACCCAGATAATGTGTTTGTAGGAGGTAGCACCGAGAATGAACAACGAGATAGGGATGAACGGGGCTCCGATAAGCGCAGCAATGAGGCGGTCTTCGGGAGTCGGGGCGCGAGACTGGCAGACACGCCGGAACTGCTTCTCCACGAGGGGGGTCACGCATAGGGCGAAACCGGCGCCGATCAAAATAGGGATAAACATGAGCCCGATCTGCCCGTCGTTGTAGCCGTATAATTCGTAGAAGATGACGGGGAAGGCGAAGAAGAAGCCGTACAGCATGGCGTAGATGAGGACGATGTACATGCACATCAAGTCGAGGACGGGCTCGGTGAGGATCATCGTGATGGGCCGGACGAGGTTAGTGCGCACGATATCCCCGAAGCTCAGCTTGACCTTTTCCTGCTCGGTGATGATGTTGGGGTTGCCTGTTTCCTTGCGGAGCTTCTTTGCGCGGCGTTTCAGGATGACGGGGGCGTAGGTTTCTGGGATCAACCCGACGATGATCATGACTACACCGGCAAAGGCCATGTTGGACCAGAAGAAGAGGTCCAGTCGGTGCGAACCGACGTTGATCCAGCCGCAGACGATGGGGCCCACGACGGGACCGCAGTAGGGCGCTGCGGCGAAGAAGGCAATGGCCATGCCGCGCTCTTCGATATTCCAGATATCCGCAATGGTACCGCCAGCCAGCGACAGGCCGGAGCTGGAGAAGACGCCGGCAAGGAAACGGCAGGCCAGCAATCCACCGATGTTGGGAGACAGGGCGCAGGGGATCTGGAATATGGTGTACAATGCCAGCGAGATGATATAAACGGGACGACGGCCGATGATTTCCGACAGAGGACTCCAGAGTAACGGGCCAACCGCAAACCCACAGACCATGATTGAGACAGTCAGCGTAGCCACTTCGAGCGAAACATGGTACTTTGACTCAATCAGGCCCAAACCACCGGTGACGAATGCCGATCCATAGGCGACGCACACGACGAGCATCGAGACGACGATGGTGACGTACCAGCGGAAGAGATTGGACCAGTTGTGCGGATTGTCTGGGTCATTAATCGTAAACGTGACAAAATCCACGGGTTCGCCTCCCTTTTCCACATCCGCCGGCGAGATCTGCCGGCCCCTGCTGGTTGTCGGACGGATCGATTCAAGGGTTTCTGCTGGGACCAACCCGGTTTGAGTCTCGATGGTATATTCCTCGGGGAAGACGGGGTCGGCAGGTCGTCCGACTTCGGGGTAATTGATGCCAATATCCTGAGGACTTGGGCTGAGTCCAGCTTCGTGGAGAGTCTCTCGAGTTTCCGTCGGTACCAATTGGAGGTCGTTGGTGTTGGTGTTGCGTCGTGCTTGCGATCTTTCGGGAGGTTGGGTCGCCATGGTGAGAGTTAGCCTCCGAGAGGCTGGAAATATCTACAGTGATAGTAGTGGTATAGGATTGTGATAGTTAGAGCAAATAGGGCCTCCGGGATATATATACTCACATACCTCAAGTTGCCCCTTGAGTGGCCGATATAATCCCGAACGCCGAATTTCGGCCATCCTATACAAGTTACATTTTCCGCGTTAAAATTGGAGCTTGTACACGGGTTCCTCGGAATGTAACTTGGCATTGCATCGTATATATCTGACGTATACTTAAGTCGGATAAACGTAATGATGAAGTTGTCACGACATCATCATAAGGTCAATCACTTGCGGCTTCGCTTGGTCGTAACTCGCGTCTACCAAGATACTCTTTACCTGTCTACTGTCTACCTGTTTATATCGTTCTCAGTTTGTATCTGTAGCTGTTAATCTACCATATTCCCATAGATTGAGTGAAATACTACCTTACCATGCGCGGAATTGGAAAAGTAGGATGCATTATGTCATAGGGAGAAAACTCGGCACCGAGAGTTGACCGAACTATACAGAAACAGATCCTTCAAATTCAATAGACTTAAGTAGGTTTGAGAGATAATAATAGGCTGCTGTTCCAGAACACTCTCGTGCCGATTCCGATTCCGATCACTAGTATCCTTTCTACTCTGTAAAATATCACATATTACCTTTCTAGGCATCAATTTCCTTCTCATCTATTCGTACCCCTTACGGCCTTACCCCCCTGCCGATCTACCTCCGTCCATAGTTCGAGGATGATTACCATCGCCGCATAACCGACTGGTCTACTTGATAACTTCTTTGTTCACCTGATGCACTTAATCCTTGTTGACCTTGATCCAGCATTGACATTGCCGTCACTAGACCATGTGGATTCTCATATATATTTTTCATCCTGGAGATCTGTGCAATCTCCATCAGGCGAGTCCTTGCCGCCCCACTGTGGATAAAACCCATTATCAAAAGGCCGTGCGGTGTTCTGCTATAGAAGGAGGGAGAACCTGATATATTCCGTCGAATCTCATCATCTCGGCTTCCCTTCAAGTCTCCTGCAAAATTCGTTTCTCCATCTCCTCAAGAATCGAGTCTACTAATTTCTTCAGTAATATCTCCGGCGTTTCCTCCGCATCACCACTCTCCTTCAACAATTCTACAATCGTCCGCTCGATCCACTGCTGTGCCTTTGCTACCTGGAGCTCCCAAAGTGGCTTTGAAGCATCATGCTCATCAGTAATATAAACGACTGTAAGAATATTGTAGCTCAGTTCAGCAACACGCGACCTCGTGGCCTGTGACTCTCGATCGAACCTGGAGTTGAGGAACTCTTCAAGCGCGTTGCCATATTTCTGTCGCAGGGCGCTCATAAAGGAACTGCTGAGGAAGTTGAATTTACCGTCCGCTTGTTGCACGCGGAGGATTGTTTCCAGGGCAGGAAATTCCAATGGTGGTGTGTGGTCGGGATCACGAACTTCCCGGTCATTCAAGGATGTGTTCGATGAGAGCTGGGAATTGCCATTTGACGAGTCAGGCCAATTGCTGCGGGATTCATCCAGATCTGAGCTGGGAAACGGTGCTGGAAAATTATCGAAAACAGCGCCTTGGCTGAATTGAAACCCGCTAGCTGACTCCCCATCCTTATCCGGGGTTCTATACGCAGCCCTCCTACTGTCACGTCCGGATTCTTCTGTGTCAATGGCCTGATTGCTTCTATGATTGGCATTGGCCCAATGCAACACGCCGCGCTCGCGGACTTCGGCATTCGAGTTCAGATCAGAGAGCACTTTCATGTCTTTGTCCTCGTCCGGACCTTCATTGTCACTGCCCCTCGCATGAGTTGTAAGGGACGAGCTCTTTGTGCCCTGTAGGGATTCCGTTGCTTCAAATAACTGTACCTCTTCATCTTGGCAGTTGAGGTATAAGGTTTGACCTCGCTGATTATCGTAGGAGTCAAATGCCGGGATCCCAACCCCCGGCCCGAAAGCGTCAGAACTTGGAACATAACAAGCGCTCGTCACCGGTGATTCGTCCATCGGCGTATCACGACTGGTCTGAGACATGGAGTCGCCAGGGCTGAGATCGCGGTGTGTTTTAGGCAGTGCAAGAGGGTCCATATGCGGGGTCTGGTTATCAAGGGGGGAGGGGTTATTTCGAGCAGGTTCCGCGGAGGTGGTATATCCTCCCAATGTCACCCCGCGAACAGGACCGCGGCGAGCACAATAGGCAGTAGACCATTCGGGACGACCATAGAGACCGCGACCATGAGAGCCGCTTTGGCTGGAGAGAGTAGGGGGCGGGGGAGGAAGGGTATAGGTATTTCGTGGCCGGGTCAGTTGGGAGACTTCGATAGCATCTGCTTTATGGACCGATATAGCATGTTGCTGGGCCGTGGTACGGTCAATAGCCACATAGCTCGTCCACTTGCTAGGTATGGACCACATCTGCCCGAGGCGCTGTGCTTCGTGCTCCAGAACCTTCTCAAATCCTGTTGGATTGGTGGACTTGAGGATTGGATTAAGTGAATGCAGCCAGCTTTGCCCCGTCTCATAGTCGTTCATCAAGGCTTTCGCCGCAAGATGGTGAATGGCGGGTTGTTCAGCTACCGTCTGGATTGGCAGCTGTGCTGTGAGGTTCTGTCCTTTATCAGTTGTCGCAGTGATATTGATCATTTTGGGCAACGAGTCCAATCCGCCCTCCACCATGTAGTACAGAGAGTAATGTGAAAAGGTATTCAGGACAGGGATATGGTGTGGAGCCTGAACCCACTCTGGGTATTGCACTCCATATCCGGCAATCTCCCGCTCAGATGTCTTCATGGCAAGATCCTTGCCAAGATCCACATTGCACTGAAGGCGAGATGGTGTCAACGCTGCCTTCAACATTTGTATCACTCTTTCCTGCCACAAACCCATCGAGGACTCTGGCACAACCTCTGCATAGCCGCCCCCCTGCTGCCCGATACCCTCGACCAGGCGATGAGAGACTCGATCTCCAATTCCCAGAGAGAAGAATCTGATATTCGAACCATAGTCTGAGACCATTCTGCGCACTAGCTGAATCACACTGTCCACATCCCAAACCTCACCGTCAGTCAACAAGATCACACTGGTTGGTACGTCATTCTGCTTATTGTAGTGATCCAGAACACTATGCAGCGCGCCATAAATCTCTGTACCACCGTAGTTTGCTAGGAATGAATCGACGTGCTTCGAGGCAACATCCAAGTTCTCCTGGCTGTATCTCTTCGAGGAAGGCCATAACCATGTGACCTCGGACCCGAACGAGGCGATGTTGAAGGAGCATCCTTCAGGGAGACTCCTTAGGAAGATATTCATGACATTGATGATAGATGGGATCTTGGACTCCATCGACCCTGATCTATCCGCCATGAAGATAATTTCACCGACAAAATCCCCTACATTAACACGTTGACGAAACAGATCACCAGGGTGAAGGGTGACTGCAATCGTGGAGAGGGCGGGCTGACCAGGCTGCGTCGCAGCAATAGCCCGTGACTGCGAAGATTCGCGAGAGCTACACAGGATATGTAAGACAAAATCTTGATGAAGAAAGGAATTTCTGTCCGATAACGTCGCCTGACCCTTGGAGTAATCCACCGTGTCTGAAGATGCGCCCGCTGCAAAATTCTTGAAACTTTTGTGGGAAACTGCCCCCATTTCGACGGAGATTGGGTGTGATCGGGACTCCATCTTGCGGATAGCTGCTGGCATCGATACTTGGACATTGATGCGCAGCCCCTCCGTGAGAAGGGACTGATTTCCACTGTATCCTGGCGGCAGAACTCCGTATCGCGGCGCGATAGATGTCGGGATCGTGAGAACCAGTCCTCCCGTGCTGTTATCCACCTTCAGGAGGTTGGCATACGTGATCTCAACCTTGACTGTGGTCTGTGCAGGGATATTTCCCACGCTCGTCTCGAAAACCTCTGGGGTCAGTTCTTCAACCAACACCGCGACCTTGCGCTGGGAGACAGCATGTTTGAAATCTGCCCTTGCCGCTTCCTTGGCTTTCACAGCCCCTTCGAGAAGTTTATCGTTGCCGATCCAGCAGCGAAAAGTGGTGACAACCCATCCATCGTAAATAGGAAAGACGTATTTCACGTTCTGTGAGGTCGTGGACAAAGCGTTGCTGAATTGCTGCGTCACTTTCGTGGTGCAAATTCTTCCATGGACGTCAACGTCGGCCGAGACGCTCAGCAATGGCAGTGGGACTTCGCGAGCAGGAGGATTGTTTATTGAAAAGAACGAGGCAGCCGGGATGCTGGAGGAAGCACCAGATATATTCGTGGGCACGGCTTTGTTGGATGAGATGTGGGGCTGTGGAATGGTCGGGGTAGTAGAGTCAAGGAGGTTGGGATGGAAGAAAAGACCAGACTGGAGCCGATCAAACACATCCATGGCGGAGAAGCTATATCTGGAGAACAGAGAAGTGGGGAAGAAGAGGATCGACTAAGGAAGGCTGCGGCGCTGCGCCTATTTATACAAGTCACAACTCACAAGTCACATTTTCAGCCCAGCCTTGCCCGATTCTTGGCCATGGCCGTCAGCCTTGCACAGCCTCATATTCAGACAGGTGACAGGTGGCCAAGATCACGCAAGAGATCTCAAACATTCAGTCACCATAGACTGCTACATCGTCTTTCCCCCGATAGCCAGCGATTAATCGGCATGGCGTTCCAAATATCGATCGGCGATGTCTTGATGCTGTCGAAGCTGGCCTGGGATATCTCACAGGCCTTCACATCGGGCAGGAGGTCGGCACCTGCAGAGTTCCAGGAAGTACAGAATCAGCTCAGCTCACTCACCCATGCACTGGAATCATTGAAACCGCTGTCCAGGGAGGCTCCAGGACAAGACGATGGAGGCTCAGTTAGCAGTATCACGCCGATCCTGCAGAACTGCCGCTTCACTCTCGAGCACCTCGAGGCCCTCGTAAACAAGTACATGATTATCGAGAATGACAGTGGATCAGATGGATCTGAGAGGAAGCGGTGGCGAGAGGAGATCCGGAAGAACTGGAAGAAGGTGCGGTGGACAAGGGAAGGAGGCGATCTGACGAGGCTGCAGCATAATCTCGGCGTCCATATCAACAGCCTCAACCTTACCATCGCAGTCCTAAACAGGTGAGTTCCCTCCATTGATGTCCATTATGGTCGCTAAATTGTTGTCAATAGCGAAATCAATCAGAGTACCGGCAGGAAAGTAGAGGACGTTCATGGAATGCTGGGAGAGATTCATGCCTGGTTCACGAGCAATTTAAAAGGCCGAGTAGCAAGCTTCGAGCCTTCATCGAGGCCACAAGAAACGCCACCGGAGCTGTCTTTTTCAGTGCACTTGGGAGACTCCGAGCCGGTTGACACCGCTCCTCTATGCGACAATGCGTCTTTCAATGCAGATTGGCTCCAAATTCCAGACCAGCCAGTCTTCAAGTGTAACTGTCAGCTTCGACGCACCAGATACGGTGACATTCACGACGGAGAGCTCATTCAATACTTCCGTGGGTCTAATCTGTTATCGTACATCTATAAGTATTAATACCCTGTTAGTATCACCAATGAGCTTGATTGTGCGTTCAAATGGGCTTTCGCAGTCGTGGAAGATATGGCTGTCCTCTGGCAAGACGTCCCGGCTTACCTGTCTCATAATCCGAAGTATAAACCCATCAAGTATGTGAGGTTCTGTATCTCATTCCGGAGAGGCTACTGACATAAGAAAGAGCTTTCTGTATTCGATGGTGTCATATCCGATCTCGCTATCAGAATGGCTGGACAAGCATTCCATCGAGGAACGGCCTCGTTAATGGTGTCTCCATCCATCAACCCATATACAGGACTCCCTGTGATCTCAGTTCTGAATATGCTTTGGTATGCCAAAGGCGAACCCTTCCTAGGTCTTTCTTTCTAACACCAGTCAAAGCGATGCAAGTCGACTATACGGTAAGATCGAAAACGTCAAGTTGACAGCCAACGGACATAGTTACTCTACTGGCCCTATAGAATCAGTCCAGCTGGTCCACTACCGGAATTTGACTGGCGACGGAGCATGGGTGTCCAATGAAACAGCAGATACTATATTGGCTGCTCGCTTAGATACGCGCCATGTTGACTCGTCAGAGGATGAAGCGTTTGAATACACCATCACTGGTAAGCTCCTGCACCTCTGTGATCTAGCGGGCGACGGCTAAACTTTTCCAGTGAACGGTCAGACACATATCACCCACGGAGAAACAGTGTCAGACGTGCGTATATCCCAAGCGGACTGTCTTTCCAGAACAAAGTCTGGGCAAGAAAACATGGTGAAAGGTGTCGACATAGACATAGAGCTGACGGACATGAACTGTATGACCCCTCCCCCGATTTGTTCGTTACTAACGTTGCTAGCTGCAAGCTATCTTGTTCAGCAGCTGAAGCATCTGCAAGAGGGATTGCTCCTCTTCAAGGTCCAAAACATGCTACGAAGTGAGAAGCTAGTGTTCGAGTTGTACGTTCCAAATGACTACTCAACACGAACCCTAAAGTCAGAACTGACGATCCTCTGCAGAAACCTCGGCACTTTGATGGTATACGACTATCACATAACGGATGCCCTTCTTAAGCTCGTCTTTGATGTGCAGGCAAATCATTATCGCATGGTTATTTCGAATGCATCGAGATCGATATGTCTGAGCATTGAGTGTACGATATATATCATCCAATGAGACCCCGCTTGCCTGCTGATTGTGCAATCAGTGTCATCCGAAGCATTGCAGCAGCTTTCTGGATTGGACCAAATATACATCCCTTGCAATGGTCTGGTTTGGATCGCAGAAAGCAACTTGGATAGGACACATGTATACCAACAGCGAAGCAGATCAGCCGTGACATGTGCAGATGGACATGGTACGCAGGCTACTAGCAAGCACTTCATCCTATACTGACAATGTCTAGCGAAACAGCTACTTATCCTGATGCTGCAATCGGTAGCGAGAGGTATTTCTTGTCCAACTCATGTGTTTATAACCTGTATGTGCTGATTAAAGTGCAGGAGATCATGGGAATACCTACCCAATAATCGAAGGGCGTGGATACAATGAGTTGGAGGGATAGGGTCGTGTCCTACACGATGTGCGTTCAAGAACACGCCTATTCATTCAGAGGTCTTACTGTCATGTTGTAGACTACCTAGTGTCTAGAGCTACAGTGTCTAGTGCTTGATGAGATTTCACTTTCCGCGTTTCTAGATGGTTGGCAGCATGATATGATCATTTCTCAGCAAGAATAGCGAAGCGAGAGACCAAGGCGAGCTGCTGGGGCCTGTGTAATCAGCGGTGATGTATGAATGGTCAGCTAAGCCGGGGGTATATATCAATCTCCGCGAGGAGCATGAGTATATTCATACGTTTATGTTGACAATAACGCCTCGAGGCTTCAGCCACCAAGGAAGGGAGTACCTTAAGCGTGTTGAATTCTTGATCAACGCATCTGCAGCGACGGCAAAGTCCTCTTAGCAAAGCGCAGGCCGAACTCCTTCTATCATTCTAACACTAACCAGTCTTCTGTGACCGGTTGCCGGGGGAGTAACAATCCAGGACAGCTTTCATAGCAGCAGCCGCCGTCGCCGCTGCAAAATCTTGCCATTTTTTGTTCTTGTGGCTGTCCGCATAGTCGCAAACCCCTTTGACAATAATACAGGGCATCTCATCCCAAATCCCCGCCCCCTCCATCTCGAACGCGATAACACCGGTTTCTTTTGCAATATTGTCGCGATCCTCACCAGACTTGATCACTGCGTCACCAGATGCAATGCGCCCAATATGAATCACAGGCTCTTGCACGCCGCTGCCACCGTCTTGCTCCAGCTGTCTTTTCGCGTTCAGTCGTTGCCGAGGGACCAAGTGCATCTCACTGCATTGGAGCTCTGCGCATGATGATCTAAGAGCTTCCTCACACACCGGATCAGATTTTGTATGACAATCTTTGCAAGCGCATCTCGGCGCTCCATGGTGCTTATGACGGTAGGTCGGCTCGAAAAGCTTGTCTTCTCCGGTTCCGGGATAATTATATTTGGCCCGACGCCTTTTCTGCGTCGCTTTTTCCTGAAGCTGTTTAAGATGGCAAGCAGCTCGCCGGTGAAGATTCTCCAAGCCACGTTCTGTTTGCAAGTTCTTGAGCAAGATGCGGATTTGTTTATTTGGTGGGCCCAGGCTATCCTCAAGGGTATCTTTTCGCGCGAACCTGTCCGGATACTGCTTCCCAAAGTCATACTGTACAATCCCGTTGCTGATGATGACATCCCCAAGCAAGACTTCTTTGTCATCGCCTTGGCCCTTTTTGGGAACACCGCCACAAATTCCGACAAGCAGGGCCAGCTGTAAGCCTGTATAGCTTGACCGGACGCTTGCGGCGGCACCAGCTGCGCTAGCTTTCCCCGTATTAGGAAGAAGGGCAAGGACGACGTTGTAATTCCCAATACGACCAGTCGTATAAGTGTTTGGATCCCCAGCGGCCCTCTCATAACGATCGCCATTTTCGTCCCAGAACCTATCGAAGAGCAACGATACAGCATCGTATTCCAGCTGCAATGCGCAAATCAGCGCGATTTGGAACTCTTCACGAGAGGATGGCTGTTGCTCATAGCGATCACCTATTGGCAAAGGGTTCCCTGGCGCAGGTCTGTGGTGTTTCGGTTGGTAGCGGCGGTAGAAATAAAAAAGCGCAAGTAGAATCAGGAGGGCGAAGGCAGTAGACCCAACTGTAATGCCTGCAATTTCCCCCTTGCTGAGATTCGTGTGATTGGCAGTTGTTTGGTTCTCTGAAGATATAGATTAGAACTTCCTGTGCTCACAGTTTGCGGTCCACCTACCCGTTGGTTGTGCATCACCTGGACTCCCTCTTGTTGGGCTCGAGTTATTAGTGGTTGAGCCTACGGTCGAAGCTGTGTCAGTTGCAACAGTCGTAGGATTAATCATATTTTCAGGCGACGACGGCGAAGGCCTAAAGGGAATCAGTCAGCACTCGGTAGAAAAGTCCACTGCATTGGTAAAGAGATAAAGAAACTAGCAAGTAGAATACAAAGCCATACTGCAATAATACCCGCCACCCAAAGGCTAGGACTTCCGGCCACCGTCCTTGCACCAGTAGACTTGGTAACAGTTACAGTGACGTACATAGTAGTCGGCCCTGCAGTAGTCGGCCCTGCCAGATGCTCCGTTGTTGTCGCGGCCGCTACGTATCCCAAATTGGAGCAATAAGAGTCGTAAAGGCTGGTTGCACTGGAGATATCGATGGACGAGTCACCGCGGGTACAGCCCTTAGACACACATGTGTAGAGGTACGAAGTTGCAATGGATTGATAGTCAGTTCGACAGTAGCAGTCATTCGAGGCCCAAGAAATGCAGTTTTGTGCACACCCGAGAACACTGCCAACAAGATCGTCTGAGCAGGCGCCTTGGTATTCATAGAAGCAGCTCGTTGCGCAGGGCTCCTGTTTGCTGTAGGCGTCGAGGGAGGCGAGCGTCTGCGGTGAGTTGTTGATGCCTGCCACGAGGACGGAGGCGAGAAGCAGTCCTATGATGGCAACGAAGCCGTCGCGCGAAAGGCTTGAGGGGTTCATAGCCAGGTTCTCCTAAATAGACAACCAACTACCTCCTTATGAAGCGAGCGATGTTATGAGACGATAACGTAGATGGTCGGGAAACAGAGGCGGCCTGACCAGGAAGACATTACCAACAGCCTGACTTCCTAAGCCGCCCCCTAATCCTATATATATGTCAAAAGACTCAAAACAATGCTAAGGAACTAACTAGTCCAAAATCGAGCAAGTCTCATCACCGAGCGAGCCTGAGTCACGGACCTCACGGTATACGAGCCTTGCCCCTCTTCAATCAACTTTGCCGTCTTATTATTTGATGCAGAGCCCTGAAGACTGGTTGGTGAGAACTGAGAACCAAGAACAAAGCAACTGTTATATATCTCCTCGTTGTGCTCACATTCTCTTCTCTCAATCTCCAACGACTGGAGTCAGCAGTCACTTGCTTTGAGTTGCAGACTTACATTCGTTATACTCTGTACATGGAGAGGCCCTGTAGAACATGTGACGCTATTATTGGCTTGGGTTAACTCTCAGATCTTTCTGGCTTATAGAAGAGTTGATTATTAGTTCTAAATTGAGTCGGTGCGTTGTCCAAAAAGAGGAAAGACAGTAGCTATGCTCTTGAAGCATTCCTCCAATCAGACCACCTGATTTAGCGCCTGGTGAATTAAGTTCCTATTAGGTGAATTAGAATATGCTCCTACTCCTCTGATAATACCACCTCTGTCAAGCAGCGTCACCCCTCAACCCACCCGGGTATTGACGCCGGCCGGTTAGTAGTTGGGTCCAGAGAAGGTTTGGGTTCTTGGGTTGGGTAACTTGGGTTTAACCAGTCTACTCTAGACAGTAAATATTTGAACTTCGAGTATAGCAGACTCGGAAGCTCTACGAGGTATAGAAACCGATTGACGACCATAGGGTCCTGTGTCTACTGGTCCTTCTTATCCGGGACAAGTAGGCTATTTTATGTACTATGCTATAAGCAAACATTCATGATAGATAATTGTAGATAGCTATAATTCTTTCTCCATTCAGTGCTAGAAGTAGATTTAAGACAACAATGTCCGCGTGCTTTCCGTTTAAAACTTGCTAAGAAACTTGCTAAGACACCTAGCTGGCTACTCTTTCTTCATTAAGAAGACTATGGAGGCACTTTTCATACACATCATCCCATAACTTAGTCGATATCTCCATATGTACTATAGAGCAAAGTAGGCCCCGATTCCCTATCCCACTTTGCAGCTAGACTATCGGGATGATGGTCCAAGCCCCTCCTAGTCTCAAATAACCATGATCTGGTTGTAATTCACACACAAAAACAATGTAATTAGGAGGGTAACCTACATCCTCCACTAACGTGGTTGATCTTTCGGCCGAGGGTAGACACCACCATCATTCCTGAAGAATCACAAGGCTGAGCAGATATCAGATGACACCTGGGTTGCTTAGCTGCTATATATTATCAATCTATTAGATGGCGGTTAGGGCGAGGCTGGAATAAATGTCACTCTGGTCTAGAGGCTGAGACTTAGGACAGTTGCCATTACAGTCGTGTTACAAAGCCCGCAAATACAGGCTTGCGAAATAAGGACCTGAGAAACATGGGGATAAACGCAATGATGTATGGTATGATCGAAGAATAAAAGAGCCCAAGGCATTGCCACAGTAATCTAAGAAACATGCACGCCATTCATGTTGGGCCCATCCCTCCAGTTCGCCCATTCTTTCTGGATCACCTCTGCATCATGACTAAATAGCCATTTTCTCCGATCGCCGTAGCCCCAGAAGACCGGGTTCTCCGCCGCATCGAGAGCCAACTTCTTGTCCCGGTCCTGCTGCTCCTGACCGTCGTCGACGTGGAGGATGTACTGGTGCTCGCGAGTCTTAGCCTGCACCAGGCTCGCCCGCGGCATGCGGATCTGCTCATACTGCTTTAGGGCCGCGGCCATGGGCACGTCCTGGGCAAGCACCTGGCGCAGGACGGCGGCGTCCTCGAAGGCTTGGGCAGCGCCCTGGGCCAGGTAAGGCAGCATCGGGTGGCAGCTGTCGCCCAGCAGCACGGCCTTGCCCGAGGGGTGCGTCCAGCGGGTGAGGTTGGGCAGGTCGCACAGGCGCCACTTCATGAAGTCGCCCGTGAGGGCGCACAGCTTCCGCACCTGGGGTTCCCAGCTGGCGAAGCGCTTGCACAGCTCGCTGTTGTCGCCCTTGACGACCCAGACCTCGTCCGTGGTCTCGTTGTGGGAGGTGGCGCACACGACGACGTTGTACATCTCGCCGTTGCGGATCGGGTAGCCGACCAGGTGCGCGTCCGGGCCACACCACGATGTCGTGCAGGGGTCGCGGATCAGATGGGCCAGGTCCGGGTCGGCCAGGAGTTTCTCGCCTGGGATGAGAATCCGGTAGGCGACGTCGCCTGTGTCTCGCGGGATGTCCGGCTGACCGGTAAGAAGGGGTCGGCAGATGGACTTTATGCCGTCCGCGCCGACGATCAGATCGGCCTGGAAGGTCTCGCCGTCCTGTGTGGTGGCGCTCGGCGCGTCGAAGTCGTAGGACGTGACGCGCTTGTTGGTAAGGATCTTGACGCCGGCCTTCAGGGCTGCATCGAGCAGGGCGGCGTGCAGGTCCGCTCTATGGACAAGCCAGTAAGGCGCCCCGTGTGTCTCGACGATGTTGGTGAAGGGCAAGTCGAAGATGGTGCTGCCATCCTTCCAGCGGATGAAGTGATATCTCTGTGAAGTCGACTTCTTCATCCTCTCCAGATCAACACCCCATCGCATGAGCAGCCGGCTCGAGTTGGGTGGGATCCTGATCCCCGCTCCGGCCTGTGTGAACCTCCATGTTAGTCAATTGATTTAGCATCTACAGTTGGATGCCTTACCTCTGCGAACTCAGGAGCTGCATCGATAATTGTGACCGTGTGGCCGTCCGTCTGCAAAGCCAGTCCCGCCGCGAGGCCGCCCAAGCCGGCGCCGACGACGAGAACGTTCAATGATCTGGACGCGTGAGGCATCTTGTTATTTCGTTGGACGGGAATTTCTCTGGGTTGTGGTTGTCTCCCGGTCTGCTCAAGTAGGTCATCCAATGTCTCGATTCGCTATCTATCTCAAGGAAGATCACTTTATAGAACTCGTGATGGCAAATTCAACCGACGGAGATCGACATTCGCCTCTGAGACCGTCTTGTTTCTCCGGTCGTGATCCTCTGCATTTCCGGATCCGCTCCCCTGGATACAGGTTGGCCGTCGGAACACTGCACCCGACGGGTGTCGCTGCATTTGGCCGGTCATCGGAGAGCATCCTATGATCCTAGTGGAGGCCAACTCCCGACGATTGCTTCTATTTGCCTACTAGCGCGAAAGCAATACGAGACCAGGATATTACACATTCTGGGAATGCGGCTGAAGAATGACTTGGGGAAAAATTGGTTTTAATGCAAAGTCTAGATTGACAGGAAAAAGAGTGCTATCTAGGCAAGGAATTTGGTGATAACCTCGCAAAAGTCCTCGAAACCATCAATGTAGGGAACATGCCCGGCACCCTTGATAATCTCCATCCTCACAGGAACCTTCTTTCCACAGCTCCGGAGGCTCTCCTCGATAGCCTGCCGCATCTCCTGCATCTTGGCTGGAAGGTCCGCATCCTTCTCCCCGGCGACAATGAGCGCCTCTTCGCAGCCATGTCCCACCTTCGGATATAGCGGCCTCAGGTCGAAAGTTGGGCTTCTGAGGGCAGCACAACATGCCTCGAGCCCCTGGATTGTAGTTGTCGCCATGGACTTCTCCATCCTCGCCGTCTCCTCCGGATGCTTCGCCATCCAGTCTTCGCCGAACCACCGCTTCCGAGTGTTTGACAGGTCCTCGGAGATGGAACCCGACTGCTTGACAGTGCTTACCCGCGCGGCGAAGTTATCAGGGATGCAGGCCACGGCCGGGGAAGCGGCGATGGCGTCGGCCACGACGATCTTGTTCACGATGCCCGGGTGGCGGGTGGTAAAGTACACGGCCTTGATGCCGCCCATCGAGACACCAACCCAGGCATGCAACCTGTTGATTTTGAGATGTCTGAGAAGGTGGTAGACGTCGTCCGCCAAGGTCTCGAATGTCATGGATGTCAACTCGGCTTCAGTAGGTGCACCCGAGCGTCCATGGCCCGGCTGGTCGTAGCGGAGGACGCGGAAGCCTTGGTTTTCGAGCACAGGCACGACGCGATCCCAGGAGGTCAGATCTTCGGCCAAGGAATTGGAGAGAAGGACCACGCGATCGGAGGAACCGCCGGACGACAGGGTATAGGCCATCTGTCGCCCGTTTGGGAGCGTGAAGGACTCGCTTGTAGATGACATCTTGTCGATTGATGCGTGCTGCGTCCAGCTGACAAGCAGAGCCAAAGACGTGAGAGGTTGTAATGATAGAGATTCTACCAGTCGGCCACTTCGTCGGATATTTCCATGTGTGGCATGCGGGGAAGCTATCCCACTTCCCCACAGTTCCTCCCCGGGCCTGAGAAGATAAGCGTGGCATGAACCGGGAATATAAGTCCGTGTCATCCCCCTATTCCAACGTGCATACGGTTCATTGCTCCGACGCTTCTTTGCCTCCGCAGTACTCGCATAAGCTCCCTGTCAGTTATCCTACCATCTACGCAAAAGAGAGACCGAGTAGACGACCATTCTACGCGATGGCCGAGGTATCGGCAGCAGCACCGCCCAAACGCCGGCTGAGGAGGATCCCAGACGCGTCGCGGAAGCGATCCGCGCATAGCTGTAAGTCCGCATGTTTGCAGCTCGCCTTATTGTAGGCGAGTATGAAGTGACCCGGTACTGAGACCTGCGCTAGGCGACTTCTGTCGAAAGGTAAGCTCCCAATGTGTCGTGATGCAGGAGGATCAGGGTCATCCCGTGCATCCAAGGCTTTAAGCTGACACCTGGGTTTTAAACCCAAACCGACAGCGACGCTGCAAATGTGTTCCACTGCCATCAGGACACGGATGTGTCATGTGCCAGGACCACAACCTGGAATGCTCTTATACACTTCCGCGAAAGACCAGGTTCTACGGCAGCGTGGATGATCTGAGTGATCGGTAAGAAGCATTTAGATAACCTTGGAGAAGGTATTGACGATGTCTGCGATCCCACTAGATATAAATGCTTAGAGGCCATCGTACGTGGTGCATTTCCCAATGACGGCATCTCCACTGTTCCGGAGCTCATCCGGCTGGGAGAGCGCATGGGATATGCCATGCCGGACCTATCTCAGAAATCAGGAGAATCACCCAGGATAGAGGAGCTGGTGAGAGGCTTCTCCACCGAAGCGGGAGACCAGCGCCTTGCTGGGTCAACACAGTGTGCATCTCCACCGCCATCAGGAACAGGTGCTCTGAATGTCCGTACCGAGGATGAAAGAAGGCACTCTTCCGGCCAAGTCCAGGAAAACAACTCCTGTACAGATGAACCTGTCGGACTCATTAGAGACACCACCGGGCGAGAGCATTTCATCGGCCCGTCTGGAAGCCTGCAGTTTCTGGGCCAGCTCCGAAGGTTACTTCTTGTATCCCGCAGCGAGGATGCCGTGGGGTCCCGGACACCCCCTCGCCTTACGGCCACGTTCACCGACGAAGATGCAGCGCAAGCTCTGGAAGCAGATGGTGACCAGAGTCAGCTCGCCGATTTGCCTTCTGGAGGCACTGCCAACGGTGCCAATGAAGGCCAGGAGATTGACGACCGCTCCCCTGCCTCCTTGGGGTCTGCTCTTGTCCGGGATTTTTCCAACATTCCCATCAATGACATCGAGGAGATAAGAAGGCAGCTTCCGCCTCGCCACGTTCTCGATTCTCTGATGCGAGTATATTTCAAGAACGTCCATCCAGACTTTCCCTTATTCCACCGCGGTACCTTCGAGGAAGAATACGAGACCTTCATGTCCAAAGGGCGGTACTATCATCAGCACGCTAGTGCGGGTGTCCATTTACCTTCTCCCACCTTACCTGAACCAGGCTGGTTGGGCTGTTTGCATATGATGATTGCCTTCGCCTCGCTAACTGGCTCTGTCGATGTCGCCACCGACCTGGATCTTACTTCCCTCTGTCGCCATTGTGCCAGCCTTACCCGCCGGCTCCTGCCTCAGTTTATCTCAAAGTGCACCCTCTCCAACGTCCGAGCCCTCCTACTTCTGTCCCTTTTCCTTCATAATCACAACGAGCGTAACGCGGCTTGGAACCTGGTTGGGACTGCCATGCGCCTTTCCTTCGCCATGGGTCTGCACCGGGCCAGCGACAACGGGTCGCACTTCCGGCCCATGGAAAGGGAGGTGCGCAAGCGCGTCTTCTGCACGCTCTACGGCTTTGAGCAATTCCTCGCGTCCAGCCTTGGGAGACCAAGCGGGTTCTACGACTTCGAGGATGTGGAGATAGTCCCTCCGCGCGAGGGAGTGCTGGACAGTGGGCAGGACGAGGACGACGAGTTCATGAAGCTTTCGCTGAGGCTGCAAGTTATCCTGGCCAAGGCCAGGGTATCCCTTGCCGTCAAGACGCTGGCTGTGGACGGTCTGGCTCGCCAAGAGCAGTCTTCGAGGGAGACGCTGGGGATGTTGAAGGCGTGGAGGGACGATCTTGCCTCCCACCACATGTTAAACATCCCGTTCATCAGGGAGACAGATGATCCGCTTTGCCAGGACGTCGAGGAGATGCCGCGAATGTCACTCCAAGATCTCAAGGCCATGATGGGTTGGCAAAGCCGACCTCGACTTCGGGCTGCCCTGGTCTTGCACCTCCAATACAGGTACATTGCCGTCCTAGTGACGCGGTCTTCTTTGCTGCGATATGTCGCGTCCGCGCAGGGGAACGAGGCCAGAACCGACCATGCAGCCGCCTCCGCAGGAGAACGGCTATCGGACATCTGCGTCACGCACGCCGTGCAGCTATGCCGGCTCATCTTGCTGGCAGACTCCTTTGGCCTGGTTAATGGCATATCTGCCATGGACGTCTTCTACGCCTACTGCGGCGTAATGGTGCTCATATTGCGGTCGCTACGAATCTCTAGCTCTGCAGGCCACTACTATGACCAGCGCGAGGCGCAGCTGCAGCTGGAGTTGCGCAAGCTGATCGCTCAAACGAGAGAAGTGCTCTTGCGTGTGAACAAGTGCAGCACGATGAAGCGGTTCGCGCGCGTCGTGGCTACCTTCGAGGATGGATCAAGGCAGGATAACATCAGGCCTGCTGATGCTTCTGCCAATCGGTCAACGGTCAACCATTCTATCCACGCCGCCTTAGACGGCGGGCGGGCGAGCAACCTGGCTACGGCAAGCCATCCAGGTGCAGGAGCATCGCTGGACACGTCCTCCTCCCTGTCAGTCTCGCAGCAAGAGCCCCTTAGCTTCCAGCACGGACATGGTACCGGGATTGCGCCGAGGCTCGGTATATCAGATCCCTTCTGGCAGCCAAACTTATTGACGTCCTTTGACGGGGAGCCGGAGGCAAACGGCTGGATGATGGACCCATTCCTCGCCATGGACGGGACCGGCGTTGTGGACTGGGGCGATATTGAGTCGCTCTTGTCACGGAATCCGGGTCAATAGTCCTTGGCCGAGGCAGAGCTGTGAGGCAATAGTGTATAAATCCCACTTGTTCGGGAGCAAGCATCCGTCGGGATGATCATGCCGCACCTTCAAACCAGCACTTACCAGTTACTCCTGACTTCCCCACATTCCCTGATGCATTGGACTCGATCAGTTAGCCGATGCGGTGCTGTAGTGGTCCTGACTGCATTCTTTTTTACAGCTCCCTCCACGAAATTCCCTAGGACAGAACTTTAAAGCTCAAAACCATCCTGCTCACTACACGATTACTGATTGCGGGCACAAATCGATCGTTTACAATGTCTCAAACCAACAGCGTCCTGTCAGCTTTGCAACAGTTATTCATCTCAGGAAAATACCAGAACAGCCAGAACAATGGGACCTTCCCCGTGAAGAACCCCATGACGGGCGAGACCATATACGAGTGCGTCTCAGCCTCTCTGGACGACTACGCCGCCGCGATCGAGGAAGCACATGCAGCCCAACCTTCGTGGGCTCGCCTCGGCCCCTCGGCGCGGCGGTTGATCCTTCTCAAGGCCGCCGACATCATGGAGACGTACATCGACAAGGACGCGCCGGCCATCCTTTCAGCCGAGGTCTCGGCCACCAGGGGATGGGTCAGGACCAACATTCTGGCCACAGCCGGCGTCTTGCGCGAGACCGCCGCCCTGGCGACGCACATCAAGGGAGAGATCGTCCCCGCGGACCGGCCCAGCACCACGATCCTGGTGAGCCACGAGCCCGTCGGCGTGGTCCTGGCCATCAGCCCCTGGAACATGCCGGTCACGCTGACGGCCAGGGCGGTCTGCTGCCCGCTGATCTGCGGGAATAGCGTGGTGCTGAGGCCGTCCGAGTTCAGCCCCAAGTCGCAGCACCTGGTCGTGCGCGCTCTGACCGAGGCCGGACTGCCGGCGGGGTGCCTGCAGTTCCTGCCCACCAGCGCCGCCGACACGCCACGGGTGATCGAGTTTGCAATCCGGCACCCGAAGGTGAACCGCGCGAACTTCACGGGCAGCGACCGCGTCGGCCGCATCATCGCGGGGCTGTCGGCATCCTGTCTGAAGCCGTGTGTGCTGGAGCTGGGCAGCAAGGCGCCCGTCGTGGTCCTGGAGGATGCCGATGTGGAGGCCGCCGTGGAGGCAGTGGTCTATGGCGCCATGTCCAACAGCGGGCAGATCTGTATGTCCACGGAGCGGGCGATCGTGCATCGCTCCGTGGCAGCGGCCTTCAAGGCCCTGTTGGTGAAACAAGCACAAAACCTGCGGGTAGGGAACCACCTGGAGGATTGGGACGTGCAGCTCTCGGGCCTCTTCACTGCCGCCTCGGCCGAGCGCGTGCTCGGCCTGCTCAAGGGCGCCGTCGACGCGGGTGCCACGCTCCTGGCGGGCGACCTGGCTCTTCACGGCCCGTGCCGGACGATCATGGCCCCTCACGTCCTCACCGGCGTCACGCGGGACATGGACCTCTTCCACCGCGAGACGTTCGGCCCCGTGCTCTTCGTGTCCGAGTTCGACACGGACGACGAGGCCGTCGCACAGGCCAACGACAGCGAGTTCTCGCTGTGTGCCAGCGTCTTCTCGCGGGACGTCCTGCGCGCCATGGACATGGCCAAGCGGATCCGGACGGGGAGCTGCCATGTCAACGGGCCGACCGTGTACGTCGAGGCGCCGCTGCCCAACGGGGGCGTCGGCGGCGCGAGCGGCTACGGCCGGTTCGGCGGTGTTGCGGGCATCGAGGAGTTTACGGAGAGGCAGATCGTGAGCTTGGCGAGGCCGGGGATGAAGTATGCGTTCTAGATAGCACTCATCTTAACCTGGTTGAAAATGAACATTCTGGTCCAGATTTATCTACATGGAACTATCATCATCTATGGAACAGAACAGATCCGTTTTATGGCTCCAACAGGATCCCCCTATAATTATATTTCTCGAATGCGGGTGGGACTAGTTCCAAGGATTGTATTACTAGGTTCCCACACGTTATGATTTTAGAACAAAGTATTCCCAGAGACCGTATGACCCATTAATCCCTACTCCAGCCCGGGTCGCCTCCTTTGTCCCGGATCTGTTTGCCCCGCCACATCAAGACACCCACAGTGAAAGGGAAGAAGAACACAGTCAAGGCAGCAAAGAGACCAAACGGAGAGGCGATTCCAAGCTTGGCGATCATCGGCTGCACAAAGAACGGACTTGTATAGGTGAACAGGTTGCGGATGAGGTTGAAGACCAAGTTCGCCTCGGCGCCCTGGCGAGGGTAACATTCTAGGATGTAGGTTTGACTAGCGAAACACTTGTCAGCCTATCCGTCCAGCCTCGCTGAGAGGTACAGTTCAATAGTGAAAACAGGGCATACATAACCGTGGTGGCAACCTCGATGCCGAAGATGTAAACAGCCTGCCCGATCAGAGGAGTAATCCAAGCCTTTCCGAACTGGATCGACGTGCCGAACATGATCAGGCCGGCCGGCACGGTCACAAGCGCCGGCCAGATCGCCTTCAGGCGGTACTCCGGGCGCCACTCGCGCCCCTGCTTTAGGGCCCGCTTAGCGATGAGATCCAGCGAGGGTCCTGCGTACGCCTCGCCGAGCAGGGCGCCGATGAGGCCCGAGAAGCCCGACAGCCCGATGCTGAGCACGGAGAAATTGTACCGCGCCTCGAAGATGAGCGGGATCTCGGCTGTGATGCCCACGTGCATCATATAGGCGATGCCGAACCAGAAGGCTGATAGTATCACCGCGGGGTACTTGAAGAGGACAAAAGGGCGCGTCGCGATGAAGGCAAAGCTGTGCTGCTTCTCCTCTGAGCGCTTGGGGATGTGGATCCCGTAGCGGTCCCAGAACGTGGACTTGCCCGGCGTGGAGGTGGAGATACTGATACTTCGTGTCTCTCGGATGTAGATGGTCTCCGGGAGGAAGAAGATCTGCATGATGAAGCCGGCGGCCATGAAAATTAGGGGGATCCACTGGGAAGCCGGCCAGCCCAGCTTGTTGTTCTCTATGATGGGTCCGCCGATGCTGTCAGAGGGTCGAGTCAGCTGTTGCTTCTCCAGAAGTCAGCTGTTGATACATACATTGTCCCCAAAAATGGTGAGACCACAATGGCCAAGGTCGACACACCAATCTTCTTTCCCTTCTCGTGGCGGAAGAACTGCGGCATGGCATGGTCAGCTCTTTCCGTGGGCTATGATGCAAGGAGAATTACAATGTCCCCGATACTCGCTGGCCCCAGTGTCCAGAACGCCGAACCACCAGCACCGAGGATGACGCGGCCAACCATGCAAGACGCATATGTCTTGGACGTCGTAACAACGACGGCCCCGACGATGGCGATGATATTACTCATCAGCAGCACCGGGCGACGGCCTATAAAGTGGCTCAGCGGGCTCCAGAGCCAGGGCGCCACGGCGTAGAGAGCGACGGGCGTGTTGCCCAGGTAGACGGCCGTAGACTTGGAGACGTGCAGGGACTTGGCCAGGGGCACTGTCCCTGTGACCAGCGTGGTCACGGCCACGTAACAGACGAGGGCCAGATACGAGATGGTGAACATGGCGGCGTGCTTGCCGAACCAGGACCAGTTGAGCGGGTCGTTGGGATCGTCGGACGGTTGCGGCATCAGGACGATGCCGTCGCGCATCTTGAGGTTGGGCTCTACGGAGACGGCATCCTCGCACTCGGAGAGATTCTTCTCGGGGTCCTCCACCATGTCGCTGTCTGTATCTGAAGGGGTCAGCATACGCCGGCGAGGATAAATGCTAGACTGCGGGTGGACTCACGTGGGATAGCTCCTTTTTTCGTGCTCATGGTGATAGGTTCTTAACAGGAGTCCACAGGCATCAACTCTGGAAGGTTCCCCAGATGCAAGAAACGTGTCCAATTATAGGCAAAGCAAATCCACCCCCAGCACGTTCTTTTCGGAAGTGGAGTTCAGACGACTTAACAGTAACTGAATACATGACGGAAGACCAAAGCTATCAGCCAATTGAGCAGGGTCTCACCCCCGAATCCGTGAAATCGTTTACGTCGGATAGTTGTCCGAATGGCCCCCACCCTCACCCCGGACTTCACCCAGTCCCTTGGGAATTTGCGGGGAACCCCCAGGAATATCGGATGGTTGGCTCCGACAAAGCAACAGCTGCTGCGGAGATCCGTCTAAGAATCCCGAGCATTGCAGGATGCAGGGGCTAGGATGGAGAGGGGACGCGGAGAGATACGAAGTGTGTTTATTAAGATCACATCTTGCTTGCAGGCCGCTGCTTTCTTCCAGGACGAATCTTACCAAATCCACATCCTTTCCTTCTGCCCTTCCCCCACCCCATCATGGGCTCGCTATCTCTACCAGAGACGTCTCTTGCGGCGATCCAAGATAAGGAGACCAAGGCCATCTCCGTCGCCAAACGCCCAACTCCAGTCCCCGTCGGCACTCAAGTCCTCGTCAAGCTACACTACTCCGGTGTCTGCGCCACAGATCTCCATCTGGCCCACGGCAGCGTCCCCTACCTGCAGCCCAAGGTCTCAGTAGGCGGCCACGAGGGCACAGGGGTGATCGCCAGCCTCGGCCCCGACGTGGACGCCGCGGAGTGGCACGTCGGCGACCGGGTCGCGGTGCGGTGGGTGCACATCGTCTGCGGGAAGTGCGAGGTGTGCACGACCGGCTACGAGAACCTGTGCGCAAGCCGGAAGCTGGCGGGCAAGGACATCGAGGGCACCTTTGCCGAGTACGCCATCGCGGACAGCGCGTACATGGTCCGCCTGCCGGCTGGGGTGAGCGACGCCGACGCCGCTCCGATCCTGTGCGCTGGTGTCACCGTCTACAAGGCGCTCAAGATCGCCAGCCTCCGCGCGGGCTCGTGGGTCGCTGTCGCGGGGGCCGGTGGCGGCTTGGGTCATCTGGCGATCCAATATGCACGTGCCATGGGGCTCAAGGTCGTGGCCCTGGATGCTAGGAAACGGGATCTCTGCCTCAGTCTGGGCGCGGAAGTGTACATCGACGTGCTCGAGACGGACGATTGCGTGGCCCAAGTTATCAAGGTCACGGATGGGGGAGCTCATGGCGCACTCATCTGTGCCTCGTCCGGCCAGGCCTATGCTGATGCCGTCAAATTCCTGAGACGGACCGGCACCCTGGTGTGTATCGGCCTCCCCCCGAAGCCGACACCGCTCCCGCTGAACCCCGCGGACTTCGTCGCCCGTGGCATCAAGGTGATGGGCACATCTACGGGTGACCGCCAGGACACGGTGGAGGCCCTCGCGTTTGTCGCCAAGGGCCAGGTAAAACCGCAGCTAACTGAGAGGAGGCTGGAGGATATTGAGGAGATCTTAAAGGAGATCGAAAATGGGACTATGCAGGGTAAAGCTGTGATCAGGATATCCTGACTTGACGCCCCGAGGCATGTAGGTAGCATTTGTTAAGGCAGCCAGCGAACTATGCAATGTAAAATATCCCTATCCAGTAGTGACACACATTAAGGAGAAGGTATTGAGGTAACCAGTGCATGTTAATGAACTAGATTTACTCTGCATCTTGATTGACAGACAATAGTATTTGGTTTGATCAATACTGACTGTGGCTATTGACTGGGTCAATAAAGGAACACAAAGCTAATTATCAGCCTTTGGGCACCTAGATGGTGTAAAGGCTCCCTCTAATACATTCAATAAGATACAGGATCCGGCCTCGAAAATATAATCCACTATTGCAGTACCAGTCCTCTTGCAACAATAGCTCGTGTAACCCAAGGCAGAAATATACCCAGTCGATTTGTGTCCCTGCTTTAATTACGTCTTGCACTTCGAATACAAGATTAGGGTTGCAGCGCCTCTGCCAGTATGAATCAGGTAGTCTCCATTGAAAGGCCTCTAGCACGTTGCGAGTATCTTGGATTCTCTCGTGACAAGGTGGACGGCTCTGGTAGATCGTATCAATGATGATCATTACGATTTCGACTGGAATATCAGCAACAATAGAACGCAACTTCACAGCGTGGCCACGGGTTTTCTCGTGCTGTTGAGTAGCCCTTGCGATCAATGTTTGGATATCACGGATTATCAGGGGACTCGAGGACGTGTGTATGCGGTAAAAGGTTACTGTCCTAGATATGTGGTAAAAGGTTCCTGCCGCATATCTGGGACAGTTCTGCTTGATCCAGGGTGCCGCATTGTCATAGCATGGATATTCAGAGGTGTCATGGGCTAGGTCCGGCATCCAAAGTGTTCGGTCAGCTCTCCAATATATCTCGATAGCTTGTATAAATGCGCGCAGGTCCCGCTTCACAACGCCGTGTCCCAGGAACCGATCAACCAGTAGCCAGCAGTGTGGATGCATAGGATATCCAATAAGCTCGCCATTCTGTCTATTCCGGTCGGCCTCAAACAGATTGGCCATCCGAAAATCAATGTTCCATCTCTGACGGTCCATTTTGGGCCCAGGAAAAACGAGCGCCTTATCTGTATCGATCATTATAGGAGCCGGGCGGTGCTTCCTGCCGACTCCTCGCATGATGTGTGGAGATATTCCAGATATTGACAGGCGGCCTGTCTTTGGATCATCAAGGACTAGAGGTACTATTGCGTGAGGTGTGCTCGGCAGAGTATGTATGGAAACCAGTATAGATCACTCACTTGCGCGGTAAAAGAAGGACCACATTGGGGGTTCTGTTTCCAGATCCAAGTGTTCAAGCTCGGCTGCTGGCACAATGAGGCTCTTCCTCTTGTTGAATTTTTGTGCCGCCCATGCCCCCCAGTCTTTATGCGCTTCCTTCAATTCTCGTCCGATGTATAAGGCACACTCTATCCCACACAGTATGCAGCAGACATGTGCCTCCCTATTGATGGACATTTTGGGAGTTGTTGTCAGAGCAAAGGAAAAGATGGAAATGTAAGTCTTATATGGTTATGGGCATGGTTCAAGTGAATGACGCGATATTGATGGAAGATCTCAGAAAGTGGTTTATAGTATCATGATGATCACTACTTCCTACCAAGGTCTTGTCCTAGATAAGAAGAATTAGATAGTTAGATACCTATTCATATCCAGAAAATGTATTATTAAAGTCTTAATATTAACTTACCCACTCACTCACCCACTTACTTACTCTTATATGGATAGTTACACCAGGTGCTATAGCATTTCTTGGCTTCAGGACATTCTGTATGAGTATACTGTTCACTTATCACAGCACAGGCCTGTCCCTTGTAGAATGTAGAATTTCTATATCATCTAAGCCTAGCCAGGATCAGAGCCACGGTCATCTTTCCCTTTCCCTCTGCTATATCAGTTCCATTCCAGTCTACTATAGACACCTCCCTTAAGGGTATATACGACCATGCTGAGTCAGAGACATGAAGAAAGGGACTCGGAAACTAATATCTACGTAATGCACTGTATGCACATTAGGTAGATGGAGGCAGTATGTCAAGTAAACTAACCCTACCAGAATGCTTTGCTACAGCCAATCAGCTATTTAAGATCATAAGCCATGGTCATTTTCCAGTATATGTGTGGAGGTGAATCCAGGCACTGTGCTGGATGAAGCTTTTACTACAGCATTTAAATGATGGTTAATAGTAGAAGTGGCACACAGTCATTACTTCTATAAATGAGATCTATGACTGTCCAGGGGCAAGTAGACCATCACCTGTTGCTAGGAATCAAAGCAGCTGTGTACATTATATAACTGCAGAAACGGGCTGTGCAAAGGAAAATAACTAGGATTTTAAGACTTAAGCTCAGTAATAAACTAACTAAGTAGAGAGGATACAGTAAGTATTACCAGTTTCTAAGAGCATATATAAATAACGCATTATGTATTAGGTGCATATGTGCGTGGCCACTTTCGTTTAGCGTCTACGATATCAGTACAGTGCATAGGCCGGATGCCTGGGACTCATGACCCGCAAGGACCGAGTAACTTCGATCCTCCCCCTCTTCCCCTCTTTCGAGTTGCCGTTCCGAGCTATCGAGTCTTTATCAACGCGGTACTATTCGGTTTCTCTCCAGTCAGTATGAGTGAACAAGGGCACAGAAGTGCCGCGGAGCAAAAGAGGATCGAACAGAATCAACTGACACTAATGTCGCTCTCATCCGGTGAACAAGCGAAGCGAGCGAGGGGTAAAAAGACAGAAATGCCCTCTGAACGCATACTTAACAACCCAAACATCGACCAGGTGTTGTCATCCGGGGAAGAGGCACAAAAAAAAAGAAAGAAGAAGAAAGATTAATATGTAAGGAACGCCAGCATCCCTTACCACATGTCCTAATGTACACGGAAAATAAATGAAATTGAACAGGGCAGCACTGTCAGGAGGGCGCAATCTGGCTTCCCTGGCCAAAGCGCTCTTTCAGTTGTTTCTTATATCTCGCCTCTTCCTCCACTTTTCGTTGAATCAAACTCTCGACTCCCTCACACCAGTATGGACTGACGGTCTCATCAAACACACGTTTCCTGCAGTGCTCTTCACAATAATAGTGTTGGATATGCTCCCTAAAAACATGGAGAAGCCCTTTCGGGCTGTGCATTGCTTGGAAATACCAGAAACTTCGCTTATCCCAGCAACTTCTCATGATCTGAGCGTGAGAAAAATCTGAGCATGGATCGTTTCTTTCTTGTTCCTCGAAAGCTTTTATGTATTCGTTGATACGACTTTCAAAGGTCTCCAGATGCTCTCCGTGTTCGATATCATCAATGGTCCGGCCAGTGAGCCAATAAACAGGAGTTTGTAGTTCGACTGGGAGAACAGCTGCGAATTCGAGATCAATAACAGCTGTAATATGCCATTCTTCGTCGACGAAAATATTGCCCGGTTGAAGGTCAGTCAGCGTGAGTCTGAACGGACCGTGGCGGTATTGACGAGAGATGAACTGGGGGAGAAGAGCACGCATCATAGTCAATGCAGCCAACTGTTCTTGGCCATCTTCTGTGTCATGGATGGCATTTGGCTGATGGTAGATGCGATTGTCGTGGCATTGTAGGAGATCCAGAAGATATGACTCCGTAGCTTGGTAGACGGAGTCTCTGGGAATTGTAGGAATCCCCTCGTTTTCGAGGGTCTGTAGACGTAGTGTAAGAGGCCGATTTGTCAAACTAATGACGCCATCATTGTTCAAGGTCAGGGATCCGATTCGGGGGAAATCTGTACGATTCAACGTTAAAATGATTCTTGCAAGGTCGCTGAAGAGAGCTTGTCTCCGCGTTTTATCCCTCCGCAGAGTTTCCAAAGAATATTCAGAAAGCTGCCGGCCTTCTTTTATAATGCTGATGATCATGTATCCAGTTGTCAATGGGGTCGGGCGCTTCAGACTGATGTAAGGACACGATGTTGGATAGCCAAGCCATGAACGTAGCGTCCGCGCTATGCGCCAATGGAGTCGAGAGAAAAAGGGGGCACTGGAGGGTTCAACAAACTGTAAGCATGGCATGATCAGTTCACTATATCTGGCAATGACGTTTGGCTCACGTACAGTTTGCCCGTCAGGAAAACCGAACCCATAAAGGGAAGGAATCGGAACCGTTGGGCAATTGTTGCGGATCCAGATATAAGTGGCGACCTCGCACCGTAGCTTTTCATCCACATTCCCCGGATTGTTTTCTTCGCCGACTTTGAAAGGCAGGGGGATACGAAGAAGGACATGGTTCTCAGATGGAGGATTGACGCAGACCGGAATGCATATATTATAGTTGCCCATCATCCAATTGTCTTCAGCAGCAACCTGACAACAGTTTGCTCGGAGGTGAAAGGCCACAGTCGCTTCAATATCCTCTTTAAGGGAAATAAGACGAGTCTTGAAATCCCTCAGCTTCTGCGGATACTCCAACAGTTGTAGAACATTGTCATCATCTTCGAGGGCTTCTTCCAGGGAAATTCTCCGCTTTAGAAGAGGGAGCGTCGTCATTTGAAACAATACTGGTCGGGTACAAATACAGCTAACAAATCAGGCTAGAAAGGAGTGAGTGGTAAGGAGAAGAATGAGAATGACAGCTGCATCCAAAGGGCGAAGGGCAGCCAGGTGAGGCAGAAGCCGCAGAAACAAAGGAGGATCTGGGGATGAAGGCGGTGTACTACGCTAATCCCAGACAGGCAAGGCCATTGTTAATCGCATTCACGGGGTTCCTCCACGGATCGGGCCGAAGAGAGGTAAATATCTCAGTATAGCATCAGTGCATCACTGTCGCAGCAGCGTAGGCCAGACATTGGAGATATAAATCCATTCAACTAGCAAGAACCGGAAAACAAGACCTCTAGCAGAACACCAGACATGGAAAAGAGAAAGCCAATAGAGCCTTTAATATGTACGCCCCCTAATCAGATGATTCAGATCCAAGACAATGATCCAGCCTAATCACTGTTGACAGTGCAGCGGCTGAAAGAAGCACCAGCACTCTCAATCATCACTCCAACAAAGTTGTCGTTGTAGTCGGTGACCACGCGGTACTTGCCAGGTTCGCCCCCTGTTCGAACGGTCAGTCTCTATCCCTAATCATAGTGTTGACGGAACACCTACCAGTCCAAGTTCCACCCTGAATGATAGGATACTCGCGCAGATCCTTGGTGACGCCCACAAAGACCTGGCTGTTACCGCTCATGTTGCCAAACTTGTGTGGGTAACCGCCGACCCCATAGTCATTCCACTTCTTGCACTCCTTGAAAGCATTGGCGACATCGTCCTGGGAGAGGGTGACACCGTCGTCGCAGGTAGCGCTGCCGATCTTCTTCTTCTTACCGCGGGCGGTCAGATCGTTGACAGTGTGGACAGTGGATTCCTCTTCAATCTCGTTCTCAGTCTCCTGGACGCTGCGCTGCTCGTTGTTGCCCTTCTTATCGCCCTTGTCCTTGTTCTTGTCATCTTTGCCTTTTCCAGGCTGGCGCTTGGTCAGGTCGTTGATGTCGTTCTCCGCCTCCTGGAGGGTGCGGCCAGCGGATTCCTCGGCATTTTTGAGCTCCGTCTTCTTCTCCTGGATGATGCGGTTCGCGTCGGCAATGCCTTGCTCCGTCACCTGGACGGCGTGGTCGAGCCCCGGCGTCTGGGGGCTGCGCTTTTCACTACCACCCTTCTTATCACCCTTGTCCTTGTTCTTGTCATCTTTGGCTTTGCCAGGCTCGCGCTTAGTGTTTGTGACGCGTGTGCAGGCTGTGTATGCGCCGCCGACGGTGGCACCGGTATGCTGCATCACACCGCGGAAGTCACCGCGGTTGTCCTTGTAGTCCGTGACAACACGGTACGGTCCAGGCACGCCTGCACTCATCAGCTTGGCTCAGTGTCTTGGCCGTTGAAAACTTACCGCCAGAGTACACTCCGCCCACGATGATGGGGAATTCCCGAAGATCGGTGCCATCGGGGATATTGGCGAACACCTTTTGGTTGTTGCTCTGGTTGCCAAAGTAGGCTGGGTACTTGCCGATGGAGCCGTCGTCGAGTCTGCGGCACTCCTGCAGGGCGTCGCGGATGTCACTTTCAGACAGGGTGGTGCCGTCGGGACACTGGAAGTCGCCGAGTTTGGCGCGCTTGCTGAGCTGGGGCAGGGGAGAGGCATGGGCGATTGCCATGAGTCCGTAGAGGACGATGGATTTCATGTCGAACAACATGTTGAGGACTGGTGCTAGAGGTAATGATTTAGAAGAGGAGAGGCTTCTGTGTTGGAATGATTGCTTTGATGGTGTTGATGATGATGAGAGATCTGGCGATATCCTGGGGGCTTTATATCTTCAGAATCATCGCAGGTCATCTCGACTCTATCAACATGTTTCTAAACTCGGAACACCTGGTAGATCGTCTCACGATCGTCAGGCTGAGTGAGATGTCCCTGATGTCCAAGGCTGAGATGCACTCCATGTTGGCCCCAGATGCGTTCCTGTGTATGTTGTGTTCTGTGTATACATTTTTGATCTGGATATCTGAAACCGCCCCAGTAGATCATTTCTAGCCTTAGTAGAGAAGCTTGATCCCTTAGACCCACGGGGCCAAGATTGGGGGCCGGGAGTAAGCACTAAGCACTACAAGCACTAGTACAAGCTAGTGTGGCCCCCGCAGCCAAGCCGTGCTGTACGGGAGTACTCCGTAAGTGTCGCACCATTCAGCACAGCCCACTCTCTCCTCTGTACAGCCTCATCCAATTCTGCAGATCTCAACTGTGCCTTGTCCGTCCTTTATCAATCAGTCAGTCAAAGTTCGACTTTTCATTCCTCCATCTAACATACTTTCTGTCCATTTGAGAACACTCATTTCTTTGAACTACTACATCGTTGTATTACCGCAATCCTCACTATGGGAAAAGAAAACTTCATCCGCCAAATCGAAAACTCCGTCGAGTTCAAACTCCTCGACAAAGTCGTCAAAGAAGAAGTCACTGTGCAAGATGCAGTCCAAGAAGTCATCAACATGACCATGACTGCATTATCCATCCATGGCCCAAACAAACAAGGCGGCATCGGTCTGCCAGACTACAACATCTCTCTTGCCGTGATGGAGCTCGCTCAACGCTTAGAGCCATCCAAGCACATCAAGCTCGTCGAGTTTGTCTCGCATCTCCAGAAGCAAGTTGCCATCGATCCATCGACAAATGAACCCCTCAGGGTCCAAGGGGATACTCTCTGGACCGACATGCCGTCATTTGGCTACACAGAGCTGGAGACGTGGTACGAGTTTGGTGGCGATTACAAAGGTGATTCATCCATAAAACTTAAACAGCCAGATTGCTAACACATGTAGACCCTTGTGATTCAACGCTGGATTCCGAGCAACGCAGTCGCTGGGCAAACCTCAACGCTTTCCTCGCGCAGCTCACTCAAGCCGCGGACATTCACTACCCGCCTCCCGGGGAAGCAGCGAGATTCTCTCCCTTGGACAAATCACTACGAGCCATCTGGACCATGGCCATGGCGCTTGAGAACGAGCGCTCTCCTGCGTCTTTGGGAGATACGGCGGCGATGGAGGCCGCTTGCCGGTGGTTTATCTACGCTGCGGAGCGGCTGTGGGCGAATGTGCTCAATAATCGCTCGTATCCTGAGGCGGCTGGCGCTGGGCCCGGGAAGGGGTATACAGAAAAGGGTTTGACGGGCTATACACGGGAGCGATGGGGAATTTGGGAGGATGCGCTCAAGGAGGCTAGGGCTGCATGTGAGAATGAGCAGATGCAGAAGTTGATTGATGATGCTTTGGCCAGTCTGAGGGGGGTGATGGTGGATCAATAGTAGATAGACTTATTCAGTTCTAGTGAATATGCGATTAAATTGATATAGAAGGTTGGTTGCATAGTATAATAATATCTATCTATTCACTGTCTTCAGGTGCAGTATCATCCCTAATCTAGTCTTGGTATTCACTCTATCCATTCATAACTCGTTTGACCCTGCAAAGCTTCAGCTTATTCACTTCATTTGGGAAGCTAGTCCTGCGACATCTGCCTCTTCCACATGGACTCCTTCTTTCCTCCATTCTTATACTGTTATAAATCATCATCTTCCCCTTCCGACTGTCTGCCCAAGCAGTTACGACTCAGCAAAGGATCCGTCTGACTAAAGGTGATGCCATTTTCTATACCCATACGGGCAGTGTCATTTTGCAGGTGATGAACAACACCTGGAGAACAAACGTCGCGTTCTACTCCTCGATGGGTGGTCGGTGGCAGGAATCGACGTCCAGCTGGTCATTGCAATCGCCATATATCTCGGACAAATGCTGCAAATTCAGCATGATTTCTCTTGATATCCCACATGTGGTGTTTGCCGGATTACCGGGTATAAGAAGACGCAGAAGGTACGTTGGATAGTCATACTGAATATGTTTGAAGCTTCTTCGTTAATGCCAGTAGACTACGCAGTATGACCCGTTCTCGCTTCCTCCTCAGATCCATCTGTGACCAAGGCCGCAGACCCTTCCTTTCCATATCCCAGTGTCTCTGGAATGCCGCTCACAAATGGCTTTGAGGAGAAAAGGTACTGCTGACCCACGACAGTACTCAAGGCCGATAAAGCTCCTGGTCGGTGAACATGTCCGCTACCCTCATGAGGAGTGTGCTGATTGCTCGACAGAGAGTGGGACTCTCGAGCCGTCTGGGTATGGATCAGGGAAAAACCTGGAAGGACCATATCCTTCAAGGTACTTGCACAGTTTGAGGATGGTATCCCGAGCTGGATCGTCCTGCTTCTTGAAAGCATATTCATGATGATGCTGAAAGCCACAGTGGCACCGGGCGTATAAGCAACTGTGAATATGACAATCTTTGCAGTAGCTTTGGTTGTTCGAGCTATGTTACCCTTAAAGGACTTAACTGGGCGATTCAATCTGCCAAGGGATCAAATTCGTTGTTTACACTGAATACGCGGGCTATGCCTACATCCGTTTGGGCGTGCCTGCAAGTGGCAGAGCTATCAGCATTGAGGATATTCATCCAAGAAGCGGAAGCCGCACCACGCTTGTGAAATGGTATCTGACACCTTATATGCACTCCCCCGTATGTGGTGTCAAAACCCACCTTTCTTCTCAACATGAAGACCATCGGAAAACAACCAACTAACCAAGATCTTTAGAAGACACAGTCAGCAGCAGTGTTGCACCAGCGGGGAGAGAAACCTTCTCACGCTGACTCTTGCGAAAGGTGCAAGGAAGGCCGCGGTATATAGTGTCCATGTGTCGTTGCCCCAATCTATGAAAACCAAGCCCTTCACAAAAATGCCTGCGTGGACTGTATCTACTACAAGCGCGCATACAAGTGTTCTCTACAAAAATAATCTGAGAAAAGTGGAGGCCAGCAATGGGATCCTTCCATCATGGAATAGGTGGGCTTGCTTCAACGTATCTTGTTGTGCTCATGCTGACTGAAGTCCAAAGAAATCGTTGAGTCCGAGGGACTCCTCGCCGTTATTGAGGAAAAACGCCAGCGAGAAGCAGAGAGCCAGCGACAAACTCCCTTAACGCAATAGGAGCACACGATGGCGTCCTAGGATGTACTAGGTACTGCTCACCAGAAGGGCAATGTTCTACCAGGACGTATGTCCTGCGTGTCGAGCGATAGCTCGACGTGAAGCCAGACGGAGTAATACTCCAGAACCCATAGATCACCATGAACCTACAGATGATGGGATGGCTCTTAATGGCGAGACCGACCACGACATCGATAGCGATAATGATACGGACCTAGACGTCAATTCCGACAACGCAGATGGACGCCGACATTGACCATGAGACTATAGTTCTCCTCTTCGGCACTAGTACATGTGAAACTTGGGGTCTGAGTTATTCTACAGTTATATTTAGTTTGCATGTACATTAGTCTTAACTATTTACCACTGCCTCTGTTGATTTAGTTCGTCTCTCACCAACTCTGGCACATACTATCAGCACACTAGAAAAATATATCTCTGCACGGTCCATACTACAAGCATATATCCAACTAAATTACCACACACTCTAAGATAATTATAGTGCTGAATAGATCACAGCTTGTATCATGGCGGCTTTAAGCCTTACGAACCGAATATCGACAAGGCAGTCTCAATGTTTATTTCTGGCTGGCCCCCACTGCCGCGGGCACAGCCTGACCACGGAATTGACAAGCTCTGCCCAGCCCCTTGTAGGAATGCTTAATACGAGGACAACAGTGGAACAGCGGGGTTTCAGCCTGGCGATCACCGAAATCCAACATTCAAATGATGCTATGATTGGATGAATATCGATCCTTCTGTGTCAACGTGGCGCAGCGCGAATTTAGACGCTGACAGATCGACAAGCGAGTTACCCAATGAGGATATCGTACATGGATGGCCCCAGGCGCTGTTCTGCTTATTTACCGCTCCTCTGCCTGTCTCCTGGCCTTTGTTCTTGTCTATTCTTCATCAGTCGCCTTCCTGTGAAAGTTGACAAACTTGCTCACAATGACCAACTCCCTCGCTGCCGCTACCTGCGCCATCTACGCAGCCCTCGCCATCCCAGTACTCTTCCTCCTCGTCCGACACGGTCGCTACGGCCTGCTGGGATGGCTCTTCCTCTTCTCCTTTTGCTCTCTCCGCATCATCGGCAACGGCATGGCCGTCAAGAACCCCAGTATCACCGCTGAGATCATCGCCAGCGTCGGTCTTTCTCCTCTTCTCCTTGCAACAGCCGGCATTCTACACGAGGCGTAAGTAGCCCAGTCAATCAATCCAAATAGCTTTTCCTAACGGTAGTAGACGGAGCTACCGCATCCAACCCCTCGACAAGAAACTCGAATGGGTCTGCGCACTCGCCTTCCACATGCTCGTCGTCGCAGGCGTGGCGCTTGCCGCAGCCGGATCCGCAAAACTCGCCGAACACGAACTGCCCCTCGACAAGGACGAGAAGATCGCCAAGGCCGGGATTGCGATTCTGGCGGTCGCGTGGGGGGTTCTGGTTGGATGGACCGGGTTCTCGTTTACTGCTCCTAAGGGACGGAATGTCTCGCTTACGAGGGCGGGGACTGTCGTAAGTTACCACATTTCGCGTTTATAAGGAATGCTATGCTAATGTGGGCAGCTGCTTGCAACCATCTGTTTCTCGCTTGTCTTCATCGGTATTCGGGTGTTTTACAGTCTTGTTGCGCTGTGCACGCAGAGGGCGTCGCTTAATCCCGTGACCGGGTCGCTGGCTATCCGCGTGGTGCTGAGTTTCCTCCCTGAGGTGATTGCCACGCTGGCGTATATTTTCGCTGGGATGAAGACGCAGGGTGCGGCGCTGCTGGCTCATGTTGAGGAGGAGGAGATGGTTTCGCCTCCTCCGAAGCCGCGCGCTCAGCCTTGGGTTTAAATATGACTTGTGATTGTGTATTGTCTCTTATGTGCTAGATATGTGCTAGATAGATGGTGAGTTTGCAATGATTGGATAATCTATACACACTATGGGACATCTGTAGATGAACGTCTTACTAGCTTTGTTTGCTGTATTACTTTCTAGCGGATAATAGTCACGACTCACGAGCATAATCAGCTATGTGGCGATAACCTCACTGGAGAAGTCAGGTTATTACACAGATCATCTGCTGAGTAAATTACTGGATTATGTATAAGGCCTTGTCTCTCTTGTTCTCATTGTACTGACAATGGCACCATGCGAGCCGAGGGTGATCTTAAACGATCAAGGAGATGGCTCTTTATTTGCATTCTCATTGTCGTCCTTGTCCTCATCCTCATCTTCAGTCGACTCACTCGCGTCACCTTCAGGTTCTTTACCAGCAGGCTCATGATTAGATGCTTTCTCGGCCAGCGATGTCTCAATCCATGATTCGGTACCGGCTACAGCATCCTGTGGCGACTCCCGATACCGCAGCAAATATCCCTGAATCTCAGCAGGAGAAAAGGTGAGAGGGGGAATCTTCTCGGCAAACTCGTTGGCGAGTTCTGCTGCAGACCCTTCTTTCGTCGATTCGTCACCCTGAGCGTAAGCATCGACTTCAGTTTCCGCGTGAACCTGAAAAATATTCCGAAACATGGCCGCACAGAGCTCTCGACTGGCCAGCTGAAACTCCAGCTTGTAGTCTACCCGTCCAGGTCGAACGAGCGCCGGATCGAGGTGTTCATGGTGGTTCGTCGTCATGATCAGCACTCGGCCCTCCTGAGCCGCGACTCCATCGATGATGTTCAACAAGGAGGACAGCGAGATGCCATGTTTCCCTATCCGATGCTCTGCCCCTGGCTTGCGGCTCCCAGTCACTTCATTAGCGTCGATATCCTCCAACAGCACCAGACATCGTCGCGGAAGCGTCAGAAACAGCTGCGTCAAGGCATCCTCCGTAAGCTGCCGCGAGTTCAGGTTGACCATGTACACGTTCAAGCCCAGGAATCCCGCCGCAGCGAACGCAAGACTGGATTTCCCCGTCCCCGGGGGTCCATAGAACATATATCCCCGCCGGTAGGGAATGCCCCGGTCGCTGTACCAGCGCATGGTACTGGGGTGCAGATAGTGCTGGATGTCGTGCAGGAAGGCCATCTTGACTCCTTCGTCCAGAATGACCGTTGACAGGGGTCGCGCGGGCCGGCTCGTCGACCTTTTCCACGCCAGCTCGCCGTCAAACATCGACTTCATCCCGCGGTAGATGACCGTCCGCCCCTTCTCCTTCTGCGAGAACGCCACCCTCGCATCCTGCATCAACTCCTTCAGAATCGCCGGATCCCGCCCGAAACACGTAATCCGCAGCTTCTCCGTCCGCGTGTACACCGTCTGCCGATGCTCGTCCATCTCCCGCGTGAGCGCCAGATACCGGCCCCGATACCAGAACCAGTGGGTTCCCACTGACGGGGCCCAGAGCAGGGGGCGGGTATTCGCCAGCGAGGCCTTGTATTCGGCGTCAGCCTGCACCTCCAGTTCGTTCTCCTCGGGCGCATCGTTGTTCTTGTCGACTTCGCCGAACCAACCCCCCTGCCCGCTCGTCAGCGAGGTTATCGCCATCAGGCGGTTTTTGTCCGCGTCGAACTTTTGCTTCATGAGCCAGTAGAGAAGATAGTTATAGGCCTCATCGTAGGAATGGACCTCGATGGTGGAGCAGAGGAGCTGCAGAGGGAGGTCGGCATACTCGTCCAGGAGTCTCTTGGCTACCCAGGATCCGACGGCGAGGGAGGAGAAATAGAAGACCTTTTCGACTGTCTTGTTCATGATGTCGATAGTGTAGTGACCTAAAAACTAATCTCAAATACTCGTCTTATGTATCTTTGGGCAGCGCTGCCTGAGCGTCCCAGGCTGAAATATCCGGCCAATGGTGGGGATGGTGGCTGCCTACGTGCAGATCCTGGCCAAGTCTCACTTCAGCAGTGACGCTGTGGATTTCCTGCAGCTAATCAGGGTTGATGCCTTCAGCCTCGTATCTAGATCCCTGCTTTTGAGGACTTTTTTACCGAGGGGTATGACGGTATGGGAGAGAAGATCTAGACTATGGAGTCATTCAGCCATACGCAGATCTCCAGCTAATCAAGGTTAATGACGTTCAGCCTTATGCTTTTAGGATTTTTGAATTGGAGAAAACATGTACTACGTTGCCAAGTTCATGTTTCACTGGGTGAGGCTACACCCGACATCTGGGATCATTCTTCGCCTAACTCTGTGGTCGACTGGCGCAGCGGACTCATTTTGATGCAGCCAGGCGCCGCTTATGATGACCTTAGCGAGACCGTATCTTGCATTTCAACCCCTCTCTAAGGGAAATTGGGACTATCCCTCTATGATGACGTCCCTAACAAGACAATATCAACAGGTTCTACAGAATTATACACCATCCATTCCCTCCACCCCCCTCCTCTCAAGCTCTACCGGCCCATCACTCACACTAATCTGCACCGTCTTCATGATCCGTCCCCCTGTCGCAGCCGGGACGCTCCGACCAGGCATCCGATCCCAACCACGATCGTACTCTGCCTCCGACCGCCGCAACCTCCGCGATCTATCAGACGAGGTATGACTTCGTAACTTCGAGTTCGGCGGCGAAACGTCGTCCGTGTAGGCTATGCCGTACTCATCGACATACACCGCCAGCACGGGCTTCATGAACGAGGCGACGAGGCAGACGACGCTCATGGCGAGGTAAAGTTCTGCGGTTATGCTGGCGAATGCGCCGTAGAGGGTGGGTTGAGCTGAATCTAGCTGGACTTTGACGTAGTGGAGATGTGTAGCTGCCAGGGGGATGAGTCTGCTCTTGTTAGCGGGGCGGCCTGCAAGAGCGCGCCGGCGCGGGGAAGGATCTTACGTGATTCGACAGCTGAGGGTGCCGAATACGACGATTTTTTGTCGCGTTGAGATCTTGATGCTGTATATCGCGCGGGCGGAGTAGAGGATGAGGAGGACCTCGAGGGTAATGTCGATGGCGGTGATTGCCTGCCAGCGTTGGAACTGTGTCCGTCAGCTGGGTCGCTTTGCATAGGGTTGACTGTTGACCATACCAAACCGCTACATTGTGCGTCGATATCCAGCCATGGTCGATGGCCACATCGGACTGCTAACAGTATAACTGAGAGTATAGCCCAGATGCCTCCTCCGATGAGAATACCCCGGATGACCGCACGAAGTTTCTGCTTGAACAGTGTCATGTAGAAGACGGCGGTGGTTATCTTGGATAGGCCGAGGGTGACGACGAAGAGAATGTCGGAGGCATATCCCATCTACGGATGTCAGTATAATGAAAACACACGGTCGCTTCGACTTACCTTGAGCATTTTTTCAGTTGTTGCCGAGGAAAGTGACTCTGCAGCTCCCCAGCCGTAGTGAACCTGCGCCAGGACCAACGACGTCTGCGCCAGTGCAACAATCTGTCTTCATTAGGCTTGGCTGTATTTGCAAAGGAACTCAGTGTCCTACCACTACAGCAATAAACCCGTAGTCGTCCTTCTGGATCATCCGCCTCTTGTACGAGGAAAACGTCCGAGCGGCCAGGGAGGAAAGTACCAGGACCAAGCAGAAGCCGGTGATCACCACAATCAGCCCTCCATGGTTATCCTTCTGGTTCACCGTTGGAGGGCGACTAACACCTGACGGTAAAGCTGTGGCAGTCGTCATGACTGGTTTGTCGATTATACATCAAGAAGGGCGGCATGTTAGAAGATAATAACTGATCATATAAGCAGAAGAGGTGAGATATGGCCAGGCAAGGGCGAAGTCAGCGGAGTATCACAGTTTTAAGAGCCAAGGACTGGGCCTTATGATTTGGAAAGAGAGCTGGTTCGAATGGGAATCTGACATGCTGAAATCGCAGTGGTTGGCGAATAGCCTCTGGTGATGCATTAGTTGCATGATCATCCCAGACCGCAGGGATAAGGCGAGTCTTCTGACCATTGCATAATGAGGATGAAGAGAATGCTGACTCTTGCGATCGGGGTTATGCTTATTCCACGTCAGCACGAGGAGATACATACCTTGCAGAGGAATGAAAGAACACGAGCAGGCCATGCCCCTGTGTAACCCCACCTCGCTTGTTTTGTTTGTTCTGGTCACCGTCGCTCCCCCTTGCTTCGGCCTGCATTCCCCCTCCTTTTCTTCCTTTGATCTTTGCGCATATCCGCCGACCTCGTTCAACTTCCATAATCCACAATGGCATCGAGACACGGGAGTTCTACGATGCAGACGGGACCCAAGGCGCCGGCGATGGCCTCGCTTCAGGTGGAAGCAGGACACCACACCGACACAAACGCGAAATACACGGGAACGGTATCTGATGACCATGATATGCAGCGCATGGGAAAGGTCCAGGAGCTAAAGGTGAATAGTCGGTAGAAGTGATATGACACGTTCTGACCCCGGCAGAGGAACCTCCGCCCTTTGGCTGCATTGAGCTTCGCGTCGGTACTTCAGGCAACGTGGGAGTTTATCCTCATGTGAGTGTCTTCATCCTTGCGAGCGATTATACTGATAATCCAGATCAAACACGCAAGGGCTGCAGAATGGCGGACTCGCGGGCCTGTTGTGGTCCTATGTGTGGACGTTCGTCGGGTTCGGCTTTATCATCGCATCGTTGTCGGAGATGGCTTCCATGTATGTCTTCCATCTTGGTACAGGATATACGATAACAAGGCATCTGCAGGGCCCCGACTTCTGGCGGACAATACCACTGGGTTTCCGAGTTTGCTTCGCCGCGATACCAGAAATTCCTGAGCTACATCACAGGCTGGATGTCCGTTCTAGCATGGCAGGCCGGTTCTGCATCAGGCTCGTTCCTGACCGGTACAATCATCCAAGGGCTCATCAGCGTTCGCGATCCGGAATACCATCCTGAGCGGTGGCAAGGAACGTTGTTCGTTTTTGCGATGGTTGTGGTGATCTACCTTTTCAACGTCTACGCCGCGGACATGATGCCTCTGTTCAATAACCTGCTGATGATCCTGCATATCCTCTCCTGGACCGTGATCGTGATTGTCCTGTGGGCCATGGCGCCGCACCAATCTGCCAAGGCTGTGTTCACGCAGTGGACGAATGACGGAGGCTGGTCCAGTATGGCGCTGAGTGCCTTGATCGGGCAGATTTCTGCCATCTATGCTTCGCTGAGTATGCAGCCCTCGCCCTCGTTCAGGATTGTCTAACTCTGCAGGCTCCGATGCGACGGCACACATGTCTGAAGAAGTCAAGGACGCGGGACGCTACGTCCCGATTGCGATCGCATGGGGGTACTTTAGCAACGGCGTCATGGCTATTGTGGTGGTCATCTCCTTCCTTTTTGCCATTCCTTCAGTCGAAGACGCGCTGTCTGACGACACCGGGTTCCCTTTTATCTATGTGTTCAAGAACGCCACGTCGGTCGCTGGGGTTAATGGGTTGACGGCCATCATTCTTCTGCCGGTCATCTTTAGCAATATTCTCTTCAATGCTTCCACATCCCGGCAAACCTTTGCCTTTGCCCGGGATAAAGGACTGCCTTTTTCCCGCTGGATCGCCAAAGTCGACCCCAAACGCAAAATCCCTGTGAATGCGATCGCCCTCTCGTGCATAATCAGCTGCCTCCTCTCTCTGATCAACATCGGCTCGCTAACCGCGTTTAATGCCATCATCTCGCTAAACGTAGCAGCGCTCATGTACACCTACATCATCTCCATTAGCTGTATCATCTACCGCAAGATCTGGCATCCGGATACCCTGCCCCCGCGGCGGTGGGATCTAGGCCGATGGGGGTTGACCATTAATATCGTCGGATTGCTGTACTGCATGTTCGCGCTGTTCTGGGCGTTGTGGCCGAGTGAAACCCCGGTCACAGTGGATAATTTCAACTGGAGCGTGGTGATCTTCGGCGCTGTGTTGATCCTCAGTTTGGTCATGTATGTCGTCAAGGGGCGGAGGGAGTACTATGGGCCCGTGGTGATCGTCCGAAGGGATTAGCTTAGCCTTCATATAACGAAGTTCGAGCTTGTCTGTAGTCCTCGCTGTAACATTCAACTCTTCTCCGCGACGCCAAGACGCGCCGAGCATCCCGCAGCTGTACAGCCGGTGATCAACACATCTGTCTATGATTCCGCTTCAAGATCGGCCACGGAATACGAAAGCCAAGGCGAGCTCACGTGTGCTGACGACTCTCACTGCGCTCGGTTTTACCGCCCTTGTCGCCCTCAACACTAACAGCACTTACCTCGAGATCATCGCTTGCACCACTCTGTTTACCTTCCTCATGTGCCGTCTCCTCGTCGCTTGGAACCCGTCTAAAACGTCTCAAGATGTCACCATCGCTCAGGTGATTGCGTCCGCTGACTCCGGCTCTCGACGGGGTGCACTTGTGCTATTCTCGCTGTGCTGCACCTGGCTATATGAGCTACTCATCCAGGGGGCGCTGTTGTTCTTCATGACGTTCTTTGGGGGTGTGATGGCGACGGCGATATATAACGATGCGTTTACGGATGTGCATGAGGCTGCAGACACTGATGCAAGCACAACCGCCGTCTCTGTCGAGGTCGACCAGTTCAAGGACATGGCCGGTTTTGACCCGACGGAGATGTTCAAATTGATCCCGTGGCGACTGTTGGTTTATCTTGTGGGACTGGCGTGGTTGAATTTTTTGAGCTTGGGGGTTTATGTGCTGGGTCATGCGGTGGTGTCGTTGAAGAATGTGTTGACGTCGCCTACGTCTATGCGAAAGGAGTCCGACAGTGACAAGGCAGCAAGCAAATAGAATTGACAATTAGCTTATTAGTGATAGATGAGCTATGCCGGTGTGTAGATCTCCGACTCATGATTCCCAGATCGCCGCCATCTGACCAACCGTAGCATTGAGATCCAACGTCACATGGCCCGGAGAAGTCGTGGTGCTCCCTTCATAGACCACCTTGTGAACGCGATACTTTGTTGTCCGGAAACTGTGAAGCTTCATAACCACCTACGACACATTGACTGCACTATCCCAAAAGTCCAGGGTCATGTTCACGTCCTGTATTTCAACAGACCACTCGATGATGCTTGCTATCTATCGCCACTGGCGAGAGACCTTGTCTGATCTTCCATATTCAGGGACGGACTCCAATACTGCTGTATGCTACTTATAATGACCAATGTGACAATCGCTCCATTTGAAAAATCAAGACGACGCCATGAAAGTCTTCTGGGTCCCCTGTCTAGAATGATATATACAGAAAAAACGCATCTCTAGGTGGCTTTCACAAATCAAAAGTGATCCGCTGCAAGCGGCAGTCCTTCTAAAAGTTTGCCCATATGCGTTTGTAGGTAACCATGCCCCTTGCTTCGGATATCCAGAATCGCGCCCAGGAAAGGCAAAGGACAGGAGCGGAAGGGTGACTGTACTGGCCATCCGATAGACTGTCGAGTTTCTGGGTCGACGAAGCCTTCACTGGTCACCCGGTCCTCCGGAACATCCCTGTACCTGTTCGTAACCAATCCGAGGAAATGGCGGAAGCTTTCGTATATCGAAAAGCTTTCAAAATAGAGGCTGCCTGCGAAGAGGCCCAAATCCTGAACAGTGTCCCGGGGACATCGATGGACGACGTGACCTATGCTGACGGTCAGGAAGTCCAGTCGTTCAAAGGGACGCATGGTTTTAGTTGTTCTCGGGGTATAAATATGCAGCTGCGTCTTCTGCGAGTCTTGGATTTCGCGCATCAACTCGTTGGCTTCATACTGACTTAGAAGAAGTAGCCTGGAGTTGTATGTATTAGAGAGGACCCAGTGAACAGGCTTCAAAAACTCGTCGTTCGAGATATCTGCTGTCTCCTTGACGGTACGAATAAAGTCCTCCGTTGCGTCGAGGTTAGGCGCCAGTGACACCAGAAAATCGAACCGACCTGCCAAGGTCTGGCGAAAAGTCTCAAATGCTGGTCGGACCGCAGAAGAACAATCTCTGGAGAATCTCCCATTGGTCGCGAAATAGCGAACATCTTCATGGAGGTGATGAGGCGCCGGGGGAATACCAGGAGGGCGGCAGACTTGCTGCTCTCTTTGGACCTCATGGCTGATTTGGCGCTCCTGTTCCTCATGCAACTGTGCTCCGCGTCGCGACCCCTGGCCAGACCCCCGCCATACGCGCAATAGCTCTTGGATTATGATGTCGTCCTGATTCAGATGCCCGTCTAGAGGGGAGACTCTTGGCCCGTCCCAAGGTGCGTAAAGCTCGGACAGGGTCTGGGCTTCTGGTTCCTGTATGTGCTGAATGGCTTCCTGCGGGGTTACGCTCTCCTGTAACAGCCTGTCCCATACTCCTACACGTCTATGGTAGTGTAAGCCTTGCAATGCCCAAAGTGGACCCAAGCTTTCGAAGATATCGCATGTCTGCTTGAGGGCCCATTGAACCACACTGAGAGATGTCACTGGATTGCCTTGTGACCCCATGCTGTGGCTGACCTCCGGCGGGATCACAAACAGGAGAGACTGCCCGTTCCCCAGCCCTCGCATTCGATTGCATGCTTTGTGTAATACAGAGTCAGATAGGAATCGCACCGACAAACGAGTCTTGCAGAGACACCCTTACCTTGTACAAGTCTATCTTTCGTCAACCGCGGACCCAGCGTAACGGCGGCCCGGTAATGCATGGGAAGTTTTAGATCCACGCCTCGAGAGTGATGTTGATCTAGGAACACCAGACACATCCCCATCCTTTGCCGGAAGGCTGAGGATATGAGTTTTTCTACGTGGCCCTCCCGGTCTACGACGACCGCTTCATCATGCTCGTCGAAAAAGATAGCGGCCTCGACGTCTCTTGAGCGGGGAAGAGAAAGCCACAGTTGCGCAATACTCCGATTGCTTAGTTCCAGAATCTGCGCACCTACATCAATGATGACCCTGACCGGCGGATCATGGCTACTGATGAGATCGAGAAGTTGCTCCGCCCGAAGCTGACGGCCCCCCTCATCCTGCGCCAGGATGCATTGCTGATTCTCCTCTCGCAAAAGGAGACTCAGGACCATGGCATTGGTGTGGAGCAGTTGCGGTAGATCTCGCTGAGGTGCGGACCGCGGGAGGAGAAATCTGTTGTCGTTCGTCCCACTGAACCCAGTTGTGGATGGCTGATTGGGCCGTGAGGGGAGATCCCAAGCAGAGGTACATAGCTTGTGCGGAAACTCTTTTGCTTCTTTCGGAAACACAACTCGCGAGAGATAGAAGTCTACAAGCCCTTTCTGGTATTGAATGTGCGGATAGAGGATTTTGTGGAAAGTCCGCGTGTCTTCCAGGTTGACACCGGTAATCGCTCGCAACTCGGCGGGCAGACCGGATAGGTTTCTGCTTATCCAGAGCTGGTACTCAGCTGCAGGGTCGTTCTCCTTTGCCAACAGACCGAAGCAATGTCTGACTTGCTCACAGGAGAGACCATCGTAGTAGTAACTCAGGCACGTCAGCGTAATTGCCACGTCCGGATGGCCGAACTCGGCATGCTCCGATGGGATCCCCTTCGCCCGGAACGGAACAGCCATCAGGCACCTCCGAGGGTGAAGCCCATAGTCAACAAGCCACCGTTTCCCGGCCAGAGCAAACCAGAGAACACGGTGGGCAAAGAGGCCGCGCAACACCAGCAGCTTGCGCAAGGAATTACCTCGCTCGAAGTTCTCCCGGAGGGCTCGATCATCCCTGGGCGTCGTGTCGACAAACCGGATAAAGTTGAATGCGCTTTGGCGGATTCGCCGGCTCCAGAGATGGAGCGGAAGCCCAGGTAGGCCCTGGTCATTAATGGACAGGAGAACCATGTGGATGAGTGTATCCGCCGCCCCGGCTTTCAAGAAGCGTAGAATGGGATACCGGGAGCCGTGATACTCGATATCCAGACAGGTCGGGTCTCGGTCATGTAGTCTCCTCGCCTGCTGCTCCACCAATGTAAGCAAGCTCTGCGTTATGTGCCACCGGTCACTATGCCCGTCCAGTGTCTGTTGGCTCCCAATAGTGTAAACCAATTGAAACTTTGGGTCGAGAATCTCGTCACTCTCATCAATTATGTTACGGCAGTTGTTTTGAAGCCACATCTCCAAAGCCATCACTTTGCGAGCCAGAGCCGGTTTCCTACCAATCAAGTCCAGCCCGATCAGACGAAAGGACAGGATCTGCTCCGGCAGCGCAATCAAGACTCCCCGGCGCTTTTGACACTCCTCATATAACTCCGCTAACTTCGTGACCATCTCCTCATCGCACGGTGTGTCTCTTGAGAAGGGGATGTAATACACGGCTCGGCCTAAGATCCCACCGAGTCGTTGAGTGAGGATATTCAAACTCTGCCGGAGAAGGGCCTTGAGGACGACGTTCCGTGGCACCTGAGAGCCATCGGCGGCAAGCAACATGATCATCGGGATGATCATGGACGTCTTTCCTTCGCCCATATTGAGCTGCAGTACAGAATTCCCTGAAGGGTCTGGCCTGATCATCCGCTGCGCAACCTCAGCTTGCAGGGCGCGGATAGTCATGTTGCTTTCAATTTCGAGCAGGAGCCATTCCGGACATGTCGCGGCCTCCCATCCCTCGCATCCCAGTGTCTCGGCCTCCTTGAAAAATCCATCAAGATCTCTTCGGTCACAGCAAGCTAGAAGTCGTTCGCACCGCCGTAAGGATGAAATGCTTTGGGCAAATGCCAGCAGCACATTCCTCCACCTATCCGGGACTAATTGCCATCGATCCGCAGTGAGAAGCGATAGGGTGGAGAAGATACTGATTTCTGGCCAGAGTACAGCACTGGCGACCGCCTCAGGGGTCCCATTGGTAGTAGTCAACGCCCTATGGATTGCAGCCCAGAGGCCATCCCGCTGTTGTTCCAGGTCTCTACAAGAACGTTCGAGCACATCTCGCCCTACTGGCAGTGACGTCGGCGGACACGGCAATTCACTCTTTTCCAGGGCCTCTAGGCTCTCCTGGAGGTCGTCCCCTAGTTGACGACGGTATGGATTCGGCTCGTCGCGTAGTCCAAGAATGAGGGCACGAAGTTTAGAAGTATTGCCAGTGCTGTCACGTTGCGGTATGCGAGGCCTACAGAATTTGAGAGGAGGCTTCAATGGTGATACAGGAGGCGGTTCCCGGGACCGTAACATGTCCAAGAGTGAGGGGGGACAGAAAGAAGATTTCGCGGCAAGGGATGGGTGACTGAGTACGGGGGGCATGCTTTCGTCCGCCCTGGCTGTACCGGGCTCGATGGCGTTGAGCCGATCCTGTACCTGTCGGAGGAAGGTTAGGAACTCGCGGTTTTGATACCACTGGGTACAAAGCAGAGTACAAGCTTCCGATGCTCTTGGTCGGTTAATTCCTGGTACCTCTGGAAGCCAAGGTCTCTCGCAAGGCCATTGGTCTATCACGGCGTTGAGACATTGGCTGACAGCATTCCGTCTCTGAAAATCATATATTGTCCTCCGCTCTTCGAGCTCCTTGTTTTGTGCCTTTGTCAAGATTCCCACGTTTGGAGGGTTCGAGAACGGCACATAATGTGTTTGGACAGCTTCGGAGATCTCGGATGAAACCAGGAATTGACCTTTCTGTAAAGGGAGAATACGCCCCTGCTCACCAAACCCAGGCACTGGAAGATCCTCAAAGCGGCCAGAGAAGGCAACAGCAAGTAGTGGACGGATGATGTTCAACTTCTCTTCTCCCTCGAACGCTATCATGCAAAAGAGAGACATGAGGCTGTATGAGTCCTGTGCCCTGTCACTGGACTGGCAAAGCTCATACAGAGCACCCCATGCGTCTCTGATTGACAGCTGCAAAAGCTCAGTGCAAGTAAAATCACGCACAGGCACCTTTGACGGTCGCACATACTCCCATCCCGCCACCATCGTATAAAGGTCTGAGCAGTGCGGAACGTACCGTGGCCATTCTCGGAGCACGGTAGCGACCTCATAGACGCGACGGCTTCGGTGACTCCCGCTGTCGCAATCGCGGGCTGAATATTGTGAAGGCTGTGGTGTCGGACGTACAGCACCGCCGTCGAATCCAGAGCAGCGAAATTGTGCATGACGCAGGCGGGCCCTTTCGAGGAGATGCTGATCACCCCGATTTTGGTAACACTTCACGGCCGCCTGCTCGTCTTTCTCGCTGACCGTATGGAGTTTGGAGAATGATCTCGCGTGGTCAACAATTTCTCGCACAAGGACTCTGAATTCGTCGTGCTGCGCTAATTCCCCAAGGTCGCTAGACCACTCAGTCGTCTGCATGGACTGCAAGTGGCTAGGGTAGTACTGACGTCGGGGTGTGAGTGCTGCGAGACGCCCCAATAGCCGGACACACTCCTTCTCCAAAGGTATTGGGGACCTCAGTCCCGCCTGCCGCAAGATTCGAAGCGCCTCTGCGGTTCCAGATCGCCTGGTAGCGGACTCGGGAAGGACGAAGCTTGTGAGTGCATGCATGTAGGCCTGATAAAGAGTGCTGAGCATGTCGACTGTGCCTCGGAGTACCTGTAAATGAGGATCAAGTGAATATCGGAAACACGTAACCCGAGACTCTTCTCCTGACTCAACGGACACGACAGTATGATGTCTATCCTTCCACAGTTGAACTTCGCCGTACGGTATCAACACCGACCGGTGGCGCTGCTCACCGGTATCTTGCAGAACAAGTTTGTTCTTCAGGCCGTAAAAGCATCCGATGTCCTGGTTTCGATCGACTGTGGCATTGAGTTTGGGAGACTCCAACGCACCGTCCGTGTTGATGAGGAACGTCAAGTCTACTCTGACCATCTCTATCTTGATGGTGCCGTCTGATGTTAGGAATACAATCATGTATTGGGGCGTATCCAAGACCGTTAGAACCTCTGCCAGTTTCCGATAGAGCTGGCTCCGAACGTCCACCATGGTGCAACCGTCCCGCTCCATGACTGCCGGTTTTGCCACTGCATGATTCAGCGATAGGCGCCAATTGCTTGAGCACGGTTCCCATGCCCGCTCGAGCGGACGGAACTCTACCGTTCCATTCTCCAAGTCGAGCCAATGCGCGTGTTGCGAGATGAGACTATCCGGAAAGTCCCCTTTTAGCCAGTCATGCGGGATAAGTCTGAGCAGCTGGCTACCTCGCTGGGCATTGACAATGAGCTGGTTCTCTTCAATTCCGAAATGGACCTGCGCAACGAGGTTAGATTCTTTACACATGCTGGTGCGCAACAGACTGACCTGGTAGTCTCCGAAGCGGCATGCAGACGTAAACCTGCATCCATTCAAACTTGAAGGGACCACCGTGATTGTGCGCTGAGGCAAGCGGTCAGCAGGAGTAGGGTAAGGCATTCAATTAGCACAAGGTTTGCGCGCTCACCGAACCAAAAACAGTTTGAAACAACGGATCCTTTTGGTAATTCTCGGGAAGACGGCCGGGTGGGCAGTTGTCGACGAGCAGTTCGCCGGTTAGCAGGTCGTAATGGACCTGCTGCTCCTGTCGCAGAGCATCCGAGGTAGTCTGGCTGGTGGCCCACCGTGTGAGACTGCCTTGGCCAAAGGTCCAGGGACTGGTAACGACCAGAGTCTGAACACTCTCCTCTATTGCATCGTTGAGCCCTGATGCATCTTGCAGAATCAGACGGCGAGTGTGTTCTTCGGTCCGGTGGAGAATTCTCGATGTCTGCACCCAGGCGGCTTTTGCTTCAGCCGGACTGCTCTTTGACTCTGGTGTTGTGTTTTCAAATACGATAATGGAGGAGCGAACTAGATGGAACAAATCCTCGGGGCTGCGGAGCAGAACTGATAGATATTGCGACTCCACGGAGTACGTCAGCTGACAAATTCCTCCGACTCGCTTAAGGAGCAACTGCTGTGCTTGGCTTTGTGTTCCAGTCTGCGAATCCAGGTTGATGACCAGGTCCCGAATCCATCTCATCGTGACCTTCCGGCAGCGGCGCAAAAATTCAGCTGCGCGTTCGACCGCTGTGTCCCTCACGGACAGACGGAGTGCCCGGAGACCGATGATGACCAGCATCTGCAGAGTGTGATGCTCGTCCCAGTTGGCCTCAATTGAATCGAGCCTGCACTCCAGAGTCTCCAGCAGTCGATCGCTGAAAGCTGTATCCTCAAAGACTCGATGAGCTTCTCTAAGGTCAGTTTTTCCACTCGATGTGCCGAGCTCCCATGCTGCCTGGCGAAATAAAATGCAGACAGACTCGTTATTCATGGAGAGAGTGGATGACGCGAGCTCACGTATCATGTTGTACCACTGCACACGCTCGCCTGCACGGAGGCAGCCAAAAGCAATGAACTCATGCAGACTCAGCTTCGGGTGACAGTTCCTCTGATCCGCAATGATCTGATTTTCTGTGTGTCGGAAATGATTTAGCGCGTATTGAAGACTAGAGTAAGGGCTGTGGGGAAGGCTGAAGGTGCAAAGTGGCTTCACTGTCGGATATTCCTCCTGGTCGGTTACCCACCCGTTCCCCCTACTGTCAAGCAGCTTAAACCGAAAGGCATTCGGGGGCGTTATATCTTTGAAGTCGACGGGAAAGTCCCGGCTTTTGTAATGGGACCGCAGCCATGACTTCGTGCTGGAGCCCAGGGTGAGGTGTTGCCCCCAGTTGATGGCAAACCTTTTGGTTTCGCTATATTTCAGTAGATTCTGCTCCATATGGGACGCTGTCCTCATTTTCGGTCGGCCAAGGTCTTGCACAAGCTTCCAAGTCACATCGCGCCATGAAGCAAACCAGTGAGGACAGCGGAGTTCGAAAATAACGGACTTCCAGTCGTCGTCAGATTGTGGGAGAGGCCACTCGTAGACATCAATGTTGATACTATGGGCCTGATTCTCTAGAGAGCATCTCCGACAGTAGGACACGTGGTAATATCTTCCTCGCTTGTTTAGTTCCCATTCATGGCCGAGTTGCCTAGCTTCATGTAGTATGGAGTCATATTGACTTGATTTCTCTTTCCATTCCCTTCTCTTCTCCTCCAGTTCCGCATGGGCGTGCTGCTCGATCTGTTCCCGCAGCCGCTGGTGTTCCTGGGACGAATCATAGTAGGATATGGCAAAGCTGTGCGGAGCGGGATCGCGGAGGATATCTGGCGAAGAAGGCACCCGACCATGATGCCTGCTCTCGATGTACGCCTCGATTCTACCTGCCCTTCGCATCTGGCAACGCTGTGGCAAAAGCAAGGGCTCAAGGAACTTGACTGGAATTTCCGGCGAGTACTCTCTCAGAAGCGGGCACATTATGCAGCACATCTGATCGAGTGTAACCCACACTTCCAGCATGGTGAGTATCATTATTGACATTGCCTCCGGGTTACCGTCATAAATTGGCGACCCGTATTCATAATATTGGCCGAAACGCTCCGCCAGGATACAGCAGCGGTGCTCTGACGGCTGTACAATACCGGCCCAGTTAGTCATTTCGTTTTCCACCCAGCGTTCAAAATCGAAGAGCGACAAGACGTCATTACTTCTCAGCATAGGGACCCCATTGCTGTCACGCTGGCCGCGTATCTCGTAGGTGCGATTGAAAGGGGATGTTTCCACTTCCATAGGCACACCGTTCATCGCAGCTTGGAGATACTCTGAACAATTTTCGAGGGTCATCCGCAAATCTTGCCGGGTATAGGAGAACAATTCTGGGACTGTGATTGAATCAGTATCTATAATTGTCCTCTGTATCCCTTCCAACGCAGTTTTCAAGGCCGTTTCCGCTGAGAGCGCATACTCCGCCACGAAAGGAAATACGGCTCCCTGGAGTTTAGAGATACGGCGACCGATTTTAGCCCGGATGATCTCCAAATGGTCTGCCGGTACAGCCGGCCGCTTGCGTGTGGCTACCAAACCGATTTCCGTGACAAGGTAAAGCATGAAGTTCTTGTATTGATCTTGTCCTTTACCCTCTGGGAAAGCACGTCGGAGAACGGTCTGCAAAGCAACGCGCATAACGAACCAGTAAGGAGATCGCCTCCAAGGAAGTCTACTGCTCCTCCAGTTGACCTCGTCCCGCATGTGCTTGTCAAACGATGTCCAGCCGTTGCGTTCGCCAAACGCCAGAAGCTGGGTCATTAAACCTTCGGTGACCAGTCCGGGATGGGTGGTGTCCCGCTTCTCAGGAACCGGAACTTTGGCCTTGGTGGTCGTGGGTATCATCTCGGACACGGTCTCCGTGCAAAGGCGGCTGATATCATTTGCTAACCCGGAGCAGAATCCCCAGTCGTCCATCTTCTCCGCTGATATAGCCACACTTTGGCCTGGGAAACGGCGCAGTAAACTGCCCTGGGCAGACAGGACATCCGCCGAGCGGGGCGATACCTCAAACGCATCGAAGATCAGCCTCTGACGGGCCCCGTCATAGTATGCTACCCAACCGCAATTCTGGGCACGGATGTAGAGCGCCATAGCCCCTGTCGATTCATATCAGCTTGCTATTTCCAACGGTGCGATATCAGCGTACCATGCTTCCGAAGATTGGAGATTACGCGTGCCAGGGTGTCTTTGCACGGGGCACCTTGTCTATCAACCTCTATCCAGGTGTGCAACATGTTGATAGCAGTGGCCCAGATTTCTCTCGACTCTGGCGGACTCTTGGCGGCAAAACCCTCAATCGCTCCCTGAACAAACTCGTGGAGGTTCCGCTCGATTTCTATTTCTTCATCGTCGTCATCCTGGGGCAGCTTTGGAGGCAGTATGACATGATGAAAGATGAATTTGAATGTGCGCATGGACAACATTGTAAGACGATCAAGGGTGATACTTAAGCTTTTAGACGTGTTTTCTTTGTTTTTTCTCGGGTTTTTCTTGTTTTATTTCTTTTGTTTTCTCGTTCCTTATCTCTTTGTGTTTCTTTCGTTTCCTTATCAAGTAAATCGCAACTATCTTGTTCGCCTTGACATATTTGTCTGATATCGTCTTCCAGCTTCCTTATGTACAATGGGAGTCGGCCCAAGCCATTCTTCGATAATAAAACGTAGAGCTTCCATCATTTATTGACGTGACATCCTATATTGGACTTAATGAGTGTTACAATGACGCAGGGATTTGGAACGGTCTAGCTATCCTCTTTGGATGGTTTGTGCTTGGCTTCCTAATCAACTGAATAGCGAAACATCAGTCCATAAGGAAGCACCGGGTAACAGCGCCATGGTTCAAGTCGTATATACAATCCAACAACGTCAACAAGACGCACGGCCCCTCCGTAAGCAAGTAGAAAGAGACAACCGGAACCATGAATACATCAACGCAAGCGAATCCTTCAAATCTCTCCAAGATAAACAAGGATCAGACTCCCTCATCATGTGGTACGCCCTCCGTCATGTCTTTGAAACTAACCCATTAATTTGTTGTGCGTATGGAAGATAGACATCGGACAAGTTTCGTTTGAGGGTTGTTGCAAGTATCCTTCTTTGGGAAGGGTCTGTTTCGCGGGTGATTCTGCTGGGATGGAACCCTGGTATCATGTAAACTTGATGCTGGAGCACCCTCACGATTCTGCATCTGCCCTGAGCCGCCTCCTTCATCGAAGAGCTTAAGGCTTGCGCCAGTGGATGATTCACACTTCCAAGAAACGGGTGGTTCATTGCCGCACCCCGGTTCGTCGCACACTGCATGACAAACACAGCAGGGGGCTGTAGCGCCTCCAGATATCGCATAGTCAATTCGTAGGCCTGAAAAATCGCCTGCTGGACTTCCGCGAATTGCCCACTCTGAGCTTTGTTCTGCATCCATTCGTCACTGAACAAGGGGCAAATGTCCCAGAGGGGAATATCATGCTCGAGGTCGAAGCCAATTTCGTCAAATGCATTTCGAAGCCATGATAACGCGCAGTCTTGTGTAAACATCTCGTCAAAGTCTTTGGTATGGCTGTTGCATGGATTCTGCATCAATACCACTGGCATTCCTTGGTAACCTGTCGCTAGTCGACAAAGGTTCTTGACACAATTGGCTTCCAATCGGTATTGTGCTCGAAGATCTTCGGCCTGCCGAAAGATAGGGTCATTCGCTAGGATTCGGTCCCATGATTTTACATCTGTTTGGAGGGGTGCGTTCTCCAGATGTGCGATTAAGGGTCCGGACTCATCCATACCAGGAGGCTCGGCACATGCAATTTCACAAGGAAAAGTAGGCAGTAGGGGTGAACACACTGCGCGCTTTGAAAAGAACTTTCCTGGAGTTTAATCTCGAGGCGACAAATATGCATGACGGCATCTAAAGTCGTCAAGTGACGCAATCTTCACGATGATAACAAGGATAATAATGACCCTTTGACCTTCCTGGCTCCTATAATCTTATATATATATTACATAACTCTACTCAGACGCAATATGAGTAGCTAATACTACTGTAACACTGCATTGCATCAGAACTTTGCGTAGAAATGTTAGTAATTATTATGAGCATACGCCTTGATCGATACTAGTGACACATACGCACTCATGCCCCATATTGAGTGGTAAACGCAGTGCAAAACAGGTCTAGCTGTTCATGCCCCCAGTCCCAGTTCAAATTCTTCCTCTTGGAGCCATAATCCAACAGTTCAATGTCGAGGGCAGGGCCGCAGGAATATTGTTCTTAACTTTCCTTCCCAAGACGACTATGTCAACCGCAACGACCCTCATTCTGGATAGACAATCAGCCGATTCGCAAACAGACCGAAGGATGCGATGGTTTAGTTAAACAGTCAAAGTACCACCTGGACAAGAATGATGGAGAAAATTGCATTCATAGAGGATGCAGGGGGAGGGGATAACGCATGTTCCATGGCCCAGTGAAAAAAAAGCGTGGAGAGAAGGATGTCCTGAAGTTCACTTATTTGAGTCCTGATGGGGACGGCAAGTTTCCTGGCAGAGTTGAAATCAATGTCTGCATATATAGGCCTAGGAAACAGAGACTCTGGGGTCAGTGAGATCAGAAACAATGTGCTTACAATTAAGTATGAGGTGAGCTTCACAGTATCTAGTCAATGAGACGGCTGTCAATATCACAAATCATAGGTATGTGTTCTGGTGTGAACCGCCTTCTAACAGTATGGTAGCTGTTTCCACCTCAGCGGCACTCCAACTATAGCGGGAAGCAGAGCCAAATGTTGTTGCCATGAGTCCATCTAATATGTAGAAAAACCACATATCTCCGCTCTGCTCTATCTCTGACGAAGGAGATCTCTTACTGTATACCGATCCATCGTCAGAACGCCGTTGAAGCCACCTTGTCTAAAGGTTCTTGACATTGAATTTGCTGTCCTTGCAAGCTGTGCTTAATCCTACTTTACAGTATGGGTGGTACCTATCCTACCATTTTTCGATGAACAGGAGAGAAAAGAGGATGAGAATTGAAAGAATAGACTCTCCCATAGTCGTTTGTCGACAGATATCGATCAGCCTTAGTCTGTATCGTCCTCGACAGCTAACCTATTTATACTCTCGCTTGATCAGCTAAGATGAAGCCATCTTGCCAAATGGACATATCTGATATCAGTTACCGATCCCAGCAACGGCAACTACATAAGAGACGACGGTGTCATTAACCCACAATTGGTAGGCATCCCTGGTATGAGCTGGCACAGACAACATCGCAGCAGTCGGCTGTTCAAAAGATTGAGCAAAGCTGAGGGCCCAAGAGGCATTGATTGTGACTTGTTTTTACGAGATCTTCATCGAATTAATCTATTCACACTTGGCAATGGCAAACGAGGCCAGAACTGGGAGTGATATGCCAGTCCCCCGCTTTCTGGTGAAGCTATCCCGACACTCATGTGCTGGAGACCTGGTGAGCCACTAAGCCAACCTTTAAACATCCATCAATATATGCTGCAATTGATCCGCATCAAGCACATACGACCATAGGGTGTGGAGAACAGGGCTTCCCGTCCGCTCAGCCGTACTTAAGCCACACGCCGGCCGGTTAGTAGTTGGGTGGGTGACCACCAGCGAATCCCCGCTGTTGTATGTTTTTGATTTTTTTCGCAATTTAATTCAGTACTGGCTGCTTAATGATAGAGGTACAACTACTCCGTAAGTGCCGAGGCGTCAACTGCAAGAGAGGAAAACTGTCATTGTTGCCACATCCAGGGATGAAGTTGCGCAGTACAAGGCAATGACGCAGGCACGATTAGGAAGTTGTATCACTAGAATAATAATGAACAACTATTGCGAAGCAGGCAAGGTCAAGGAGAACGGCGTCGTCATCGCACAGGAAATGATTGCGCCTTTCATGGACTGTTTTCCTTTACCATCGGGTGGAAAATCTGTGACCTCCAGGGGAACCAAACCGCCTGGACTTTCTATTTGCAGCCACTTATAGGATCTGGAGATTCTTTTGATCCCGTATATAGAAGCGTATGCATAGGGATGCCATGGACGGGCTCTGCCGATGTCTATGGATGGACATGGGACATAGCACCGCAGCAACGGTGGTAGGCTCTATGAAAAGTCTGGTATCGAAGGATCCCCAATTCGATGATTGCTTTTTACCACACCATATGTATCAGAAATGACACGGTGTCGAATGATAGAACAACACTATTGCCTAGAAAACTGTTCTCTTGACATATACTGTAATAGAGCAGTGTGTTTCTCCGCACATGGTGAGTGCACGATACTATCAAACCTTATAGAGGATCCAAAGAGCAAGGTCGTTATATCCATTTTGCCTTTAGTATTTTTTCCATATCCCAAGAAATGCAGTTTAAGTAGTTTAATCCCTTTAACAGGTATAGCACTAGTAGCATGTCGTATGTTGCACTTTATATTAATGAGGGCCTGAAGATTATTAGCTTCAAGGGAGTTGCGTCACGGGCTAGAAGCTGGTTCAACCTAGGTTTGGACAGACCTACACACGTCAAGCAGAATCCTGTGAACAAGACTATAATCTCAAGCCATTAAAGGTCTGCAAGGTTGACTTCTTTGCCTCCTTAGTTGAAATCCTGAGAGTATCACTGTATCATATTGAATGATATCTTGGTTGGGCTGTACACTGTGGGAGTCTCTAGATTATATTTGTTGCACTCATGAGCAAATTGAAAGTCTATTGGCCAATGCAATTACCGTCCATGACCTGAGGTATACTACCTGGACCACTGTGTTGTACTATATATAATTTTGAGAGAGATGAGTATCGTAGCTTGGCCACAAAACTTTTGATGATACCAGTTGCGAAGGAGCTGAGGAAGAGCCTAAGGCGGGACATTGGCAGAATGGTACGAGTTTTGCATTGTCAGTCTTCATCATACTATCACCTATAACTCATTCGCAATTGGCCAAGAAGGATTGCATGTTGAGTCATTAGTCGGCTCGGATTGATCCTAGCCATCTAGTTCTCGCGCCACCAAGCGGTATGGGACGCTCCCTTTCGCAAAGTGTTGGCTCTGAACCCTCAATAGAAATCAACAGAGCAAGCCACGCAGCTAGTGGAGAAATCGAGATTATACGGAGACCAGCTTCATTGGATGTTAGATATAGTAAGAATGAGTATACACTCTCTCGGAGTAGTTTCCTTAGTATCCCTTTGCTACTCCCGCGTTTACCCTCTTATAGTAGTTCTGCTATACGCCAAAATCCAAATCTCTGTGCCATAACCTATTACCTATCAAGTCCTGGGTTCAAAAATAGTTATGAACGTGTGTTCCTAGTCGCCTTCCACCACAGCTCCACCTTCGTCACAACTTTATTGTCATCTTCCTGCGGAGATATTTTTGAGGCATTTTTGCTATTGATCTATTTATCACGCTTCATGCATTGCGTCACTCCCCTTTTCTGTTGTCCAATGTTGTAAGTGTCATAGCTTAGAGCTAATTCTCCTGCTAACAATCGAGAGGTCTAGCCTGCCTGAGGAGGGCCAAAGGCCACATAACCGTGTCCTTTCCATTGTCGTCAAACATACTCTGTCACTGTATAGGAATCTCCTAAGGTTTGATGCAGTGGATAATACTATTTATACAGATACTCAAGGTAATCATGTACCTAACTGTAACATGAGAAATTAAATATTAGATCCAATCAACAGTACCTAGGGGCATTAGCATTAACAATACCTTACCTTGCACACGTCAGTAGAATGGAGACGGATCAGATAGGTTAAGGGCGACGAAGGTTCCTGATCGACCCCGACTCTGAGGAGTATTTTGAGACCTGCGAGTTGGCTGGACAGCAGGCAGGATCGACAGGTCGACGGCTGCCCAGGTTCGAGCAGAAATGGTTGGGTGATTTAAATGCTGGAGAGCTTGAGGTTGCACAAGTATGAGTAAGTTGTGATTGTATCTTGGATATAGATAGATAGATGGATACCCGATCTCTTAGGCACTTCAGACAACCACAATGTACTGATCATTATGACACCATAAGGACTGACATCTCACGCACATTGGACAATCCTCAACAATTCTTCAACCCAGGACAACAGTCGGTACAGACGCCACAACGATTTTTACAGACCTCAAAAAGCGCTACCAGCATGCCCAGACGCAGGTAACCCTCGCCAAGCTGAAAGAAAAGGCAGCCTCAGATCGCAAAAAGGAACCCGAAAGCGCAAAGACCTATGAAACACGGATTGGGAACTATGAGAGAGAGCAGACAAAAGGCATTGCGATCCTCCACCGCATCAAGGCCCTGGAGACCCTCAGTGCCGAGGACACAGGCAAATCAGATTACAATGGCAGCGATCCGCCACCATACACAAGCACCAAGATAGACCAGAATATTTCCACGCTGAAGATTCTCTACCGAGAGCATCTGGGCACTCTTCAGGACCTGCTGGTGTGGCAACCAAAGGGGGACCATGCTAGCCCGTATCGCGAGTTTGAGTATCTCATAGCTACGCATAACAAGAAGGGGCAGACGCTGGCATGGGAGAAACACCAGTATGACTGTGCAATGCGCGGGGGCTGCTGTGGACGAGCGTATGGGTGCTGCAGTCAGCCCCTACAAGAACTTTATATTCCCTTGTCGAACAGGAAACAGAAGAAGGGTGGTGTGTATGGGCACTGTACAAGAGAGTGTCTATGCTGCAATCGGTTTCATGGGTGCTATGATCCTGACGCCCAGTTGCCGGAGATTGATCCTGCTTTTCGTAAGGCTGTTGCTGGTTGATAACGTATTCTTGCTGCCAACAATAGTTGCTTTGCTGTACCCTAGTGGAAGCCATTGCTCTTGGTATACAGATGATAAAAACGCAGATTCTATGTAGCTCATATTATTCACGCTTGTTGTACACGTCAGAATACATCATACTGATGTTGTAGCATTATTCAACGGAGAAATCATCTGCAAACAGCAGTCAGAAAACGTTAAAACTCAAAGCGGAAGGTGTTGAGCCCTATCAAGAAAGACATGTCGTCGTCGACTCAACAGTTATATTCAGTTATGTACAGCAACATGAACAAGTACCATGGGTGAAATATGACCCAGTGTCGTTTTCAGCAGCGTCTATGGGCTCTAGATTATTGTTAGCATTATTTAATCCCCCTTCTCTGCAGCGAGTCCTGCCATTATCCATATTCTTACTGCAGGGTTTACATTCCACTCAGCTGAGATCAATTAAATACAGACTGTTAGTTCACATATCCTTTGACTATCAAAATGCACGCATCTGTCTACCTCATTTTAAATACACTCCTGGCTTTCAACTTGGCTGGCAAAACCTACGGCAGTCCGTATCACCCACAGGTTGACCAAATCAGCCTCCCCGAGCCTGTCATCCCCGGTACAAACCGGCCCAACCTCAATGACCTTATCTCCCAAGTGACCCAGCCTACCGAGGAAGATGGATCCTTGTCGGGTACACTGGGCCTGCGCTATGGCAGGTGCTACTACATCGAGAACCGACACGGTGACCGTCTAGGCTCGGACGGCGGTGCATACAGCTACTATAAATTCGGCAACTCCAAGAGAATCTTTCAGGTCTGGTATTCCCGAGGCTTTCCCCCGAAAGATGGAAGCGAATCTTTGGTGCCGGACGGGGGGGATTTCTACCTCTGGGATCCGAAGGGAAGCTCCGTGACCAACGGCGGAAGCTGGGTTGCTACCAACCTCGGTGGCAACACGTATCCTGGATTCTACAGTTACTACTATTACCTCCGCTTCAAGGGTCGCCGTGATCACGACCACGCATCTGAGGCTATGCCACAGAGCGAAAACGAGATGCATTTGATGGGATCTGGGTACCCCGTCACGTTGGGAATTGCCAAAGTGGAGCCTCCTAATGGGATATCAAACTTCAAAGGCTTGACGATCCAGAACGACTACCTTGTGAATCAAAATAACGAGGATACTATTGATGTCCGCTTCCATGAGGTCTCCTGTCCATTGGATGGATCTGATAAGTAGGAATGGTGTTATTACCGCGGAATTCGAAGGAGCTCACATGTACCCTGAACAAGTGTCAATGGCGTTGGATATATACGTTCCTGAGCCATTATATTTAAAATAATATCACAGTGTGCCATTCTTGCTACGTAAATCCCCCTAATAGATACTACCAAGTGCTACGAGCTTCTTCACCATGTTGGCCCTCGGAGGTTAGGCAATGCGATGAGCGCAATTGGCAGGCCGGGCATTGGGTTTGCTCGAGAGTTGAGAAACGCAGGATAGGGAGATACTCGGAACTGTCTTGTTATTTGAGTTTGCCATTCTTTACGCTCGATCTGTAGCACAGTAGCTCAATCTGTCTTTGGCAGCCGCACGCTACGTACATGTTGTCAGGGCCATTTGATATAGAAACTATACTTGTTGTATAAAATCCATACGACCATAGGGTGTGGAACACGGCAGAAGTTATATACGCCCTGGAAGATAAGGTTAGGGAGAGCGTCAGTGGCAGAAAGAGTTAAAATAAGCCTTGTTTAATTGCAGGTGTGAATTTTGAAGATCTTTCATATGGAAGATACAATGGTGGTTACGACAGGATGAGAGGAATCCGAAAATAGAAAAGGAAACGTTGCCTTCGTCTGCACTCTGCACGCCTCGGATCGCCCTGCTTACATTCCCAAGCTCGGGTGGCTGGTCAACTAGTCAACGGCGTAAGGCATCTGCCTGTACCTTTACCCGACGGATTTCGGATTCGGCGATGGTTGAGGTATTCGGACCAAACATTGCTCGTTATACCAGCACACCCAGTTAAAAAGAAAAGGCTATGAGTTTCCATGTCCCAGCAGAACTCACGATGCACCATGTTATGACTATTATCTATAGAAAAGCAAGAATATGCGAGGGAAAAAGGGGGAGTGAAGGAAAAGCCCGGAAACCTCTTCCATACCCTTGTGGGTGAGATGTCTGTTAGTTCACAGAACTTGTCCGTATCCACTGAGATTAGCCTGTTGACCTACGTGTTGGAATCTCATGATCTGATTAGTTCGAGCAGAATGGCTGAAAGGTAAAGTAATTAATAATCCATTGCGAACTGCACTAAGACTGGCTGACAAGAAGTATGTGCACCAATAGCGGGCTTTGGGGTAATCGTGCTCCAATCTCAACCGCTCATTAGGCAATGGAAACCATGGGTCTGTGCGGGTGTTTTCCCCGAAGATAATGAGAAAAACCGATATTAGATTCTCGGTGTCTCACCCAAGTCCGGAAAATTCTGAATTCAGAACTCCGTGGGCAGATAAGCGACCCCTAGTCGACAATATCAGTACCACACTTGCTGAGGAGTCATTGTGCCTGTCAACCAAGTGTAGAATGTATGCAGCACCCTTTGGAGCGGATGTAGAAGGTTCCATGCATACACCGTTGCGAACTTGTGGCCGGGGGGAACGCAACCCCTGGAGGAAGAGCATGTCATTGATTAACCAGCATTGGCTATCACAACTTGGCAAGGCTTATTTTGAATACACGTGGGCCTGTTGGCGTCGCCAAGTCTGCTAAGCTCATTGGTTCAAGCCAAAACTCTATGCTGATTAGTTGACCGAGTGGAGTCCTTGAGAAAACTAACTAGGCCAAGGAAGCTTCTATCTCCGGGATCTTGGGGGGTCGTGTGCACTTGAGGAGAATGATAGACCAGTGAGTTTCTGCCGTCAAGAAACGTGCTTCACGTATGTTAAAGAAAATTTGTATGCCGTCGTGGTCTTGTATTATTTAAACCTGGCCATTTCTACCTGTCCGGATATCTTCTCGTAGGCAACCCTCGCTTCATCAGCACATTCTCTGTTTGCTCTCTTTACTAGCTCGCGTCGAGTTACATTTCGAGCGAGATGGCGGACTCAGACGAACAAACTATGGGCAGCCCCAAGCGTGCCCAGCCTACGTTGGACGACATGGCGCTGCACGAGAAAGAAGCCTTCGACAAGCTGATGCGGCCGTCGGACAGCTACAATGCTGACGGCCAGTACTGGGCCGACCTCCCTATCTCCCAGCGCATCAGCTTCGTGGCCTCTACGGATGCCGCCGAGGCTCGGGCCGAGTTCTCATGGCTGGGCAACATGTTCAAGACCGACCCCTTGTCGCCCATCTCTTACTATTTCAAGAACGCCGTGCTGCCCGGTGCCGGTCTTGGTTTGGAAGGGTAAGCTTCGTGTGCTGACCTGCTGGCTTTTTGGAGTGTTGCTAATAATATCGACCAGTTACGTCCTCTTCTCCATCGGAAACGTCACCCCTCTGTTCCAGTCCTCCTTTGCCGACTGCTGGAAGACCCACAAGACATGCAACAAGAACTGGATCTCCTCGGCCGGCTACCTGGAAGTCGCTGGTATCCTGATCGGTCAAATCTTGGTCGGCTTCCTTGGTGACTGGTAAGGGCCTGCGCGATATCCTCGGGGACGCATGTTGATGAATGGCTGCTCACTCATGGTACACAGGATCGGTCGTCGTTGGGGTCTCATCCAGGATGCGGGAATCATGTTTGTTGGTTTGCTGATGCTCACAGCCGCCTGGGGTGTCACCGAGAACGGTTGGGTCATCTGTTACGCCTGGTCTCTCTTCTTCTACAGTATCGGTGTCGGCGGCGAGTATCCGATGACCGCCACCATCGGTATGGAAAACGGTGTTGGCTCCGGCAAGATCTCCACCAAGGAAGATCGTCTGCACCGTGGCCGCAAAGTCGTCAGTGCCTTCCTGATGCAGGGTTGGGGTCAGTTCGCCAACCAGGTGATCTTGATCCTTCTGCTTCTGATCTTCCACCACGGCGACGGCAACCCCCCGATTTCCGCCACCACGACCCAGTGGACCTACCGAGTGTCGTTTGCCATCCCTGCCGTCGGTACGTTGTGGTTGGTCTACTACCGTTCTTATCACATGAAGGCTGCCAGCAAGCAGCTCGCCGTTGCTAAGAAGAAGGCCTCGGTCACTGGCTACGACAGCCAGTCCCTCGCCCTCACCTTCAAGTACTTCACCCCCCGTCTGCTCGCCACCGCTGGTGGCTGGTTCGCGAATGATGTCTTCTTCTATGGCAACAAGCTCTTCCAGGGTAACTTCATCAAGGTTATCAACCCCGGCTCCACGTCCGTGATGACCAACTGGCTCTGGAACCTGGTTAATATCGCTGTCAGTCTGTGTGGTTATTACATGGCTGCCTGGTTTGTTGACAACAAGCTCCTTGGCCGCAAGTGGATGCAGATCATTGGTTTCCTCATGTGTTTCATCATGTTTGTTGTCCCTGCCTTTGCCTTCAAGTACTACCAGGAGCCCGCCCACATCCACTCCTTCCAGGCCATGTACTACCTCAGCTCCTTCTTCAACCAATTCGGCCCCAACTGCATCACCTTCCTCGTGGCCGCCGAGGTGTTCCCGACCCCGATCCGTGCCACCGCTCACGGTCTGTCAGCTGCTGCCGGTAAGCTCGGTGCCCTGGTCATCGCCATCGTCGGCGCCTACACCACCACCCAGCAGATGTTCTACATCGTCCCCTGGTTCGGCCTCTTCGGCATGCTCGTCACCTGGGTCTTCCTGCCCGACACCACCGGCCTTGACCTGCGCGAGCAGGAACGCCGCTGGCGGTACATCCGCGAGGGCCGCGAGCACGAGTACCACGGCCCCGCCGTCCACCCCAAGCACCTCTCGGTGTGGGAACGTCTGATGGGCAAGGGCAAGTACTACGACGCCGCCGCCGACTACCAGGCCAAGCTGCAGGAGTTCCGCGAGGAGTGGGAGGCCGCCATGGCCGACCGGGCCGCCGAGAAGGAGGGTCTGTTCGATGCGGACGATGTCGACGACGACATCCTGCATGGTTCCGTGCACACCTACTTCGAGCGCACCAGCCCCATGTTCCGGGCACAGGAGAAGGATGCCAGCGGTGAGAAATCTTTGGCCCTTCCTCCCGCCTCTGAGCAGTAACTGCCTACCAGTCGGCATTGACTCATCATTTCTGGTCCTTGGACTGTTATGAGGAGCCACAGCCTGTGTTGAATGCTGTCCTGAAAAGTTTGCCTGTGTCAGGCACGCTGTTCAAGCAGCTGTCTTGAGTGATCACCTTATATCCACGTCTTTCTTTATTCTCTTGCTGAACACCGGCATGTAATTCTTATTATACTCCGAGCAACGATGCAGTTTCCATTAGACAGTTGCTGGTACATTCGTTAAGAAAAAATATGCTGGTAACCTGTCATTGTAAAGAAAAGTTGATTTCAGTCGGCATAATCCTAGACCTGCAGCAGTAGTTTAGTCTTAATCTTATAGCACTACTCCTTCTATTAATTCCGATCATCTACTGGCACTTCGCTGAGGATAGACGGTCACCACTCAGGATGGCCTTGGTTTAGGTTTCTCATTTTCAGTAGTAGTTGGGCGATGACCTTCAGCAAATCCCGGCGGTTGTATGTTTTGTATCTTTTATTTGCTTCGTTGTGTGCAGAGCCAAAATCCGTGCTTATTATGGATAATACATCACATCTTCAGACCAAGTCAAGCAGTTGTGTTCGAACGCGGGAGTTAAGTTACTGTTCCTACCACATTACTCTCCTGTTTTCAACCCTATCGAGGAGTTCTTTGCCAGTTGAAGGCTTACAGCAAGAACGCTTGCTCAGTATACGAGTTTCATGCCTTCCTCCGACGGTGCGTTTATGATGTTGGTGCAAAACAGCCATGTCCGACATGCAGGTATACCGTATAGCGATGGAGACATGAGTGTCCGCCCACCGTGGTCTACAGCTATGTATGAGTCATGACACTTATCCCTGTATGATTGTGCGTTTTCGCTTATCCTCGCGAGTCCCACATCTTGGTCTTGGCGGAGGATCAGGCCAGAATCCTGCACCTTCATCCTGCACTTTTTGAACTTGAGGCTGAGACAGGGCCAGTAAGGGCCGTAAGGTCCGTCAGCGCCGTCAGCGCATAAAAGGGACGAATGGACGATGGTCCAGGGGCTATGTACTTATATTAAACTGACCAGCCCCTCTGCTTCTTCCTCTTCAACATATTTGATCTTCCTCAGTGAACATCATGTCATCTGTTAGCAGTGTTCTCATACGCCGGGGCACCGAGCTGATTTCCGCTCGGCTTCGACACCGTGAACACCCTCAAATGCATGATTGGCTAGGTCTCTCAATCGTCATTTTTACGGCCGTTGCATTTGGCTTCGCAATCCTTTGGGTGAGTCGGTATTAGTACAGGAACAGCAACGATTAAACTCATCAATAGGTTGACTACACCTGCACTCATGTTATTGCGACTCTGGCCGCGGTCGAAGACTCCAACCCGACTACCTATGTTCGCCTCGACAGCGAAGATTCTAACGATAATGATTCCGAGGCCGCAGCTGCATCGACCACTAAGCCTATTACTAGCGGGCTACGCTCGACCATTAAGCACCTACGCGCCCGTGGTGGCATCTGGTCGTGTTTCCGTGGATTTCGTATGTATCTGGCCTTCACGGGGCTCGATATGGGCGTGGGCTTTCTACTTCCAGCTATTGTTCCTATTCCGAGGGTCTCTCACTCTCTCATCGGTTCATTTTTGGGGCAGTTCGTCGCTGGCATGCTGGTGGCCACCTGGCAGACGGCTTGGGTCCATCTTGTGATCGCCGACAAATCGCCTAGGAGCAACTACCGGCGAATGCTTGGCCTGCGGCATTGGCCTCGAATTGCCCCTGCGGCTGCTTTGTACAATTTCCTCATGTGTGCGACTTTCTCTCTGCCTACAGCTGCCGCAAGGCTCGCTGGCTGGACAGTCACCAGCGTTGTCGGTAGTTCCAATTCGGGATATAAAGGGCTTCTCGGTTTCCTAGTCATTGGCATTCTCCCGGCTGTATTTCTCCTATTGCTTTCCATGCCTGCCAGGGGGATATTCACCCGTGTGGCTGCCTCCATGCTGCCCGAGGAGGATGACCCGATCGTGCCCTTCGACCGTCTTTTTGGCGGCAAGGTGAAACCTGGGATGGTGCTCGGCCTTAGAGATGCCTGGACCACCTTTGAATGGCCTGCTCGCATTCGCTACGTCAAGGTTATCCTGAAGGCTCTTGCCATTGAGGTTGCACTAGCTCTGGTTGCGATCCTTCTAGTAATGGGCGAGTTGGCTTTGGTGACTCCTACTAGCCAGAGCTCGTCTTCTCCCCAGTCGTAGTTCTTATTTAGATTTGCGATTGCACTGCACACTTTAGGTCCGTTCGCCAGAACAGACACGTCTTCCACGATGTATGATCACAGCTTGATATGCGCTATTCAGGATTGAGATGAGGCAGAAGAGTAATGTGAACTATTGCAGCGGTCTACAAACTGATGGACCAAGAAAAGACCAAGCAAAGCAAAACAAGAACAAAGTAACTCAAGGACCATCAGGTCAACCAACACTCTTCCAAGTTGGAAAGGCAAGTTTAGCCTGCCCTGTCCAAATGCGCTCTCTACTAAGGATTCTCCCTCTGCCTGATATCATCGACGATTCTTCGCTCGTCTTCAGCTCCCATACATTTGTGTTTGGAACCTTGGTGTGGCTGCAAGCCTTCGAGATTCCTGGACTTGCGTCAGTGGAACAGTTTTGCAGATTGTTTGTCATTTGATGATCTGCAGCAGATGGATTTGCAAAGCTTAGGATTGACGACAGATCCAAAGCCGTTCTACGGAGTATAGATATCTCGTCACATACATATAGTATCACGAAATCTGATAATGAAACCAGGTAGGTACAAAACAGGTTATTTAAGCCCTATCCAAATCAAGTACAGTGACGCATGTGATGAGGGTTTGAAAGAGCATCTCTATGTATCTGGCATGCAAGGCGATAACGGTCACTCCTGTAACTTCTTGGTCCTTCCCGACAGCCAAGTACAATCCAAGTTACTAAATTCCCTATTCAAAGAACATGATCATGAGAAAGCACAAAACACACCCTCCATAGTCTGTCCCAGCTTCATCTGATCAGACTAGACTGCCGATGTTGAGTAGAGAAGAGGCGTGGTAATATATATCTGCGACTATCGGCAAGGATGATTATCGACCACCTCTCATGGAACTTCCCAGCATGAAGTTTATCGTCTTAGATAAGTTAGAATAATATTTACTTTTCTATAAGCATGGTAGGTAAACCGGTCCTCAGATGATAATAGCCCACAATGCTGGAGAAGATCGCTAGTGCAGCTCTGCTCTTATTCAGCCCCCTTGAGATCGGGGTGTTCGTGAAATATGGGTCATTCTTGACGATCAATGTCCTCTCCGGAGTCCGGAGCCTTGAGGATGGTGATCACCCCAAATCTTTCCTTTCGTGTCCAAAGTGAAAAGTCTGCCTGGGAAATTCAGCCAGCCAGTCTTACCGATCAGTGCCTAGTGGATAGACGGATAGAGCGACGTGTTATGTACAGTGGTGCTGAACTCGGTTCGCCTACGTGTCGGAGATGCATTCAAGATTACACCTGAGAGTAACCGAAGATTTTACGCCAGTCGAGTGCGAGGGGTGTCGTGAAGGCTGAAGGGCTTGAAACGCATGACATTAGAACATTGCCTGTCGCAGTTCGTCATACCTAGCAGATCCTGCAAACAGCTTCCCAGCGATCCAAGAGAGTTCCACCAAGCCAGATCGACTCAATTTTCAGTAAATATCCGTCGATCGGACCAGACGGGCATGGCTAACCTACCTCAGCTTGCTCCACGGTAGAGAACAAGAGTTACAAGACAGCCGACTTATCGGACAAGGCACTCCACCTGGCCAATGCTTTTACCTGACCGGGCATCTCCTATTCTGGATGACCTTCGAACATGGTATTCTACAGAAAGCCAGCTGTTGCTGAGGCGTTATACTGCAGCGAATGAGGTACGGTCGCAGCACACAGGATATCCATCTCGATGGGCGCAGAACACTCGCATGAGGTCATGAGCGAGCGGAATCCAACACGCTAGCCCCACTCCAAAGTCACAATGTGCAAGAACAGGAGCCCATATCGCGATCTGCTGATCGTACACAGATTAACGGTTGCTAACTTGCTACTATTTCGACGAGATGGGGCGAGGAGGGCGAGGAGGGCGAGGGGTTTGTGCATATGACTTGCATGAAAGGGGAGCTGCATCCATACGATCCACCTATCCGATATCAGATAAGCGTTTGTTGTCGGGGTTTGTGCATGACCTACATGCAATATCCCGACGCGTTTGCCAGCACATTTGCTCAATGCTCTCGAAATGGGTCCACGTTCCTCGAAGATCAGGGGAATGATGGCGAAATGGAGGGAAAGCTTTCTCCCTTCTCAGTCAGACAATCTGTCCAAGTCCAAGAGTCCAAGGTGCATGATAAAGTGGGCCCCGAGGCAGCTACTCCTCTCAGCTTCCTATCCTACATCTAGCCCTCCACTAGCTTCAACGCTACCAATGACGACTTCCCGGTTTTTGAGCGAGTGTACGGAAGAGGCAGAGGGAAGTGAGACGGAAGGGTCAGAATTCCAAATAACAATGAAACTAGCAGCTGCTAGTCGGCGTAGTCGCCGTGTTTAGTGGGGCAACGCACCAACTAGACCAACTAGTACATCTCGATCAGCACGAGGAAACGCTGAAGAACCAATGGGACGGGATACTTCGGCTGATCGTCCTGGTCAATTCCAAACGAGGCAATAGATCGATATTCAGGCACAGCCGTCCACGAGGCCAGACAGTGGCAGACAGTGGCAGACACCGTGGCCGTCGTCCGCAGCCTCGTTCCTATGTCCAGATCGACAATCCCTGAACCCTGATATATTGCCACTCCCCCCAGTTATCGTAAATGGCCTTGTTCACGCCGATCGATCCAGCTTTGTATTAGTAGTACGTAGTTCGTAGACTCGGCAAAGTCTGTTCAACATTAGGTTTCACGTTCCTGCATGGCTCCGCCCTGTGTCTGCTCCGATTAATATTGGCATTGTCCCAGGCTCAGCTCTTCTTTCTCCTTTCTTTCCCCATGTCACTCACTCAGTCACTCCTTCAGTTTTCCTAGTTCTTTGTTTCAACCAAACCGCTCATTATGGGGTCGGAACTGGGAATCACGCCCGACACGAAGCCGGAGCCTGTATACAGCCCGGTAAGTATCTGGTGGGCCACCTGGGCAGGCGTTTGGACACTCTTCGTCGCCTGTGGCATGGCCTATCTCATTGTTCGTCGGGACACTCCTATTCTACGCATCCGAGGCCTCAGCCTGTCGCTCTCTGCCATCGTTCTCCTTCATTTGTATTACGTCCCGGTCCAATTCGGCACCATGATCGGCCCCATCATGCCTGGAGATGCTCAGTTTTGGATCATGGGCACTTTTCTACCCTGCGGAATCGCTCTCTTTCACGCATCCAACAGTCGTTTCCTTTACGTTGCAAAGCTCCAGGAGAAATTCGTTTACAACGATCGTCCATTCAACACTTTTCCTCCCAACCGAAGAAAAACCGGCTTGATCGCTCGCTTCCAGCGCCTCGATTATAATACCCGGATCCTCGCTCTCGTTGGCATCGGAATGATTGGTCAGATCTTGCTCACGGTCGTCATGTGGTTGATGTCGCGCAAGTGGCATCCCACATGGGGAATTCCAGGCACAGAGGTTACCGGTCCCAAAATGGCCCAGTTATCCGCGATGGGTCGGGGTTGGGAGTGGTACAAGACCAGAACTATTGTCATGGACTGAAGGAATAAGCTGACACGTCGCAGGTGGCCGAGTATCTTTTGGCAACTGTTCTGGGCCTGGATATTCGCTCCCATCATTCTCTGGAAATCTCGCAATATCCGCGACACCCATGGCTGGCGAGTTCAGACCATCGGCTGTGCCATAGCCAAGTGAGTTCAATGCCGATATCATGTATTTGTTTCATTTGTCTAATTGACGCCTGCAGTCTCCCCGGTGCTCCCCTATGGCTTATTTCCATCTATGTCCCTGCTTTTGAGAAAGTGAACCAAGTCTGGCTGCCTCCGCAGTGGTAAGTGCTTGCCTCGATCCTCTTCTCGAGTATGTCTCTGATGATTGTAGGATCTGTCTTTCGATCCTTGTCATGGAAATCTTCACCGTCTTCCTTCCCTGCTGGGAGGTCATGCGCCAGCAGTCCCTCCGCAAGGAGACCCTCGACGCCATCGCCCAATGGGAGGAAAAGAACAAGACCAACAGCTCAGAATCCAAGTCTATGGCCGAAACTGCCACTCTGGTCGAATCCATCATGACCGGCGTCAAGTCTACCAACGGCTCCGTCCAGACCAACCACTCGCGCGAGAGTATCCTGACCATGGGCGCTCTCGAGTATGCCCTTGAAAAAGACCCCGCTCCTCTGCAGCGATTTTCCGCCCTCAGTGACTTTTCCGGCGAGAACATTGCCTTTTTGACCAGCGTCGCCGAATGGAGAGAGTCCTTCCCCAAGTCGATCCGGGAAAACACCGCACCTCGCGACAGCAACACCGATGACTTGATCCGCGAGCGATTCAACCGCGCGTTGCGCATCTACGCCGAGTTCATCAGCACCACACACGCCGAGTTCCCCATCAACATCTCGTCCCAGGACCTCAGAAAGCTTCAAGACGTCTTTGAGGGGCCCGCTCGTATCATGTACGGCGACGAGCGCGAGGTCGTCGATCCCGCCACCCCCTTTGATACCTTCAAGCCAGCCGCGTCGCCGACCTATTCGAACAACTCCCAAAAGGAGCTGCAAAGCTCCGTGACCGCCATCCACGACCGCGTGCAATACTGGGGTGATGTGCCTGCGTCGTTCGGTCCGTCTGTCTTTGACGATGCAGAGAAGAGCATCAAGTATCTTGTTCTCACCAATACGTGGCCCAAGTTCGTCAAGAACCGCACCTCGTCAATAATCTCGGGCAAAACGATGCATGACATGAAAGTCTGATTATGCTTCTTCTTCTACTACTACTTCTTCTTCTTCTTCTTCTTCTTCTTCTTCTTCTTGCCCTCTTTCTCTTCTTATCTCTCTTCTTCTTCTTCTCCTTCTCCTTCTTTCTTCTTATCTCTCTTATTCTTCTTCTCCTTCTTTCTTCTTTTTTCTTCCTTTTTATGTGTCATTTTTAATGAAGAAATATACCCTACTGATGGATGCCAAGGCCTATGTACATACCTGGTAATGCGAATGGATACTAATCAACATAATCATGATAGCCCGTTAGGGCTACATGTCTGAACCGATGTGTTTGCATAATATGTGTATAAAGTAGGCTACCTTAATTTCGCCATTTCAAGTACCCTACATCCCTACATGGGATGATGGGAAGAAGCAGTTAACCTCTCCCTTCCAGCGGACGAATCGAAACCATATAATCTTTCATTCCCAAATTTGAGGGTCTGTGATCGTCCCTGCGGATGAACTTTTTTCTTTTCTGTCGTCGACACGAGGTGTAGTGTAAGTCCTGCAATTCCGTCCGTCCCACGCTGGCGCATAATGGCGGATGCTGCCTATTCCACGGAATCTTCCCTCCCCCGTACCCCAGATTATCAGACCTCCTGGTTCATGGTTCAATAACGGGCGACCCACGAGGCGGACCCTCTCAATCGCCATGGGCCGGCCCGCGGCCGTATATGTCTTTTTGTTTCTGCTCTCACTCGCACCTATATATTGGAAGAGGGATGTGATTGAGACACGGCTTTCGATCCTGGGTAACAACCTCCTTGAGCATATCAACGGGCAGATCCGTTTGTCCGAGGATGTAAATATTGATAATCGTCTCGACTGGGAGGGTTGTATTGCTCATCGTGCTACAGGAGCAAAACCAGTACCTGGTCTTCGTGGGACAGTTACGGAGTCTGGTAGTACATCAGGTGAGCAGATACGATAGGTCATTGTGAGACGTGTTGCTCACGCTGACACGCACTAAGTCACGCCAGAGCGAAACCAGGGTTCAGTCACGTCGTCGATCATACCAAGGCAATCTTATTCTCGGGCACACCGCACCGCGGATCCAGCGTTGGCCTGCACAAGCTCTGCATCCGCTTGGATCGAATCCTTTGCTCCTTGCCAATCTTGGATACGATTCAAAACCACTGCTAGACTTACATGAGCTATTCGTCGACAGTGTAGAAAGTGACTTGCGGGTGTTTAACTTCTACGAGCAGAGGGCGATGCAAATTCTGCGTAGATCTATCAAGCCAGATGACCGTGCTAATGAGAAATCCAGTGTGTTCGTCAGCAATTCGCAAAGTATCGTGAACAAGGAGTCAGAAACATTGGTCTTGAGGTTGACCACTATGGACTCAATAAGTCTGGGTCTAGAAACGAACACTATCAGAGTATCTTGTCGAAGATTGGCGAAGTCGCGATATCTTGTTTCGGCCAGCGAAGCACCACTACGCCGTCCGACTTGAGACGGTGCTAACCTATACACAGCGAGGCCAGGTATGGAAGTAACTTAACGACAAGCTGCAAATCCCAAACAGAAAAGCAAAAATCCCATATGCGGTTGGTCTTCACGGATTAGGCGGCGCGGGGAAGTTACAACTGGCTCTCAAGTATGCGGAAAGTAAAAGGGATCAATATAACCCGATACTCTAGATTAACGCGACCAATGAGAGGACAGTGCGCTCTAGCTTTGCACGATGTGCCGCAGAGCTTGGAATCCTAGAGGGTCGAAAAGACGAGCAGAGGTCGGCGCTCGTGGACGAGGAATATCCAGACAGTGCTTCGCTGGCTTCGTGACCGAACAGAAGCTGACGGCGAATGGCTGGTGATCATTGACAATGCTGATGATTTCACCTGGGGGATCAAGAAGAAAATGCCCCAAGGAGCGCAGGGAAGACTTATCATTACTAGCCGCGATGACCGGAGTGAAATGCTTGTCAGCGGAGGTTGTGAACAGGTTCGAGTCGGCACCATGACACCACAGGAAGGGAGTATGATTCTTCTTCGACATCTGTCGTCGGACGTTAACTCGCTTCCGAGAAATATACAACAAGGCTGTGACGAACTGGCGCAGAGACTTGGATACCTCCCGCTTGCAATTGATCTTGCAGGTACGTACATTGGAACGATGCTATACCTGAACAGGTCTGATGCAGTACTTGGAAGACTACGACAGGCATCGCGATGAACTGTTGCAGATGGATGATCTTCGAGGACTCTCGCCAACGGAGAAGACAGTATGGACGGTATGGAATACCACATAGGCAAAGATTGAGAGGGAGCGTGCAGACTTGCAGCCTAGTCTACTTTGACATTCCTTGCGCACTTTAAAGGCGCTGTTATTCAAGATGAGCTGTTCCGTCTGGCAAGCCTTGGCATGATAGCCGTCGACGAGGAGCTAGGCGAAGGAGAACTTGCTGAAATGTGGCAATTTATCCAAGTCAACGAAAGGAAATGGGACATTTTCGATATCGACGGAGCTCAGATGTGCTACTCCGCTACCGTCTAGTGCAGCGCGTCGATGGAGCCTGGCCCGGCATCAGGATGCATAACCTGGTTCAGTGGCGGGCAATGCAGAGCGGCCAAAGTCGACCATGGCGGTGGTGGTACACCGTATTCATATCGGCAGTATGCTATCAAATAACGCTTGAAGGTAACGAGCGTTAGTTCCGTTCGGACTTTACGGTCCACCTCCCGGATATTGAAGAGCTCTCCTAAGACGGATCCAAGGACGTGGAGAGGCGAAAGATTTTGCCATGGATTTGGATAGGAAAAGGTTATTATGACAAAGGCTGGTGGGATAAGGCCCAGACGCTCTTAGTGCTGGGAAGAGGACCCTTGGACGCTGTTAAGCATGTCTAACCTAGCGTTGATATATTTGAAGCAGGGCCACTTGGAGGATGCTGAGAAGCTTAATGTGCAGGTGATTGAAAGAAGCATGAGAAAGCTTGATGGGCATATCAAACTTGACATCAGAGTATTGGTACCACAGCGTGATGGCAGAAGGCTGAGACGCTCTCAGGACTGGTGATGGAGATTGTACAGTCTGGCTTTGACATATTTGACTAGGTTGGTGGGAGGAGGTCGAGACGCTCTTGCTGCAGCTGATGGTAATAAACATGAAGCTCACTGATATGCTGGAGAGCTTGGACAACCTCGCCTTCATTTAGGACAGTCAAAGTCGGCATCTATGGCCGCTCAGTATCCGTAGGCATTGGTCGTTGTCGGTATCCTAGAACTTGACAGTCTAGTACTATCAGATGAAGCTGAGGCAAAGATCTTGGAGCCATGGAGAAGATGACCGATAAGGCCCAATAACCATGGCCCTCAAGTGTCTGCAGGCAAGCACTACAGTTACCTTCCATGGCTGGTTTGGCTAAGATCCTTCCAATGAATTATGTACACAGGCCAACTAGTAATATAACTACATTGTGTGCTACTAGGGTATATATGTCTGAATTATTGCGTAATAGCTTCTACATAGATAGAGTGCTTTCCTTTCTGCTGTAATAATAGTCTCTGTAGTATGTATCTATAAGTCTTCTCTGCATCCAAGTATACACTTTTCGAAGGAAGCAATAGATGCCCGCGGCTATTGATACGCAGGAGCAGGAGCAGAAAGAATTGATGTCATCTCCTCATATATGGAGAAGACAATGCCGCCACTGAGCAATAACCTTCCTAGCCGCATCGTACTGCCCTTCCAGAACCCCCGGACTCCGTGCTCGTAGTATACGCTCTGTACTGCCTCGACAAGGCCTGCACCCTTGACCCCCTGCGCGCGTGTCTTGACGGTATCGAAAGGCTGCGTGGCATAGACCGTGACGACCCCAGCGAGGGCTCCCATTGCAAAAGTCGTGAAGACACTCGGGGCCAGTTCCTGTGCCTTGGCCAGTTCTTTGAGGATATTGTAGGTTCCCATCCGCACTGCAGACGTGGCTGATTGTTTGAGCGTCGTGGGGATCAGGCCTCGGTATAGTTCCTTGAACCCATGCGCTCGAACCAGCACCTGCACCGCGTGCATACTGGACCGGAATTGTTTGGCGTTCTTTGCATCGTCGACTCTGCGCTTCGGATTAGAAGAATCCTCATGTCTGTTAGGGCGGGTTGCAAATGGTTACGCACAGCGCTGTCTTGATTCTCTCTGTTGGAGTGACTGCTATTACACTCTCGGTTGCTCCTGCGACGACGCCAGCGAGAATGCCCCGTGCTGGCGAGAGAGACCCCCGCTCATCGGATAATGCACTTTTGATGGTGTCGTAGGAAAGGAATCTGACTGCGGCTTTGGCGGTGGTGCCCTGCAAAGCATTAGAATCAAGCGATAATACGGCAGGAGGTTGAATTGACCATGATGAGCGTGGAGCAGCCGGTATACAAGGCACCGATGCCTTCATGTTGAGCAACCTTGAAGATCAGTCGCAGCGGATTCGAAGAAGTGACGGCCGTGCGGCCCTGCAGGAGTTGGACACGCGTTTTGGCATATTCAAAGGGATACTTGAATAGGGTCAGTCTGATGGAAATAGGATCACCATGCTGTTAACTCACTGTGATTGCTGCTTCTGCACCCCCAGCCACTCCGCCAGCAACCAAAGAGACCCACTGCGGGGGATGATGCTGGAGAAGAATCAGTCCGTCTTCATTATTATCTATCATAATACTGCAATAGAAGCCAACCCCACCTTTTGTGGCTGATTTCGCACGGGCTGAGTCATGGTTGGAAAGTGGTAGCCAATAACAATATGTCCCTGCCTTTGATTCCCTCTTATTATCTTATAGAGTTATGACTTATAGGGGGGCGGTGGAAGGCTGGGAGCCTCGGACGGAACGAAACTTGCCACGGAACAATTCCGTTGATCCTGCACAGATTTCATCCTCCATCTTCACCCTCTAGCACTCCAGCACTGCAGCAAATTGGAAGCCATGGAAAGAAGGCGTCCGTCCCGTTCTCGAAGAGCCGCCAAGGCCTGTATGTTTTGTCGGCGCAGAAAGGTGACTGACTGAACTCGAATTCCGGCCTCTCTGATTCGCCACCTGCGGCTAACGTCATCTCCAGTTGCGCTGCGACGAGAAAGCGACCTGCTCCAACTGCCAGGCATATGGAAAAGAATGTGTCTACATGACCGGTTCTCCACGGCCAAGGTACGCCATCAGCACACCCGTTCAGGAAAAGGAGAAAGAAAAGCGCTAACGTTGCCAGGCCGTCAAATGCCCGGATTGCTCGGCTGTTGGCCGAAAATGAGCAGCTTCGAGCACGACTCGGGGACAGCGGGGCCGGCCTTGTGCGGGAAGCTCCGCGACAGGACGAAGAAGTTCAGCCCAGCGGAGGGGTCCAGGAACAGTCCGAAGTCGAGAAACGAGGCCATCCCCAGTCGGTGGTCTCGGGCATGTTTGTTTCGGCCAACGGAGATTCCAGCTATCATGGTCTGACTAGTACCCTGTTCGATGATGCTCGGACGAACCTGCACAGCCAGATGCAGCTGGCGGATTACTCTGGCCCGGTGGAGCCCATTCGCAAGCAGCTCATGGGGGAAGCTGCTTATCAGAGTATGTTTCGGTCACACATTAGCCGCCGCGCTGGATCAATGAGTTACTTACCAAGATAGGGCAACTGGAGGAATTGAACTTTCGACAAGGAAAGCTAGACTTTGATGGCGTCGACCCGGAGCTGGGAATGCATCTTCTGTCTCTACACTGGAATCGGCAGCACCACTCTTTCCTGATTACCTATCGCCCAGCTTTCATGCGCGACATGGCCACCAATGGTCCCTACTTTTCAAAATTACTGCTCAACGCGATCTACTTTGGAGCATCCAAGTTCAGCAACCGTCCGGAGGTACGGAAGGATCCGGACGATGCGCGGACGGCCGGCTGGACATTTCGGATGAGGGTGAAGGAATTGCTGGGCAGTGCTCTGGATCGTAGTGAGATCACCACGATTCAAGCTCTGCTGGTCATGACGAGCTCTCTTTTTGCTCTGGGCGATGAGCGTAGTGCAGCGTGGCTTTATGCCGGTACTGCGTTTCGAATGATCATCGATCTCGGGATGCATGTGGATGCTACGCTGCTTCCCAACATGCGCCGGCTCTCTGGAGAGGATCTCGAGATCCGTCGCCGCGTCTTCTGGGGCGCCTTTGTGGTCGACAAGATTCAATCTTTGTATCAAGGACGCCCAGCCAGCCTGCAGCACTTCGACAGCAAGGTCCTGCTGTCTTTTCTGGACCATTTCGAGGAGCTCGAGCCTTGGCAGCCGTTTGCGTATTCCGATGTACAGTCTTATCCTGGGTCTCCGGCCTATAGCGTGTCGACATTCACGCAGCTCTGCAAGCTGTCGCTCATCCTGAACGAGATCCTAAACAAGGTCTACTCGGAAAGAAGCTCCAACCGGTCGCCACAGGATCTCATCGCCACTCTTAACACACTAGACGTGCAACTGAAGAACTGGCACGCCGCCCTCCCAGACCATTTACGATTCGACAACGAGACCACTGGCGCGGTGCCGCCGCCTCATGTCCTCTCGCTGCTGGCGCTTTATAACGTTCTGGTCATTCTTCTCCACCGACCGTTTGTCTCCGAAGGTCATCTTCACACCGCCGACCCGTCGGTTGCCCTGAGTTCCTTCACTACCTGTACGGCAGCGGCATCCAGTATTCTGCATTTACTCCAGGCCTATGATCACACCTTTTCCATCCGACGAGCGCCGTACCTGATCTCATACGCCACGTACGTAGCGGCGACGATCTTTGTCCGAGTGGCTGCGCAGCGAGAAGGTGCCAGCCGAGCCCATTCCAGCCTCCGCACCTGTCTGGACATCTTCCAGAAAAACGAAGAGACCAACTGGGCCGTGCGACGAGCTCACAACGTCATCCTGCACTTGATGGATCGCATGGGTGTTCACCTGGATCTTCACCCCGCCGTGCCTGCTGAGGCTGAGCGAAGCATAGTCGAGCAGTCCCGTCTAGGAGACGCTCCATGCGGAAGACCGCTCGGGCTGGAGGCTGGTAGTCGAGAGCCTGCACCAGATATCGAGGTGTCTGAGCTCGACATTGACATGATCATTCAAAGCTTTATTCGCACACAGCCCAGACCCGCCGAGGAGCAGCCCTTTTACGAAGTGGACCCGTTTTTTGCTCACCCGACTAACCAGGGTGCTTCGACCCTGGCCATGCCTTCATCTGCTCAGGAGTCCATGTCTTATGTGCCATTCGATGATATGTTGTTTGGGTTTAACGGGTCTCCTCAGGACAATGTGTTTGGCGATTAATCTTAAATTTTACCTTAGCTTGAAGAATTTCCAAGTAGTGTACATTTACCCAGTCAAATTGATAGTCGTACAAGGCCATCTGAGGTCCGGTACCAGTGTAGGCCCTCGACCTTTATGCAACCTTTTATCGGTGATATGCATGCTTCTATAAAATCTACCTTAAATACGATAGTACACATTTCCTTCAAACAGCCGCCGAGCCGTTCGAAAGACAGCGACATTGTCCACACTAACCTCACCCTTATGGTCCATCCCCAACACAGCCTCCACCTGGATCACCCCAGCCGGATGTCGAATGCCCACCGGCAACGGAGGCGCAATCTGGCAATTGCCCACCGACATCCCATGCTTCGGCCGTGTATCCCGTTTCCCCTTCTGGGCCAACTCCCACGCAATCGTCCCATGGATGACCGTGGCTGCACCCACACACACCGCACCGGTCAACTGCAGACTCGCATGCGCCTTTCCCATCGTGAATGCCAGAACACAGAGATCCGCCTCGTCATCCTCCGCGGCAGCGGATAGCAGAGCGATCTTGGGAGTGCCGCGCACCGTCCCCGCTGCCTGCGGATCGGCAGCCAGCCCGAACCGCACGGCGCCTTCCCGGCGGATATCCTCGATCACGGACAGGAACGCCGGGTCGTCGGGACTACGCTCGTGATCTGGCATTGGCATTGGCAGCGAAGCTGCGTCGACGAGAACAAACGGGTTCGCGGCATCAACTAGGCTGACTCGTACGTTGAACGTCCCCATCGTGCGCGACTGCACGGTCAACGTCTCCTGCTGCGCGCCGCTTGGGAACAACTGGCCTGTCATGCTGCCACCGGGGCTGAGGAATGCCAACCGGATTGGACTGGATGTGCCTGTAACTCCGGGGATGCGGTACTCGCCCTCTTCTTGGAAGGTCCCGTCGGGAGCGACCTGCACGGTTTCGACTATATGTTGTCCGGTGTTGGTGTTGTAGATCCGAATGTCGAGCTTAGCAAGAGATCAGTTTTGAATTCTGAACGAAGGAGACATGGGAGGGGTGCTAACCTCTTTCTGCCCCGGCGCAGCCCGCACAATCCCCTCGTCCAGCGCAAACGGTCCCACGCCAGAGGCGATATTGCCGCAGTTCCCTGTCATGTCGATTCGCGGCGCGTCAGGCGCTACCTGTACAAATGTATAGTCCACATCGACGCCAGGGCGGCTTGATCTCTCCACGACAGCAACCTTGGACGTCGTCGACGATGCGCCGCCCACGCCGTCCATCTGCCGACCATCACCTTGCGAGGACCCCATGGCGGACAACAGGATCGGCTCCCAGAGGTGGGTGGAGGCTGGGAGATGATGCCGGTGGAGGAACAGGCCCTTGGACGTGCCTGACCGCATCCAGACGGCGGGTAATTTGTGTCTACTGGACTGGATACCATACTTTAGGGCTTTCACGGGAGTGTACTCCACGGGTGGTGATATGGCGTAGGCTGGGGACATGATTGTGCGCAGGGTATGGGAGATTCTCATCTAAACATGAACTTGGTTGGACTTGTCTGGTGCTCTACTATCGACATCTACGCCACTAATATATCGCTAGTCACTACTGTTGTTGTAAACATCTATACTGATTGTCATGTTTCATACTTCCTTTCGTAGATGGTATATGCGAGTCCCCGTTCCGTGGCAAGTTATCTTCCGTCAAACTCATCCGGTCACCTCACCGGTGTCGTTGGTTCCATCCACGGAACTTCTCCGTCGACGAAATTTTCCTCACGCGTCAAATCCGTGAGAAGCGTCAAGCAGGTGTTTAGCGCAAATAACAATGATCTCCGCGGAACGATCACAGGAAGTGACTATCTCCTGGCGACGAGGAGTCCGGATGCATCGCATACGATATGGTCGTAGTCTGTCGTATCAGATCTCGAACACGCAGCTATTCACGCTCGAGAGGGAGAAGATTCCCGCGAATCACTGTAGTAGTAGCGATAGTATTCATCCCCATACAGCGGCCTTCTCAGAGGCTGTATCAGCCTCAACCCACCCGCCAAAAAGGTGTCTAGACGACCATTTCTAGCATCGTATGAATGATAGGGCAGATGCTGGTCAACAGGCTGCTACGTGGAGGAAGTGAAAGCGAACCAATTTATCTACACTATTCAGGTCGAAGGCAAGATAAGAAGCCTGATGCGTATGACAGCCGCGAAAATACACTACTGAGGTACTGACTCATAAAGACTTTTATTCATGTATTGACTTAGATTGCTTCTCTACTGGACCAAACAGGAGGATACAAAGACAAGATACTTCATTCCAACATCCATTCACACTAGCAGGCAGGTTTGGGCAAAGGAAAGAGAAATAAATCATACACGCTCCTTCTCCTCCACCACGAGCTTCTCGTCGCTCTGCGTATCGAACGCAGCCACATCTCCCTGGGGAAGTTTCTTCGCCGTTGCGACAATACGCCACACGGACGGGGCATCGCGGAAGACCTGATTCATAGCCTCGAGGTTGCGCCCCATCGTTTCCGGGTAGAAGAAGTACACCGTGACAGGGATGGAGGCCGAAATCGCCGCAAAGACAATATAATACCGGTAGCCGATTGTATCAAGCGCAACGGGCGTCATCATGACCACGACGAAGTTCCATAACCACTTGTTTGCAATGGACGCCGAGGCCATGGCGACGCGCAACTGCACGGGCGCCACCTCAGTGCAGTAGACGAAATTGGCGCCGGAGAAGCCAATCGGGTAGAAGAAGTTGAACATCCAGATGACTGCCGCGGAGGCAATGGACAGCCTCTTATCACCGGCGCTGAAGCTGGTTGTTATGGCCAAGACAATCATGCACAGGCTCATGCCTGTGCCGCTGAACATGAAGAGCTTGCGCCGGCCGAGGCGGTCGACGGTGTAGTAGGGGATGAAATTGCACAGCGTTTTCCACGTTAGCGCGCTGGCTGCGAGGATGCGGGACAGGTCCTTGCCCAGGTGGAGGTTCTGTTCGTAGATGGTCGAGATGTAGGTCGAGATCAAGTTGCCGCCGCACATCTGCTGGAAGAACTGGATGATCAGGCACAGGGCGAACCGGTACAGGAGGCGGTCTTCGTCCTCCCCGAGGCACAGCTCGCGCAGGGTGACGCGGCCGGAGCGCTCGGTGATCTCCAACGACGACTCGATGCTTGCGATCTCCATCTGGATAGCATCATCGTCCACGCCGAGGCCCTTGTAAGCCGCGAGGCTGTGGGCCGCCTCGTCGCGCCGGGCAACCAGCACAAGCCACCGCGGCGATTCCGGAAGCCAAAAGACGGTTCCCAGAATGACCAGCGGGAAGAGGAAGGACAGTGCCAGCGGGACGCGCCATTGCATGTCTCCCGATGTCTTGCTGAAGCCAAAGTCGATCCAGTTGACCAGGACAAACCCCAGAGTCATGCATATGCCGTCGACGACGACATGGCGCCCACGATCCTTGGCTGCGCTGCATTCGGCCTGGAACACCGGAACCGTGGCACTCAGCTGCCCGATCCCAAGGCCGAGAATCACCCGGCCCAGGGTGAACTGGATGATGCCGTACGAGGAGGTCTGCAGCAGCTGGCCGATGATGACGATCATCGCGCCCAGGAAGATGGTCTTGCGCCGGCCAAGCCGGTCACCAAAGGCAATGCACGAGAGGGCGCCCACGAGCGCCCCGAGCTGCATCGACGCGATGACTGCCCCCTTCTTGGTCGCGTTTTCGGCCTTGAGCGCACCCTTGGTATTGATTGTGTCGATTTCGGGGAATGTATGTACCCTTGCATTTTGTCAGCTGCGCAATCGATCCACTTGAATTCTTCCGACGCATACCATGACTGCAAAGTAGCCAGCGGTCCCAATCCCGCTTGATTGTATCCGTAAGTGATAAAGGCCGGCACCACGGTCAGCAGCATCTGCGCCACACGAAGCGATTTTCCTCTGAGCATCTTGTCGTCCGAGAGGCTGGTCACCCGAATGAAGACTGAAGAGATTGGTTTGGAATGCTAGCCCGACTTGAAGGAATCGAGCTTCATTTATGCTCGGACTCGAAGTGGTCGCGGGAACTTTCCGGGGCCCCGCATGTCAGTCAGGTTCGTCCGCCTCCACGAGGAACAGGCGTGCCATTCGGGATAAGTTTTGCGTTCTTTGGTACCCCACGGTCTGTCATTCGCTCGGCCTGGAGAAGACGGGGCAAGGCCCTAAGCCACGAAAGTATGTTCGGTATATCAGATCCCGTGGCTAGAGGCGAATGTGGTTCGAGCTACCATTTCCTTCCACGGCATGTAAGTTTCCGTGGAAAGAGCAAGCCGCGGATGTTCGGAGCATACGAGAGGATCCTAAGACGAACTTCAGGATCCGACACGGACAGATATCCAGAGAAACCAGTGACAATATCGTGCATGAGATGTCCATGCACAAGGAACACCAGTTGCTATTGCGACATACTTTGTGTCAGCCATCAAACCACTACGCCAAAAAGGTGTCTAGACGACCATTTCTAGCATGGTGCAAATGATTAGGCGTATTGTCATAGGGGGGCAGCAGCTTACTGCCCTGGAGATGGTTGAGATGGTTGGATTCCCTAGCTAGGAAGCCGAAACTGTGCGCGGAATAGGGGCAGCTCGCTAAGCTGTGGGCTGACTAACCATAGGGGTCAGGTGACCCTACGACACGTATTCTGGTTGACACTTTGATAGTCGACACTCTGGATACCACCTTCTCCTGAACATGGTACACTGTACGCCAGCAGATTCGTATATATTAAACTAGCTCTAGACAGCATTACCAACAGCATACAATCCAGCGTAAGTCCACTTTCAAGATGACCAAGCACAGAGAGTAACGATGAAGCACTAACAATTAAACAGATAATTAACATACTTCTTCATCAATGCACAGTCAAAAAGAGGACACTGTAACCCCCCCGGGTAGGTCGCCAACGCCCGCCTCGTATTAGTATCGTCGTACGTGGGCATATTCTCGTACAGTTCCCATCGACTCAGACCCTTGTGCACCTTCTCTGCCAACATGGGAAGTAACGGCTGGAGACTGGCATGCGCACTCGCCGAGAGCCGCTCAATCCACTCGCTGTAGCTGACCCGCTGCAGCGCCGCGCCCCGTGTCTGGCCCAGCAACTCCATCACCTCGTCCATGTCGACGGACCCTGATCGCTGGGGCAGGAGATGGAAGGCATGGCCGAGAGAGTACCCCCTGGATGAGATGTGCAGCATGGCGGTGACGGCGTAGTCGACGGGGACGAACTCCTTGCGCTGCTTGGGGAGGTCGGGGTACGAGCCCAGGTCCAGGCTGGCGCGGATGAACCGGCTGAAGAAATCGTCCGGGTTGCAAGCCCCGGTCCGATGGTCGCCAGTCACGAAGCCAGGGCGATACACGGCGATGGGAAATCCCCGGCCCACGAGGCGTTGGAGGAGTTGGTCGGCGGCCCATTGGCTCTGCGCGTAGCCGTGGTCGTAGGTGAGGGCGTCCAGATGCGGGAGAAGAGGTGCGTCTTCGTAGATGATTTTGGCGCCGGTCACAAACCCGGTGGGGCCGTAGCAGGAGATGCTGGAGCAGTAATGGAGACCCTTGAGGCGGCCGGTGACGGCCAGACGGGCGACGTTGAGCGTACCGAGAATGTTGGCTGGACGGTGGAGGGAGTAGGGCTGCGTGTAGTTGACGCGCGCGCCGAGGTGGAAGATGACACTGGCCCAGTTGGCGATCTCACCGAAGCGTTGCTCGCCCAGGCCAAGCCAGTGGTCCTCTAGCGAGCCACAGAGGGGGAGAAGCTTGGGCAAGAACGTGTCGTGCCAGAGGTTGTATTTGCGTAAGGCCGCTCGCAGCCGCTGTAGGCCGGTGGCGGTATCAACGGCGCGAACTAGGCAGCCGACCTGATGCACGTCGGGCATCTTCAGCAGATCGGCCAGGAAGAATGCACCGACGAACCCGGTGGCGCCCGTCAGGAACACGCGGCCCTCGGTATCCCTGCGCCAGTCAACGACCGGCCCGAGCGGGAGCTGAAGGCCATCGGCCAGCTTGGTGTCTGCGATCCAGAGGGAGCGCTCATTGCGCACAGTCGCCATGGTGGTTCCCCGGTGGCGGTCGATGACGGAGGCAAGCTGACCTAAGGTCGAGTGGTCATACAGGGTGAGAAGAGAGATCACCGTGCGGAACTGCTGCCGGATTCGACTGATCAGCAATGACGCCTGCAGGGAGGTGCCGCCTAGGACGAAGAAGTCGTCATCGTCTGCATATTCGGGAACGGGAGTGGCAAGGATGGTGGCCCAAAGATGGGCGAGGTGCTCACGCGTACTCATTGCCCTTGCGTTCTCGTGCAAAGTGCAGAGATGCTTCTCCCGGCGCTGGCGATACATCTCCTCCAGCTTCCGACGGTCAATTTTTGCGTGCGCGTTTAGCGGCATTTCTAATATGACCTCAATATGCGGCACCATGTACTCGGGCAATGTCGCACGAAGCGTCTTCATCGCGTCCGCCACGGCATCGTTCCTTGCGTTGTCCTGAAGGACAACAAAGGCCACGAGCGTCGCACCCGCCCCGTCCTCCTTCGAGTCTATCCGCATGCAAAACCCCTCGGAGAAGTGGCCCGTCTTCATCAGTGCGGCATCGACAGGTGCCAGCTCGACCCGGTATCCTCGGACCTTGACCTGGTGATCCCGACGACCCAGGAAATCATGCTCTCCGTCGCAGCGGAGCCGCACCATGTCCCCAGTGCGATACATCCGGTACGGCTCACCGGTCCCAGGATCGACCATTCCAGCCACATAGATGAAGGTCTTCGCGTTCTTGTCAGGCTGGTCGACATAGCCCGGCGACACGCCGGGCCCGCCCACCAGCAACTCGCCCTCTTCGCCCTCGGTCACAAGACGACCCTCCTCGTCACACACGCAGCATACATTGCAGCCGATGGGCTTGCCAATGCCAACCTTGCCTGCCTCCACATCGTCCATTGTGATCTCGTGCGTGAGACAGTAGACGCAGCATTCCGTGGGTCCGTAGGCGTTCATGAGATGTTCCGGGGGCCCAGCTGTTAGAATTGCCTCCATCGCGCGGAGATTTACTGCCTCGCCGCCCATGAGGACTACCCGAAGCGGTTGAAACGTTGTGGGACACGTTGCTGCCGCCAGGTTGACCAGGGGCGCGGTAATGGCCATGATGGTGATGCCCAGCTGGCGGATAGCGGCTGCCATGGCGGGACTATCCAGCAGGGTGGACTTGCTGAGCACACCGATAGCAGCTCCACGGACGAGGGCGGCCCAGATATCGAACAGAGCCACATCGAAGCTGGTGCTATTGCCGTGGCCCACCACGTCGGATTTGCGGACGGGTGCATAGGGAGCGTGATGCGCCACATGGACGATGGAGCGGGCGGCGATCTGTACAGCTTTGGGCTCGCTGGTCGTACCGGAGGTGTGAATCAGGTGTGTACAATGGGCCATCGTAGTCAGGGCGGGAAACTGCCCTGGCAGTGTATGGAAGGACTTGCGGACTTCAAGTCGCAGCTCTCCAACAGGAAGTAAGGTAAAGGGGAGCTTCCGCTTGCTGTTGGCCTCGTCCACGAGGACGTACCGGGTGCCCAAGCGCTTCAGTCGGTTGATAATCTGCTGGTCGGGCAAGAGAGGATCAAGAGGGACACACGTCCCTCCCGCGTAAATGATGGCCACCTGTGTGACGGCGTCCCAGAGCCCATGCTGAACGACAATGCCAACTCGTTCCTCCACATTTAACGCGTTCCGGGTTAGAGCCTGCGCTAGCTCGATGGCTCTCTCATGCAGTGCTTCATATGTCAAGCTTTGGCCCTCTTCATTGACGATTGCCATGGCCGAGGGGTCCTCGACCATCCGTTGATAGAAGAGTTGGCCCAGCCCTTCATCTCGGGAGACGGCCACATCGTACTCGGAGACTGATGGAGTTATTGAGCCCATTCTCTAATGTTGAATGAGAATAAGAGAGTTCTGTCGAGGAATGAGACACGGAACGAAGCCTCTTCGTCTTCTGGCTCGGAGGCAAACCTATGGTTCATGAAAGGCTTCATTGCCCTTCCATGGCCCAGCACGAGAGCCGGAGCCTGTGCTTACCGAGGTTCAGCTGGCCTGCCTTTTTGCTGGACATAAATCACAGCCTTAATGGTAGATTCCCTTACATCATACTTTGCAATGCGTACGAGGGGGTTCAGTCGTACAGACTTGTGCCGAACAGGTATGCGAGCACCTGCCATTGGAAGCTCTCTGGTGGAACCATGAATTTGAGCAAGCGAGACATTGCCGCTGTCAAAAACCTCGCGCTGCTCAAGTCGAGGAGGCAAATAAAAACCCAGAAAAGGGGACGGCGTTAAGTCGAAACTCCTCAAGACGTTTGCACCTACATAGTATCGCCTAAGTCTGTTGACTCGAAAGGTCTTGCCATGGCATCGTCCCAGCTCGCGACGGGGAAGGAGCCATGGACGGCCACTGCTATTCTGGGAAGGTGCTGTATGACTCTCGACATGTTTGTGAAATGCTCGGTCCATTCCTACCTATGCAGTAGTAGAAGATCAAACTTGAGCGTGTTTTAGAAAGCATGTGAATCAGTTGCACAGAGGTATTGCATGCCAGACGGATTAGGAGGCCAAATTACATCTTTGAACTGAACGAAAGTCGTTAGTATGGTCCTGATAGTACCGGTTTATCATCGTATATACCCATACCTAATGCACTTCAAGTAAGACGATGTTGTATAACCCTTAATTCTTACTACAAGAAGAGGTTATCGGATTCGAATCTTAATCATAAGCAGCTCGTAGGCTCCCCCCGACGCGATGGGCCGCTCCAGTGGCCAAAGTGAAGTGTTTCATCAGGATTCAGGAACCAGACTGAGGCAATAGGACGTTTCGGCGATGTACCTGTGGGAGGAGCGTTGGTAGGCTGCTATCACAAGCTTATTTCTTATATCTCATTATCACCCCGTTACACTGCGCCTGGTTAGAATGATAGACAAGAGCCGAGAATCAAAAAAGCGCAGTGATACAGTGACACCCCCTTTATCCAATAGGGCAGGTGACAGACATGTGCCTACCATGAACAAGGGATTCCACCGCACATGTGATCTGCACTTTAGGCTCATTGGTAGGGCATTACTACTTAATATTTAGGTGCTGTTGCATCCCCAGGGGGTGTCACTGTATCTCTATCCATGTGTATTGTATGTCATGTCTATTGCATAACAGCCTCGGCTGTATATAGCGTAGCTCATCGGCATGAATGACTCACATGATGATCTAGACTCAGGCATACAGGAGACTACCACGGCAGTAAGAACTCTCAGAGGCAGGATAACTCAGAAAAAGACACTTGACACTATTTTCACGCAAAGTGTGCCTTCCTGTCTTAAGATATCTCCCCGAACAGACAAATCTTACTCAACCTCAACCACATCCATTGCATGCTTGTGCATATCTCGATCCTCTGTCAATTACAATCATGACCACCTCTACTCCCCGCATCACAGTCTTCGGGGCGACTGGCAACCAAGGTGGTGCCGTTGCCAGATCGCTCCTCAGAAACCCATCCTTTAAGGTTCGAGCTCTCACTCGGAATCCCAGTTCAGCTGCCAGCCAGTCACTGGCCGCTCAGGGGGCAGAGATCCACCAAGCAAATGGTTTCAGCAGTGAGTCAATGGTAGAAGCCTTCCGTGGCTCCTGGGGCGCTTTTGTGAATATCAATTCAGATGATAAGGTATGTCATTGACTATCGTTTTCTGCGATGCGTTAGATTGGTCCAGCTCACAAGTACGTCTCGCTCCAGGCATTCAAACCCGAGGGTCCCACGGAATTTGACATGGGCAAGACGATCGTGGACGCAGCAGCCCAAGCCGGAGTCCGTCATTTCATCTTTAGCACTGGTCCAGACTGCTACAAGCTCACCGGGGGCAAGATCAAAATGAATTCGGCAGACAGTGTGTAGCCCCATCCTCTGACCATGATACGGTAAGACTAAGGTTTGGACAGTGAAGTACAGGATTGAGCAATACGCCCGTAGTATTGACTGCTTTGAAACCGTCAGCTTCATCTGCACTGCCTGGTTCCTAGAAAACTTCCTGATAAAGGAGATGGCACCCCCCTTCGGTGGTTTCCCCTATTCGCCCGATCCCGAAGGGTATCTCACTTTTGTTGCTCCCAAATGGGGCGGGAAGGAGGAGGTCCCCTTCATCAGCATATCTGATGATTTCGGGGACATTGTGCAGGGCATGTTTCTTGATCCCGTTCGGTGGAACGGCCAAGTCATCCACGGCTGCAGCGATATTTGCAGCTTGGAGGATGTTGTATCCGATTTTGAGAGACTGAGAGGACGGAGATGCCGCTTCCAGCCGTTGGCATCCTGGGAAGAATTTGATACCCATGGGATCCGTGAGTTGGAGGACCCCAAAATGATGTTCGGGTTCACGCAGAACAACCAGGGACATTACTTCGGGCCTGAGCCGTCAGAGAAGGACACTGCTGGTGAACTGAAGCTGGCGACCGCATTGGCGCTGGGGTGGCCCAAAGAGGAATACAAGTTGATGACTGTTGAGGAATGGTTTCGAAAGCACTTTCAGTTTCAGTAGTCCATTCTAGCTCGTGCTTGGACAAAACGAACGTTCTCCTAACAAGCCTCAAGTAAATTAGATATAAATTCTCTCTTCTTGCTCGGGACTAAATATGCTATAGCCTACACGAACGTCAAATTACCTCAGCCACTATACGTGGATATATGTAGTAATTGACTAGACCTGGTAGTATTTTGGATCGTACAATCACAGGCAATTACCAGGCAACTGGGGCAGACCTGATTTAATTGGGACTGTATCCTTGCATTACGCGGTCGTCACCAGCATCGTCCCATCCTTTATAGCAGACCAGTCAGTTCCCGCAGGCGTGTGCATTTTCAAGAAGGTTTGTACTTCCAGTCCAATGCAACTGAAAAGTAAACATCCGTATGTAACTAAACCGCTTCTGACTGTTCTCGGACTTCGAGCTCTTGGTCGCTCATAGCCGTGATACCACAGGGAAACAGCCTATGCATGGCTATCTGGCAGCAGAAGCCCTTACGTTCCTCGACGCGGCGTAGATACAGCAGGCAGGATGTTAGCAGCAGCAGTGTACTACATTCATCGGGATGCACGGGTAGAAAGAAGCTTAAGGACGAGCTGACGTCCGGAAACTGTGAAATTTGCCCTAGCAGATGAGTTCATCGCGTCTTCTGGCTCACTTTTCACCCCAGATGTAAAGGCTTGACAAAGACTGTATGCAGAGTGCGATCATCAAGGAGATGCATCGGACCTGGCTAGCATTTCCTGGGCCGCTGCCTCGTGTGCTTCCTCCCGGGGGATTGCAAGTCAGTCCCTTTCCTTGTCTTTCGAGCTCAATTAATCATACTCTTCCTCGGCGGCCGGAGGTGAGTGGTTTATAGACTATTGTCGCACTCCACGTCGACGAGGAGATCTTCCCTGAACCCACCGATTTAAGTCTGAGCGATGGCGAAACGAAAGGACGGATCTTGATCGGTATCTCAATCCCTACAGTGGTAGTCGAGCCTGTATCGGAATCAAGTAAGTAGCGAACTCCCCAATTGTTCCGACAAGGTCCACTAACGATAAGCAGAGTGATCCTAAGATCAAGAATGTGACTGGAGCTCTGCTTAGAAGCGCTTCCTGCATGTTCCTTCTCTTCACGAGGGTCCTTTCCCTCTGATATTGCTCTGCTTTCAGTGTCATAATACTTGTCATGTACGGCTAGAATCCAGCCCGAGCCAGGGTCTTCTCCTTGGTAAATTATTGGATTGTATTCGAGCATTGGCATTCTTCATTCACAAAGTCCTACGAGGGAGGATGTGGTTATGAAACTGATATGAGATAGATCAGCCCTCATTAAACCAACAAGTGCACGAGAGGGCCAGGAAAACCCGCTTCACATATATGGAATCCAAGTGGAAAAATGATTTCCACGACTAGACGTGCTTCTTCTGTCCTGAGGTTCTGACAACTAGATCCCTCCGTCAGGCTCTTAGATATGCCCCATCGGATGGACTGCTCGTAGACATATACCATACCATGTCTTCCTAGATGCCGAACTACTATACTAAGCCGGTCTACGGTGGTAGACCTCCGCCCGTTTAGTCATAGTGTATTCCACATAGAGGCTTGGCTGGGGATTGCCCAATGTCTCCGCGCTGTGACCATAGAAACACAACAGAGGGTGGCCTTTCCCACCTTGCTATAACAGACCTGTCGTTTCGACTCCAAGACAGTGAGTACTGACGAGCTTCAGACCTGAAGATCCCAAAACGCACCTACAACCCGGTGCGAATCTAGAAGACCAGCACAATCTTCACATTCTACGATTTCATGATGGATCTATCGATTCTATGGTAACATTGAATTCGGATGATACACGCAGATTTGCCTATATCATGCCAATGACACTCCAGCTTACTCAAACGCCACACAGGCAACCTTCGTATCATGGAGTCCGATATCTCAAGAATCATTGTCTGGGGGCTGCATTCTTGGACCTAGATGTCCAACAGTACTTCACTACATACACCTTTTGCGGGGTAACAGAGATTGCAGTCAATGACTTGGCTGTCTAAGTTGCACTCTCCCGATCATGAAGCCGATAGCCCCATAATCATCCGGTTTCCTCCTACAAAATGCAACTGCATTCATACATCTGCTCAGCCCAATCCACGCCCAGACCCTTGGCTGCCATCCGGCTGCATCATCGTCGACGATCTCGGGCACCGCACCGCTTGGCCTCCGCCGGCTGTTCCACCCTCACTGGCTGCTCCGGTCTCGGCGCCAAGTACGCCAAGGTCTGCTTATGCTGATCCTCCCACTTCCACAATCATGTCTCTGTAATCGGACGGACATTGAGATAAGACGTTACATTTGGACAGTCATGCCGTTCCTCCCTATGGCTAGTGTTGAAGTATCAGAAACCCATCTGGCGAGATAAAACCTAATTCCCTTGCCATCACGCTATGTCCTCCGATGGCGCTACTGTCTAAAGCGGCTTCAGCGTTACATCCATGAGCGGCGTGGGAGCAATTATGGTCATGTACCCCTGCTCCGTTGCCTTGGCACTCCCTGTCTCGCATGGGGTGCCGCCTAATCCCCACGCCAACGATCCTGGTCCTCAGCCATCTACGCCATCCGAGTCTTTGTTCTGACCCCGCTGGTCTTGGCCGGGACGCATGCGGTCAGCGGAGATGTGTCTAGTAGATACTGTGAGTGGAGACTGAGTCAGAGACAATGAAGCCGCACATCGAGCAGGAGATTGTAACAGCCTGAGGGGCATTTGTCCGGCGATGTCCGCAGAGGGCGTCTAAGGTAATCAAAAGCATAAAAGGCGACCTCCACTTCCCCGACTCTTCCCCAGATCTCTCCTCAAATTCTCCTCGTTTGTTTTTGTTGGCCGATATTCTGTACATCATACGCACTTTCGAACTTCTGCTGTTTGTCTGTCACCATGGGGCAGAAGAGCTCCGACCCTGAGGCTCCAAGTCTCTCTCACCATGAGTCTTCTATATCCATTGAGAAGCAAGAGGGAGATGCAGCTACTGCTCGAGCGTGGGCTCGCGAGGTGGACAAAAGCACCACGACCAGCACTAAACTCAAGAATCCTCTTGCCGAGTTGAGTCGAGAACAGCTCCTGAGTGACGTTGAGGCGTTCGCAAAGGAGAAAGATCTCGAGCATATTCTCGATGATCTCCGAAAGGGCGCTCTTGTCGCGCAAGATCCAAGAGCATTTGAGCAGATGGACGAGCTGACGGAAAGTGAGAAAGAACTACTTCGACGGGAGAAAACGCATCGATGGCATCAGCCGTTTATGATGTATTTCATGACCGGTAAGTCTTTCTTGCAGTGCTCCTATTGGGTTTGAATTGACTCACCTGTCAGTCCTCTGTGCTGGATCCGCTATCGTGCAAGGAATGGATCAGACTGCCGTCAACGGAGCACAGGAGTAAGTACTCTTCCTTCCCCATCTGTGCTATGCTAAGCAGAGCAGGTTCTACTTTTCTGAATTTAATGTCACAGACACTTGGCTCCAAGGCCTCCTGAACGGCGCCCCCTATCTCTGCTCCGCCGTCATCGGATGCTGGACTACAGCGCCCCTGAACCGCTGGTTTGGTCGCCGCGGATGCATCTTTATCTCCTGTTTCATCTCCTTCGCCTCCTCGTTCTGGATGGCGGCCGCGCATACCTGGTGGAATTTGTTGCTCGGCCGTTTTCTCCTCGGGTTTGCGGTGGGCGCCAAATCCACAACCACCCCGGTGTATGGTGCCGAGTGCTCCCCAGCTAATATCCGCGGTGCTCTGGTTATGATGTGGCAGATGTGGACGGCGTTTGGCATTATGCTGGGATATATTGCCTCTGTTGTGTTTATGGATGTGTCGCATCCCACAATCCCAGGCTTCAACTGGCGATTGATGCTAGGGTCGACCGCCATTCCGTAAGTAGGCCGTGCGATTGCATATACATGTACTAACCATTGAATTCAGACCCTTCTTCGTCTGCATGCAGGTCTACTTTTGTCCCGAGTCGCCTAGGTGGTACATGATGCGCAACCGCTACCACGACGCGTACAAGGCGCTCTGCAAATTCCGCCCGTCCTCGTTCCAAGCCGCTCGGGACCTGTACTATATTCATGCTGCCCTGCAAGTGGAGGAGAAGCTCCGCGAGGGCAAGCATCTGTTCCGCGAGATGTTCACCGTTCCGAGGAACCGACGTGCAGCGCAGTCGTCTTTCTTCGTCATGTTCATGCAGCAGGCAGGTCACCATCCTCTCATCCTATAATCAAGTTCTAACAGTCGTAGTTCTGTGGTGTCAATGCAATCATGTACTACTCCTCGTCAATGTTCCGGGAAGCCGGTTTCGACACCCGTACAGCACTCATCACTTCTCTTGGATGCGGCATCACCAACTGGATCTTCGCCCTGCCAGCCGTATACACGATCGACACATTTGGTCGAAGGAATCTGCTGCTGACCACATTCCCTCTGATGTGTATATTCCTGCTCTTCACCGGCTTCTCATTCTACATACCCGATCAAACCCCTCGGACGGCCTGCGTCGCGACGGGGATATACCTCTTCATGATCGTGTACTCGCCCGGTGAAGGCCCGGTACCATTCACCTACTCTGCAGAAGCTTTCGTACGTCTCCCCTTCCATCACTATCGCAGTCTATACTGATAATGCCAGCCTCTCTACATCCGAGACATCGGCATGTCCTTCGCAACGGCCACAACGTGGGGCTTCAACTTCATCGTCTCGCTGACCTGGCCGTCGCTGAATAAATCCTTCACGCCCACCGGTGCTTTTGGCTGGTATGCGGCGTGGAACTTCTTCGGCTGGATCTTTTGTTACTTCTGTCTGCCGGAGACCAAGGCGCTCTCGCTTGAGGAGCTGGATCAGGTCTTTTCGGTGCCGACGACTAAGCATATTAATCACTATCGTGCGATGTTGCCGTGGTATGTCAAGAAGTATTTGCTTAGGAGGGATGTGCCGCCGCAGAAGCAGCTTTACGATTATTATTAGGGTTGCGTGTGGGTTGGGGATGCGAGGTATATTCCTTACACTCTGTGCTGTTGGCCGTACGTTGTAGTTCTGGCCATATCTGTCCCAGTCTTTGAGTCTGTTGTTCAATACATGACATACCTGTTCTATAACCACTGGTAGCGATAAATAATTCCTCCTATACTGCTTTCCCATGAAGATGAGCACATGGCATGGAAGATCGACAGCTTGGATAGTTCTCATTGGCTGCAAAGCAACAACCGAGATCCGCTTTAGCTAAAAGTTTCTGTCCAGCCAATCAGGATGCTTATATCCGAGCAGAACCCGTAACTCCACTGCCTCTGATTGGCCGACGATTTCAAGAATGGATTGATTGTCCTCGTTGGGAGCTGCGATATCTCGGCATTAGGTAACATATACCAATATCAACAGCTGTTGCAAGGAATGGAGCACACGAACTGGGCCCTGAGCATGTTGCCGTTGAGTCACCATGATGCCGTTGCAGTTTGTTCGCTGTTGGAGTTGGAAGTCCGGAGCTCGCAGCTTGACCCTGTCTGTATCAATCTGTGGTGACAGTGTATCTGTGACGACGGAGAACTGTTAGAACATCCCGCCTTGACACATTTTCGTGATTGCATTGTCTGAGCGAGATCGCAGGATTTACACCGTGAAAAATCTGCTTTTCAGCTCCACTCGTCAGCGCAATCATGGTTTCCACGCTCGAGGCGGGATCCCGTCCTGCTGCGGACACGGATATGGACACGGATCGTGTACATCCCGAGCCCGTCTCGGACGGCGAGGGTGACTATGAGAAGCAGGACTCGAAACCAGAGTATCAGGATGCATTCGGGGACGAGGAGTATGCCGAGGTGAAGTACAAGACCTTGAGTTGGTGGTGAGTCCGTCATGAACTAGATAGCTGGACTGTTACTGACCCGCGTAGGCAATGTGGTTTCCGTGAGTATGCCTTCACGACTCGAGGACATAGCTGATCAGAGCAGTCATGGTTGCTGAGACGGTGTCGCTGGGTATTCTCTCCCTACCGGCGGTGGTGGCTGCCTTGGGCCTCGTTCCGTGAGTCTATCCATTGCCCTCCGAGGACAATCCTAACAAGTGCAGAGCCGTCATTCTCCTTGTAGCGCTTGGTCTGATCTCCACCTACACCGGGTACACTATCGGCCAGTTCAAGTGGCGTTATCCGTACATACATTCTATGGCAGACGCCGGCGAGGTCATCCTGGGCAGTTTTGGCCGGGAGCTCTTCGGAACGGGCCAGTTGCTCCTCGTTGTCTTCATCATGGCTAGCCATATCCTGACCTTCACTGTCGCCATGAACTCGATTACCGATCATGGGACGTGTTCGATCGTCTTCGGAGTGGTGGGCTTGGTCATTTCGTTCGTGCTGTGTTTGCCGCGGACCCTGGCCAAGGTCTCGTTTCTCTCAGTTGCGTGTGCGTATGTCTATCGCGATGTAGAATGTCACTGACGGTTCGCAGCTTTTATCAGCGTCTTTTCGGCTGTTCTGATAGTCATGATAGCCGTTGGTGTCCAACGTCCATGGCACGGCGGTGTCAATGCCACCGTTGAGACCAGTTTATACAAGGCTTTTCTTGCAGTCTGCAACATCGTCTTCTCATTCTGTAGGCTTCCTCGCCCATTCTTAATCTCATTCATGATGGCACTGACAAAACAGCCGGCCACGTCGCCTTCTTCGGCTTCATGGCCGAACTGAAAAACCCCTGCGACTACCCCAAGTCGCTCTTCCTGCTGCAAGGTATCGACACATGCTTGTACATCGTCGCCGCTGTGGTGATCTACTGCTATGCCGGGGACAACGTTAAATCGCCTGCACTCGGCACGGCCAGTCCGATCGTGAAGAAGGTGGCGTACGGAATCGCTTTGCCGACTGTAAGTCTCTTGTACTCACCCCAGGATCCAGCTGACGAGGTAGATCATCATCGGAGGCGTGGTGAACGGCCACGTCGCATGCAAGTACATCTACGTGCGAATGTGGCGCCACAGCGACCGCATGCACAAGCGAGATCTTGTTGCGACTGGTTCATGGGTGTTGATTGGGCTGGCGACTTGGATCGTTGCGTGGATTATTGCCGAGGCTATTCCGGTGTTCAATAATCTGTTGAGTCTGGTGGTATGTTTCCTTGCTGGTTCGTCTGGGTCAAGCTGACGATATGCAGGCGTCGCTTTTTGCAAGCTGGTTTATCTGTAAGTTCCTTTCATCTGTGCATCTGTTGATATCTGGCTGACGATTGCAGACGGATTCAGCGCTCTTTTCTGGCTGTATCTCAATAAGGGCCGGTTCTTTTCGAGTCCGATGAAGACTGCGCTTACTATTCTCAATGTTTTCATCATGGGGATCGTGTGTTGCATTGTAAGTGTTCTGAATTCGCTACAGTACAGTACAGTTGCTGACTTTCTTCAGTGTGGTCTGGGACTTTATGTGTCTGGCAAGGCCCTGCACGACGACCCCAACAGTACCAGTTTCTCGTGTGCGAATAATGCGTAAGAGTCGTATACAGTTTTCAGAAGGCCGCAATCCAAGGTGGCTACATGTACTGTAATATAGTGTATCATAATCCCTTGTGTTGAGGCTTGGTTCAGCGGTTTTCTCTACGCGATTCTTTACTGGACTACGAGGCCTACAGCGTCTGTAAACCTAACTGGAATGGACTGAGGTTCTGCAGTCTGAGTTTGCCCTCCCATCATAGGGTCTACCCGACTCTTGACCTCATCCAGAGACTCCCGCCGTAGCGACTGCGTCCGCTCATCCAGCTCCCGGGTCCGACTATCTATCGCTCGGTCCCGCGCCTGCGCAGGCCACTTGGCCATCAACGACCAGCTCATGGTACTTCCGATGTAAGCTATCCAGGACCTCGCGTATCCGCTCGCCGCGCATCGCCGTCGACCGAACCCGCCTCTCATCCGTCTCGGTCTCCTGCCTCTTGCGCTCCGGCGGATCGACCATCGCCGCGACTGCATCGCATTCTGGATATCTTTCAGCGTCAGCCCACTACCACAGCCGCCAGCAGCGTCTCCGTGTTCCCATTCCCTTTCCTCTTCAACATCCGCGGAATCTCACTCACCTTGTACCCCTTGCTCACCTTTTCGGCCGCCAGGTCCCGCACCCAGAAGCAACCTTGTGCTCCAGCACGGAGTACCCGTGGTTATGTGCCCCCCCAAGACGGGAAAACGTAATCGTCGCCCCCTCAGTGACCGCTTTCACGCGACAGGGACACCCGACCGGTTCGCGGATCGTTCGCTTGCGCTTGCGCTTGCGCTCCGGGCGCGATCCGCGACCGATGGGTTATTTTCGCCATAGTCAGCACCAGTAGTATTCGATAACACCGGATCAGGATTTCGTGCGGCGGGTCTGGTTCTTGACGTAGATTTGTCAAGGAAGCGCCAGGAGGCGTCGATTTTGGGGAGGGAGATTGTCACGGCGCATCGAGGCGAAGAACTGCGTGCGGAGGTTTCGGATGCTGGAGGGGAGGTAAAGGAGGCTTGAGCTGTGAGGTGGAGCTGCGTCGAAGCTGTCGGGGGGGCATCGTGGTAGTTCGTGCTGTGTTGCAGTGTTGATCGCGATGATTCAGGAGGCTCAAGTTAGTGACTGCGGTGACGCCTCAGGTTTGCGGCTGCCTGATTGGGACTAGCCGTCACGTGGACTGTCTTTCTCATTGCCTGAGGCTACTTCGAAGGGATGTCATCATGTGACGTCAACCATCAGGATCAACTCGAGGCTCGACTGACATAGAGCGAACTTGTAAGAACTTCATGTCGAAGCAAGTAGTCTTTGATGTGTGAGGCTCTTTGATTCAACTCGTAATCCCCCCGATCGCAGGTCCAGACCTCAGTCTTGACCGGACGGTTGAAGACGAGTCCATTCAAAGCCCAGAAGATGTGCATCAGGCAGCGATACCCTGCAAGTGCAGTCCAAGAAGGGAAGTTAGGTCTCTGTCTTTCGATATTCTTATCTTCCGACCGTAGAAGTGATGGAATTCCTGTCCAATGAGTAAAGAACGTTTAACCGTGAGAGTGTCCTTGACGGGATGAATTGCCGGAGGATGCGGAAAATACCCGACATTAGGGCGATTCTACCTCATGTTGCAATCAATTGGTCCTATCTTCCATCCTCAGTCAGTGTGCCCGAGTGGTTAAGGGGAGTGATTAGAAATCACTTGGCTTCGGCCGCATAGGTTCGAGTCCTATCGCTGACGTTCCTTTTTTGCTCCCGATTTTTTTTTTTCAACGCCCCTTGATTATGACCCAGTCGTTTCCTGTTGCTACTTAACAGCTATAAAGATAGTGCAAAATCACTCCGACCATCCTCATCGAGGTATCGATCATCCCGTCCTACTCTGATACTGTAGTTCTGTCGAACTGTAGACACAAAGAGTAACGAAACAATATATATACGAACCACAACCTCCTTGATTGCCATCACCTTCCCGTTCGATATCATCCCTGCCTTCCCAAGCACACTGCCACCCGAATAGTCCCTCGAGGTAAACGGACAGATGACGTATTACACGGCTTTCCGTACAGTCTGGTTAACTGGCGTGGTCGGGGTGGGAAATGCAGAGAACTTGCCTCCGCTGAGATCGAGTCCGGCCGGACGACTTCAAATGGCGTGACATTCAAAGTAAGAAGCCGAACAAAAGGATTTCTTAAGCACGAATTACGAGGAAAAACTGAGATTTGGTATCGAGTGGATACTCAAAAAGGAATGCACTCGAATGATCCGCGGTTCCGGACGCAGCGTCGGATATCTTCTGCTCATATTTCGGATGTGATAATGATCGGGTTCATCATTATTCGCTCTAGATGCCGGCTAGATATATACTTAGTATTCGTAGAAATGAGGGCAGTAGAATGCAGTTGCTCCTATATATCGCCCGATAGGATCAATGAACCCGTTCGGTGGATAGTGGCCGCCCCAACCTCCGTCAAGGACAACGTCACTCAGACTGAACAAGGGACATTTATTTAGACTCCTGATCTAGTTCCAAGGGGCCAGACATTGGGATGCTTAATGAGGAGAACTTCGAGGTGCGGAATCCCTCCCTCGTGCAGCAACGCGTGGGAGAAAGTTATGGTCGCTGTGACTTTCATTGCCGCATCGAGACAATCAGACGCCATCCGAAGAGCATATTTCTCAATTCTTCTCGTCAATCGCTGTCTGTAGGGAATTTCCAAGCTAAATTGTACGTTCTCTCTTAACTTTATGTTCTTCGAACCCGTAAGTATAGCTTTCATTCGGTTGGACGACGAATACTGTGAAAATATATTAACGACCATGCAAGGAAAACGTAACCCTTCGAGGCAACTACTGCAAATACACATGCGGAAGCCATTCCCGAACCTCATCACCAAACTCTCTTTCGTCGGGCTCGTTCAATCTTCTCCTTCTCGCTGCACGACCAATGTACCGAGTCTCCTGCGGATCCTTCGCAGCCAGTCTTCTCGCGACTTCATTGGCCTCGAACAGAGTGACCAATCTCCGCTTCGCATCGGGTCCTTTCAAAGTCTCCGCCTTGCCACGGCAGAAGTCGTAGATCTTCCGTTTCATTGTTGGGGCCTCGTCATCCTTCTCGACAAAGGACTCGGGCCGACGATCCACAAGGCTGTCTCCATACTGATTGCTGCTGTAGATGTACCTGTTTCGATGCCCCGATCCGGGAGGGTTGGATGTAACTTCAGTGACCCACGCGGCCTCGGCGAGTTCAGCAGGCGTCGATCCAGAGGCGTTCTCGCGATGGAGGAGATCCGGACGGCGTTCGAGCAAGATCTCCAGCGTTTGAAGGAGCTGGCACCGCACAGCATCGTGCACGAGGGTGTTGCCAGCCCCGTCCAATAGCTCGAGATGCTTCTGTCCGGTACTTTGGGCAAAGTCCAAGATCAACCGAAGTACTTTCATTTGGTTATCGCCTTCGCGGTTGTTTCCATTGTAATAGTAGGTATTCGCGGTGCTCAAGGCCCGCACCATCCACATTGCCAAGGGTGTCAGAGAGCCGGGACCGTGCGACGAACGCTCGACGAGCAGGGAGGAAACTAAGGATGCATCAACGAGTTCGAGCATCTTCTGAAAGTCATCCAGTTTCTCGTCCGAAGGGGTGGTCACACTGCAGAACAGAAGATGAAGGATGTTGCTGCCCTTCTTATCGCGCACGGTCTGGTCGGCCCCCGCTTCGATGAGGATTTTGGCATAAGTAGGACGAAGAAGCGAGAATGCAATCATCAAGGGGGTATATCCATCAATGGACTTGACCTCGAGACAGTGAGGGACATGCTGAACCAAGTACTTGACCAGTCGTTCCGACTCAACTGTTGGATTTGCGAAAAGGGCGCAATGGAGGACAAGATCGCCTGGTGGCAGTTAGCATCACATGTAACGACATCCCCAACACACCAGCAAGGGAACATACGTCTGCTATTCAACCAGTTTGCAATGGAACGCTCGACACCCAACTTTCCCATGGCGAGCCTCTTGATGCGCTTATCGTGCTTGTGCGTCTCGGTAAACTTCAAATAGTAACGGCCAGGCGCAGTTCCCAAGAACCACTCCACCGCGTCGAGGTTTCCTTGACGGGCAGCAACCAGGAGGGGGGGTTTCTCCTCCTCAGGCTTCACGGGAAGGATCCCGCGACCTGCGGCGGCCCAGTCCGCTCGCTTCTTGCCGTGAATCGACAGGCCTTGGTAGTATTTGGGCTTCTCCCTGATCTCTACTCCGCTCTGCTCCGCCAGCCGGTCCAATTGAATGCCAGCCCCCGTACGTTTGACGAGTTCTGCCAGGCAACGGAGCCGTCCCAGCTGCATTGCCATAGTAAGATCCCACTCTTTCACTGTGAAGATGGTCTGCTCGGAACTTCCGGACTTGGCAGACAGCTCCCGCCCGAGGTCGAGAAGGAAGATCAGAAGCTTAACATCATCCTTCCAGATTGCGTACTGCACAAGATTGATAGGCTTTCGCCCATCCGGCAGGGATGTTCCCATGAAGTCTTCAACCGAACAACTGTCCTTCAAGAGAGAAAGAGGCGAGACCTTGCTCTCGACCTGCGTCTTGACCTCACCAATGTTATCGATAGTGAATTCTTCATCCAGAATCTGCTTCTCGATATCGAGCTCGTCGCTGTCTTCCTCGCTCTCGTCGCAGGAATAATCATCGTCATTATTGATAGTGGCTCGCAACCTATAACGCACATTTTCCTGCTCGTCTTGAGGCTTGTACTGCACTTGAGCAATGGCGATAATGGCCTTCGCCACATCCAAATGTCCACGTAGGACGGCGATGTTGAACGGGTCGAAGTTTCTCTGGTCTTTTGTAGCAATCTCCAGCGGCGGTCTGTTCTTGTCTGGACCCCAGGTCCCGAGGGTGAGTGATTTGATCGTCTCAAGGTCACCACGCCACGCTGCCTCAAACCTAAACACAGTCAGCACAAGCGACCACTGCAGCACTCGGATGAAACCGATTGAGCACTTACAGTTGGATGTAACCTTCCCTGGTGATGTCGTTGAGATCCGGCCTCCTGAAGTCAAATGTCACTTCAAACGGACCAGGCTTGATGACGCAGTGTGAGCCATGATTCTGGCGGTTATCAGAAGACGTTTCAATGTCTGGAAACAACTCCTTGAACCTCTTGGCGCCCCTGGCAAGTAATTCCTCCTTGAGCTTCTCAAACTCACTGAGAGCTAGTTGAACGGCAGCCTTCTTCTCCTCAACACCCTTGCGGTTCGCTGCATTCTTCACGTCCTCGTCGTAGAGCTTCTGCTCTAATTCATAACCGGAGTGCGCACTGCCGAGAGCGGCCTTGGCCGTCCACAGCTGGTATGTATCTTCTTTGAAGGGCGCAAGATAGTAGCTGTCCTCGTGCTCCAAGGCTCTGGGCGGTTCCCGGGTGTGAGTCTCGGGCTTGTACGCACGCAGAGACCTCAACCTTTCCCGCACACAATCCAACAGTGATTTGCCGTGCTGGTAGCTCCTAGCATGAACGTCATGCTGCAGCTTGTACCCTTCTTGAGTCAGTGTATTGGGATCTGCGCCTCGGGCCAGAAGTTCCAGGGCCACGGATGGTTGATCTTTGAAGACACTCAAGATAATCGGCTGGGTCACATTGGCATCAAAGTTCCGCTTCACCTGCTCGGAGGTGTCGTTTCGTATTCCATCGATCTGCACCTGTGCCGACTTGATGAATTCATCAAAGGCGATAGTTGGGCTCGCATGTGCTTCAAGCAACTTCAAGGCTCCGATGACATTTCCCGATTCGATAGCGGTTGTCAGCACTGTCTTCGCATTGGGGCTGAATCGCCAGCCACTAGTAGCAATGTAGTTGATCGTCCGTTCGACTGCTGGACGGTCATGCTGCAGGTACGTGTCCAGCAACTCGGTGTATTTCGCAGAAGCCGCAATGTGTGTCACGGCAGTCTTCTGATCGAGGTCTGCCTGTGCAGGCGAGGCGCCCAGTTGTAGCAGCTTCGTCGTCATCGCCTTCGCCTGTTCTATTGGCAGTTGAAGAGCCAAGACCAGAGTGAGGATGGCAGCTCGCGGGCTGTTGTTATACTCGTGCAGCAATTTGACCGGCAGAAGAACATCCGCACCGAATGAGGACACCAGTTCCTCAACAGCAGCGATGTGGCCATTCACAATCGCGAGATGCAAAGGGGAGGCGTGACTGTCCCAAGCGATCACATTGATGTCGTAGACGTCAGGGTCCTGGTCGTTCGAGTCATCGGGCACCGATTCCTTTTCGCTATCCAGCGCGTCCTTTTTGACTTTGACAAAAGAACCGGTGGCAAACGACTGAGCATCTGCCTCGCTCTCAGCGGAATCATGACTAATGAGCTCGGCATCTTCCTCGGCCTGGAGGTTGCCATCCTTGGCCTCGTTGTCGGATGAGGCTGCCTTGCGAGACTGTTCCTTGCGAGCTTCCTCCTCCTCATTTTCCTCGCTCTTCGTCAGCAAGATCCTGATAATCTCCGCATGGCCTCGAGCCGCAGCGAGATGTAAAGCCGTTCGTCCGTCGGCCAGTCGAGCGATCAAACGAGCTCCGTGGTCGACGAGACACTGAACGATTTCGGGCGTGGAGGTCATGACCGCCAGATGCAACGGAGTGCGACCGGTAAAATCGCGACGGTTCACGTCAAAGTCGTGCGACAGCCACTCCTCCACGCCTTCCAAGTCGTTGTCGACGATCGCCTGACACAGGCCTTCTGTGTTTCCGACGTATGCCATTTCTGTCCAAGTTAGCAACTCGGACACCGGAAAACCAGAGAACACTGACCGGTCCAATCGGTTTCGGTGATAGGGTTGAAACTGCCAATCTCCTGGCGGCCGGGGTTGTCCTGGAGGAATTTGATTCTGCCCGAGACGTAGATCTTGCTCTCCTCTTCAGCCAATTCCTTCTCCTCGGGAGTGACAGGGACAGGACAGAAGCCACAGCAATCCTCGATCACATCTCCAAAGTTGCCGAAGAAAGCCGGATGGCGATGCAGGTGGACGTCGCGGTCTGTGGGTTTGTTCCATTCCGCATTGAGGAGCAAATCCTTAGTGTAGAGCAGTTTCTCGATCTTTCGAGCGTGGAATCTTTCGCCATAAGGAATGGTCTGATGTGATTAGCATTCGGCCTGACGTCAACAAGGCATTGCTCACAAAAGTATGGTAGTCGGACACATCCTCCTCATCAACCCATTCAGGCACCTCGTCGTCCCAGCCATTCTTGATGTTTCCTCGCAGCTGGTACGAGATTCGCATGGGAACCGGTCGACCTCGCTCTCGACGCCGCTTGTCGATGTATGCTTCCCGGTCGGAAGGCTTCGGGAGCTTCTCCAGCACCAAAAGCCGGGCAAGGCCGAGCGTCCGGGTGAAGCTGCGCTCAAAAATCGTCTGTTTTAAAGTCAGTATCGCCCGAGATGTTCGTTTGGTCACATGGCATACCGGATCAATCTTGGAGCGGTCCAACGATGGCCAGAACACTTCGAATCCTCGGCGAGCGTATTTGGAAAGACGATTCTCGTACGATGGCGACCGTCTGGACAGATCCACGTGGTTGATTTGGGTGACAAACGCACCGACTGCTCGTGGGGCCAAATACACCTGGCGACCATCGTAAGCAGCGCACGAGCAGTCGACGTCAAACCCAGTCAGGATCTCAGCGATGGACTTGTAGATGCGAAGGACGATTTGAACATGGCGTGTGGGGTACTGCGACACGATGGTAATGGCATTCTTCGTGCGAATGGTGGAAGTCTCAGCCAGTATCGAGTCCTTGATGCGGGTTTCGATCTGCTTGATCTTCTCGATGGCCTGTTCCTCGGTCAACCCATACAAAAACAAATCAACATCCGACGCGGGAGCAAATTTCTGATGATAGTATTCGCGCAGGCCGCGTTTTGAGTCGCGATACTCCTCTGGAACCGGCAATAAAGACGAGGTCACTGCACTTCCTGCTGCAACCACATTGCTCCAGTCGAGATCGCTTAGCGCGCTCTCAGAGAACAGGTTGAAGTTTGTCTGAAACTGCTTGAAGGAGGACACCACGGCTGGCGAACCATTCGCTTTTCGATCCTCGTCTTTCAATGGCATCAAATACTTGGCCTTGAGCTCCTCCGGCTCCAAAGCCAGATCACGTGCGCGAATCCGAAGATCTGCCGAGCCATTGCCATCGAACAGCGGCACCACATTGAGGAGATTGTCTGCGACCGCGGGATGGGATGGTTGCTGGGCGTAGATCTTGCGAAGGACTGCATCGTACTCATTGTATGGGCGTACAAGTTCGGGGATTGAATCTTGAGGACGAGAGTTGATGTGGTCGATGAAGGTGGAGTGCTTCGTGGGGACAGTGGGGAGGGCGTACCGTTGGGCCATGTTTGCTCGGCAAGAAATTGAGAAAGAGATGGATCGGTGCAATGGATGAATGCAGAGAATTTGGTTCTGAAAATGCGCGGTGAAGATAAAGGAGTGATGAAGATGAGATGACTGAAGTGCGCATTCTTAAACCCTCGCGATGTCCAGTTCTGTTGACTCTGATGGACACGCGTTGTTGAGAACACCAGGCAGCTTCCCGTTGTGGCGTCCTTGATGCCTGGGACATTTCCCGAAAAGGAAAGCAGCTCTCAGGCAGCCGGCGGGTGCCTGGGGATGTCCATATGGTTGACGAATGGGAGCCTCGAAGATGAGACCCACCAGACCGTGTTTGATGCCTGAGGCATTAAGATCAAGGCGAAAGGAGAAAGAGCCTCGAATTCACAGACAAGAAAGGAGAAGGAAGCCGAGGCAACACTCAAATCGTCGCGTCCTGACAACCAGATGTCATTCAAATACTCTGTTGCGGGATTTCTACATGATGTAGTCCGAACAGGAGCCTGCTTACGGCTCATGAAGGATAATGAAAGGAAGAACCAAAGTTGTCGAGTCTGGGGCATGATCAGCTTTCCGCGGATAACCTTGAGCTCAGAACAATGAAAGTTCCGCCGGATATTGTGGTCATGGACTCATGGACTGGGAGAGTCTAAGTCCACAGTCATATCGTTGTAAGGCGAGAAGTCGGAGAAGAGGCGAGATGGGTCACTTGGGAACGTATAAAACTACTTCATCACTCTGTAAAGAATCCCATTCTGTCGAGAAGCCACGGAATGAGGCCAACCACCTCCGGGACGACTTTATGAAGTCCTCTCAGTGCCTGCCGGAAGCAGGAACAAATAGAACATAATCATGCGGCATGCGAACATGCATTCGAGTCTGCGTACAGTAGAATTCTAGTGTGCTTCGTCCCAACTACCACTTAAAGCTCTTCGGATCGACAAAGCTGATGCACCTGATGCACAGGCAACGGTCGGGTGACTCTTGGTGACTACAAGACTCTCCCAACTCTCGTTTGATGGTTTCGAGAGCATGAATACGGTGATAAGCAGTCGGAGAGAGCGTGCAGATACATAGTTGGATTACTAATTGCTTGATTGTATATTCCCGAATACGCTGGAAATCATTCAACCGATTGGTGAAACGTCGACTGGCGCAACATCTCTCAGGACAATTTTTAATCACCCCTCCAGAGTAGCGAACGGATGTTTGCGCGGGAATTACGGAGTAAAGACAGTTGGACGGGCCAATTGACGATTGAAACGATCAGCATTGAAACCTCTGCGATTGAATGTAAAGAGGACACAGCCCGCGTGGCGGGAGACCAAGAAGCAGTCATGAACTCTCTCTTGGCGATTACATTCTCTCCTGTCGCTCTCGATACTCGACCGAGACTGACTGACTTTCCGTATTTGGATCCAGTCTTGGCCCACTCAAAGTGGCGATGCGACAGTCTCATTTCGCCAAGCCTGCCAAGTCTGCTGAGTCCGCGCTGGGAGTCTGAAGTTCTGAAGTCTGAACACACAGTCTCTTGGAGAACCCCCCTCGCCCTCAAGGTTGTCGCAAGCACTCGGAAACACAGAGTGTATGTCAGCAAGTCTCCAGGTCTGAGTTGATACCAGTGAAGTAAACCTTATCGGTTCAAGACTTTGGGCTCGCTAGTCTTGCTTCTGATGTTGCTGTATTTTAGCGTACAAGAACGCACATACTTTTTATTGTGCTCCAAGTACCAGAGTTATCATGTCACAGGTGACGGAAGCCCCCGTAGTGACATGCAACCGGGAAAGCCATGACATAATTCCCCGCGCTCACTACAAAGATTCAATAAGGCAAAGGCAGAAGTTGGGGAAGTCAGGTACATCATACATGTTATGCGGGTGGCTTCCCGTTCGCGCTTCTTCCCGAGATTCAGAATCTCCTTGATTCCGAGGAATCATCTTCGGCAATCAGGAAGTATATTCATTTCGGTCCATTCCGATGCGACCAATCCTTCATTCTGCTTGCTCGCGCCCATTCGAGCAGCTACCAGGCATGACATCAGCGGCTCGGCTTGCTTTCCTGTTTGAAATCGTCCTATCAACACGGCCATCTCGGCATAGATATGCCCAGGTCTTGGCTGAGCGGCCAAGAGTCGCCGGCCACAGCCAGCTGCGAGGATCTTCAGTCCGACTTCCGCTTTGCCAATCTATGTGCTTCCTCGTGGATATCTTATTTGTGGCTTGATTACTCGCCCTGCCCCATCTCGTCGCTGCCGAGACAGATTTAAAAAATGCCTCGATTCGTGCTACTGGATGCGCTTGGTCGAAGAGTTTTACCTGCCCCATATTTTTGAATCATGGAGGTTCGTGTGGAGTATGTCGTTACGGTGGAGTTTTCTGACCTCCACATGTCCACGAGCATTTTGCATGTACAGTCTGGGGTTGCGACGGGGTTATAAAAGGTTCCTCGACCCAGGTCTCTGTTCGTCGATTTGTCCCCTCCTCTCCTTTGGAATCAAGTGCAATCATTCCCAATTCCCGACCTCTTCTTGCACCAGAGTGCAATGTTGTAGGACTTAATCGTTCTGTTTCTCTTTCCACACGCGCCATCGTTAGGTTTCATTACGTTCTTCTGTCGGAGCGGAATCATCACACCATGTCGTCGGTTCCCGCATTTGCCGGCATGTCCGGTAAGAAGCTGATGTGGTCCGTCACAACATGTGCAACCATGGGCTTCTTACTCTTCGGTTACGACCGTATGTACTCCAACCTGGTGCTTTCTCGGCCAACAAGAGATCAATTCGATGAAGCTGACTCAATGGAACTTTTCAAGAGGGTGTGATGAGCAGTATCATTGACGCTGACCCATTCAACAATGTCTTTACGGCCACAAAAGGAAACTCAACCATGCAAGGTGTTGTCACCGCCATCTACGAACTGGGTGAGTACAGCAGATCGAAAGTCCATGGTGACATTCGGTTAATCCGTGATTCTAGGTTGTCTTGGCGGCGCTCTGTTCATTCTAGCATTTGGTGACTGGCTTGGTCGACGCTGGTCTATCATGCTCGGTGCCACAGTCATGATTCTCGGAGTCATTCTCCAGGTCACTTCTTACCCCGGTCACGTCCCTCTGGCTCAGTTCTGTATTGGGCGAGTCATCACTGGCATCGGCAACGGCATGAATACGTCCACCATACCTACGTACCAGGCCGAATGTTCTCGGACGTCCAACCGGGGTCTCCTGATTTGTATCGAGGGCAGTACGGTTGCGATTGGCACGTTGATCTCCTACTGGGTGGATTTTGGTGCCTCGTACGGACCCCCTGATCTCACCTGGAGGTTTCCAATTGCTTTCCAATGTGTTTTTGGCCTGTTCATCATCATTACCTTGTGGTTCCTTCCCGAGTCCCCTCGCTGGCTCTTTGCTCGAGAGCGGTACGAGGAAGGCGAACGTGTGATTGCTGCATTGATGGGCCGGGAGATTGCTCATCACGATGTCCAGTTGCAGAAGACTTTGATCCTGGATTCCCTCCGAGCGTTTGTTCCCTTCTTTTCGCGTTGTTGACCCGGTTTCTAATTGTCGCAGTTCTGGCCAAGCTGGCAAATCAACTCCCATGTCGGCGGTATTTACTGGTGGCAAAACGCAGCATTGTCGCCGCATGCTTCTGGGCGCATCATCCCAGTTTTTCCAGCAGATTGGTGGCTGCAACGCCGTCATCTATTATCTCCCTGTGCTCTTTGAAAAGTCCCTGGGTCAGACCCCTTTCATGTCCATGATCCTGGGTGGTGTCAACATGGTCGTTTACTCGATTTTCGCGACCATGTCTTGGTTCCTCATTGAACGCGTTGGTCGTCGCAAGTTGTTCCTCATCGGATCATTTGGACAGAGCTTGTCGATGGTCATCGCGTTTGCCTGCCTGATACCCGACAACGAGCAGGCGGCCAAGGGTGCAGCCGTCGGCCTGTTCACCTTCATCGCGTAAGTGTCATCCTTGCTGCCATGATGAAATGAACTTACTGCTAACATCTGCAGAACCTTCGGTGCCACCTGGCTCCCCCTTCCTTGGCTGTATCCCGCCGAGATTTCCCCAATCAAGACCCGTGCCAAGGCCAACGCCATCTCAACATGTACGAACTGGCTCTTCAACTTCCTGATTGTCATGGTCACCCCGATCATGATCCGGGATATCGGGTGGGGTACCTACCTCTTCTTCGCGGTGATCAACGCCTCATTCATCCCAGTGATCTACTTCTTCTATCCGGAAACGGCGGGACGCTCGTTGGAAGAAATCGACCTGATCTTTGCAAAGGGGTATCTGGAGAAGATGAGCTACGTGCGTGCCGCCAAGGAGCTTCCACACTTGTCCGATGAAGAGATCGAGCGAGTGGCGATCCAGTACGGATTCGGTTCGGCAGACCAGGAAGCGAAGCAGGTGGTGGGTGACAGCGACAGCACTGAAACCAATGTGGCACGAACCGGTGATGTGGAGAAGAATTAGATGCTCGAATGCTGTGGTTTGATGATACATTGTCTTTACCAGTTCTCTTGATGTCCTTTGGTTATGACTTTGTTGTTCGTATGGGTCTTTTCGTTCGAGTTTGCACATAGTCGTACATGTCGAGATAGACTTGGGTAGATATTTCTGCTTGACTCTATAGACGATGTAACCAAGTGACGAAGTCGGGTTCCTATTTTGTATGTGCCTGATTTTGTTCTCCATTTGCCTTGAACTACAACGTAGGCATGTGCTTGTGTCGATTCTTCTACATTCTTAATGCGAAGGAAAGGATTTCGTCAGCAGTGGTACGGAGTGTAGGAAAGGTCCGGTAATACGTCAACTTACCAATATGATAAGTTGGTCAAACCGCTTTCCCCTTTTCCTACTGCACCGTTAAGTTCTGCTGCATGAAGCCTCAGGATCCCTTGTCTCCGCTTCCGTGTCGTTCGAGAATTTCAACTTTCTTGAAGCGTCGAGAATCGGTTTCCCTGGAATAAATGAATGAGGAAGTCCTCGAATCAAGCAATCATGAGACTTGCATTATACTTGTACATATACCAACACTCTTTCGACGCTTCAGTTTCTTCTAAGGCAACCTCCTTTGAGTCCTTTCCCTTCCCGTCGCAATATCGTCCTCGTCCATCCTCCTTACGAGGAAACATTCAGTGATAATCTGTAAGAGTTCTCAAGTTGCGTCATCCGGCTCCAACGTGTCTCGACTCTTAACTTCCCACATAAACATGGTTAAAGCCCGTCCGCACCGTGCCAGGATGCAACGCGACGGCCAAAGCTCGATCACGACTCCGCGTACGCAAGGCAGGTCAAATGATTTGCCGAACCGGAACACAGCCGCCTTGCTGGCGTGATATGAGTACAGACCTCCGGTGCCGTTGTCTCAGATGGAATTCACTTGGGCTGCTGTAATTGGATAGATGCTGCGAAGGAAGCTTGAATCCGCTTTCATCGTTTGCCGACTCGGATTCACTTATTGGAATCGTTGGCTGGATTTCGTAGATAAAAGTGGTCAGATACTTTATCGACAGTAAGTCCAAAAGCCTCTAGGCTATGCAGTGCATTCCCCGTCAATCTGAGCCGCCGACTTTTCGACATGAAGCACTACAGGAATCGTCAGGGCCAGGTGATGCGGTGAGTTACAAAGGTCTGCTTGAAGTTCCGCAGCCATTGAGTCGATGGCTGCCGATCGTCGACTCATCTGGGCACATTAGACTCGATTGAGATAAACGCAAAGACGGAGATGTGAGGCATACCAGCCATGTCGACGGGAAGGATCCGCAGTCTGGCTGCCTTTCCTTGACGTAGCCAGTTCGACTAACAGGTGATGTCCGACCTCATCTCAGCCCTTCTAACGACGGAATCTCCGTGGGGCATAGGATACGTCGTGTGAGTGCGAAGCCCAGGCATTTCGAGACGGGGGTTGTCAGGACGAACGATGGGACAGATTTGCCATTGAAGATGCAGTACGCAGCACACTGTCAAGAACACCTCAATTACAGTGCGGAGGATTAGACTGAACGAAATCTGTGCGTCTTAACCTGTTATGTCTGATCGGTCCCGGTCGATCAACGGATCAAGCGAGAAATAGGATCGATCGAGATAGCTCCCAAAGACATTGACGCCATTGTAACTGCCTCTCCCTTTATGCCTTGGTTCGGAAGTTGCAACTCATCGATTAGCATATACTCTGATATCCAAAGTCGGGCGGTACAGTCTCCATCGACCTCATTCCCGAGATGGAAATGAACCTGCTGCCCTTCTTTTCAGCTCCGCTGGTCACACTGGCAATAGTCACTCATTGCTCGCGCGGCATCTCTCTTGCCTAATTCTACATTGGTCATCTTCATTCACTCAGGCGGCTGCACCTCCAATGACTGCTACCGGATAGTGTGGGGAGGACGGGAGGTTACAGCGGGAGACATTTGGATAATCGGTTTAGGTTATTTTTCGTTTAACAGAACTCCTTATGCTATCCAAGAGAGAAGCAACTTAAAGCACACCATGCAGGATAGAGCTCCAAGAGCCAGAATTGACACTGCATTGGCACTTTGAAAGACAATTCAGATTTCGTCATGGGTTCCTACAGTCCTATAACTCCCGTTGTATTGTCGGCGCAGGGCTGGCTGGCCTTACAACTGCAATCAGTGTCCACAGCCTCCCAGCAGTTCTCATTGAGTGTCGCCCGAAAACATTGGAGTATCCTCGTGCAGACGGTTTTACGCAGTGGACAGTTGAAATCTTTTGATCTCTGGGACTGGGCGGCGATGTCATTCCTGAAACTGCGCTGGATTTCAAGATGCAGTGTACACAGGTTAAGAGCCTAACGGGGCAGTGTTTGAAGGGTTAGCTTCAAATCCATGGCAAAATCAAAGTGAAGAAAACACCCTACCAGATCCCAAGTACTCACTGTACCAGGGTGCATCCACACCACAGGCTCAGCTAGAGCTAGTCCTGTTCGAATATGCGTCCAGAGTCGGCGTCGATGTTCGTGTGCACCACGAGTTTGTGGGCATGTCGCAGGATGCAGATGGTGTGACAGCAGTCATCAAAGATCATACAGCCAGCTCGATGTACACCAGTAGGGCACAGTATCTGGTCGCAGCCAACGGCCATCGCAGTGCCGTCCGCGAGATCCTGGCGATTCCTCGAAATGGCCAAGGCACCGTCAATTCCATCAAGAGTGTCCTCTTTCGGGCACCAGAAAAAGCCATTCTTGCAGAAGGGCACAAAGCAATTCACCATAGAACAGCCCGGTCTAAAGGCTTTCATGATTGCCTACTAGGATGAGCAGCTCGTCTTGCATCTGCCCAACGATCACGAATACAACGACGACATCATCTGTGAAGTGACTTTAAAGGCCATCGGCCCGGCCACACTGGTATCGCAGACGGGCATAATCTTGCGCGGACGCTGGCATATGTTATTCGGGGCGTCTCGGACGCACAGCTGTTGGCGACTTATAACACCGAGCGACTACCCGTGGCATGGCTGCGACACAACCAGATCTTCACACACTCGGACTACAAGACGCTGCAGAAGTTCGGCTGTCAACGGGAATTGCTCCTCTGAGAATGTGGCACTCCCAGATGCCGCTGTCAGCAGCCCCAGTGAGTACCTGGCAAATCTACAGACCGGCGTAGGTTTCCATTTCGATAAGTACGGCGTCGACACTGATGAGTGAGTGTTTAGTGTCATTACGTCTCTTGCTTGCGCTGGCTTTGCCATTTCCGAATTTTCCACCTTGGCACCTCGTCCCTCTCGAAGGCTCTATTTCTTACGCCGAGCTCGCTTTCCTCGCCGACGTTCCTGAGCGTGCTCTCAAAAGCATCACCCGCATGGCCACGACCAATGGTCTGTTCATTCAGATGCCACCAGGCCATGTCTCTCACTTAGCTACTTCAGCCTTGCTACAGACTAACTCTGGATTCCACAACTGGGCTGCTTTCAATTGCGATATCTCTCCACCCACCGCGATGGCTATGGTGGATGTCCATGAGAAGTGGCCGGATACTCTTGATACCGCCCATACAGCATACAACATCTCAACCAACAGCCAGAGAGACACCGTCAGTTTGCTGGATATATGCCTGCTATGACCGCTAGCCAGGGCACTCATCTTAAGCAGCTTGTCGTGGGCTGGGACTGGGCCTCGGCAGGCCATGGCCTGATTGTCGATGGGAGTCTTGTGTCATATAACATCAGATATATATTAGTGCTAAGTCCATCCAGGTCGGCGGCTCCACTGGCCATGCTTCCATTACCTTAACCCGGTGAGGGTCAGCCTTCATGCGAACAAAATCCGCTACATCGTCGAAAAAGATTTGGATGAAAGCGTCGTAGTCTGCCACGTTGGCGAACTGTGGATCAAACAGCCGACTCATCTGTGTGCGAGTGGAATTCAGATTGTGCGTCTATAATATGGATTAGGAAAGATGAACAAGATGCTGGAAGAATATGGGCATCTGTAACATTGTCCATCGCTTGATGCCATACTTCTCCAAGTTCCTGGACCAGGGGAGCATGAACATTCACCATGTAGTCGCGATATTCCTCTTCGCTGAGAGCCCGAGACTGGGTTTCTTGTTCCCGCAGAGGGTGAGGCAGAGAGACATGGTGTCCGAAATCTTCCAATTCGAAATCCAAAGTGACCATGAACAATAGTACCTAGTCGCTTGCTCCGTCAGATACCATTAAAGACGGCATAGAGGGGAAATATGAGGGTATCCCGGACTCAGTCGGACATTTCGGGCGAACCAGGTCAGAGTTGTTTCCCGAGAACCGCGACCATGAAACGCACCTTCGCCAACCGATTAGATCCGTGATATTCCGATTATGGTAATACTCGCAGTCTTTATTAAATAAAGAAAGAATGGCACGTTGCTCAAAATTGGCTTCGAGCATGCCTCAGGGGTTGCCATCAAGATGGAAGTTTACGTTTTGGAGACCAGACGGTCCATGTGCACTCCCACCTGCAAGACTTGCTCCATGTCAGTGGCAACAGTACGTTGACCTCCTTTCTTTCCGAGGGTTACCTTGCCCTCAGACAGGAAATCTCTCGTCTCCCTGCCAGTGAGCGAGCCGTTCTACCACAAGCCGAAACTCTCGGACTCCTTCTCCATAGTATTAAAAAGGGCAAACGACATCCAGCTCTGGAGGGTGCTTTACTGTGTCTCTATGAGATTGGAGAATATATTCGGTAAGTTCCCTCTGACCAGCCGTGAGATGCCTTGCTGATCTGCGCATAGTCTTCTGCAGAGTACCAATTTGTCACATCCTCCGAGGCAGTTCTTAATCGGCCTCCGCACCGGATCGCTAGCAACCGCCACAATATGCTGCGACAAAACAACTGTTGATCTGCTACCACTGGGTGTAGAAGCAGTTCTAGTCGCATTCTGGGTGGGCCTGCATGCCTCTCGGAGAGCTAGCGCTCTGATCGTGTCACGCCCAGCAGACCTGAAACCATGGACAGTAGTAGTTCCGGGCCTTTCAGAGTCAGGGGCCATGGATGCAATCAAGGGCTTTCTTGATACCAAGGTATGTAGTAGATGCAACCGGAATTGAGAACCTTGTTAGGTACCTGGGTATGCAGAGTCCCACAATGCCGACTGGACAGAGTTTTCCGGCCACTATGGCACCTTACATTAGTGTCGTCGGTGCGAATTCAGTAACCATGAGTGGCCCTCCGGATGTGATTGAAGCACTGCGAAGCTCGTCGATTTTCAAGCGATGCTTACCCATGCCAATATACGCCCCTTATCATGCCCAGCATCTATACACCGACAGCGACGCGACCACGATCTTGATCTCCAGCTGTCGAACCAACCACTCTTTGCGAGATCAATCCCACGTATCCTGATTATCTCAAGTGCGTCTGGGATAACCCTGAATGAGCCTACGCTCGGCAGTCTACTTCACAGACTAGTCAAGTTCGGCTGGAACTGCTGACTGACGGCATCCAATTGATCCCAATTGACGCACAGAGAAGGGTCTCCAGGTGGACTGCTTGGACATTGCATCACCGGGCAACAAAGTCACAAAGCCAGAGAGCCCCCTTCCAAGTCATGATTCTTCCAAGATCGCTATCATTGATTTTTAGTGGGCGCTTTCGCGAAGCCGACGGTCTGGATGAGTTTTGGTCCTTTTGGAGCCTTCTTCAACAGGGCCTGGACTTGCACAAGCCAGTTCCTGCCGATCGGATCTATGGTCAATGGTCCCACGCTGCAGAGGAAAAATACCAGCCGCATTCTACATGGATGCCGGATCTGCAGACCTGGCTTGTTCGATGCAGGCTTCTTCCATTTCTCACCGCGTGAAGCCTGTCAAGCTAATCCAGCTCCTGACAGCATACGAAGCCATTGAAGTGGCTGGCTTGGGGCCGGATCGGACACCATCTACTCAGTGGCACCGTGTGGGTGTATACTATAGCACCACCAGTGACGACTGGCGTGAGGTCAACAGTGGCCAAGACGTCGACACATATTTTATCCCTGGGCGCAATCAAGCTTTTATTCCGGGTCGCCTGAACTACTGCTTCAGATTCAGTGGACCCAGCATCTCTGTAGACACGGCGTGTTCATCCAGCCTGGCCGCCATCAACGTCGCCTGCACAGCTTTGTTGAACTGAGAATGCGACGCTGCAGGGATACAGCCTGGCGTGTGTCGGAAAAACCTTAGCATGGGTCGGAAAAACCTGGCTTAACTTTAACACCTGCTCAACCTCAGTATATGTAGGTTAGGTATAATTATAGATTACTACTACACTAACTTTTAATCCTTGATGAACTTTTTATATACATAGTATAAGCTTGATATATGGCTAATAAAAATTAACATTCTCTAACCACTAAGCTAGAATTAAACCTCAACTTTGTATAGCATTAATTTGAATAAGAATATTAATAAATTTATGCTTAATATACCCTTAATATTAGAAGATGACTGCTAAATTTTCTTTATTTTAATATTTATAAATATATAAATATTAATTTCTTTATTTAATATTTTATTTTAGTATAGTTCTATTAAATAATATGCTTACTATAGCAATAAAGAAGTAAAGATATATATTTATAAATAATATATTAAGTGCTCCCCTAATCTCTCTTCTATAAATATTTTTTATTAAGTAAGTACCCCCCCTATATATATTCTGTATATGCAGAATATATGCCTTTTCTATTATTTTTTTCTTCTTAAAATTCACTGTGCATATGCTAAGCATAGATAAAAAATAAGTACTTTATAGAAGAAAGATTTCCTTAACCTAGAGGTTAAGTCTACTAAAAATCCTTCTAATTATAGTTACTATTATAGTAAGTTTCTGTAGAGTATAGATTCAGTATATACTAACTATAGATAGGCCTAATTCCTTATCTAAATAAAGATTAGGATCTTAGTAGTGAGTATCACTCTCTAATTAAGATCCTAACTATACTGAGTATATACTAACTTAAAGTTTAGTAAAACCCTATAAGATTACTACTAATGTTAATAGCTATATAATATCTGACTCCTTCTATTATATATATATTAAATATATATAGAGGCCCTGAATAAAGGCTCCTTTATCTCTACTATAAATAGTCTTATATATATATTTAGGTGGATCTATGTATATACTTAACTAATACTAATAATATTCTTAGCTATAATATTAAGATTAATAGCAATAAAATATATAGCCAGACCTATAGTAATTAATCTTTAGTTAGTATATACTCTATATATGCTAAGCTTTGCTAACTATAAATAAGCTTTATTATTATCTCTACTAGTAATATCCAGAAGCTAGTATATCCTTAATTAAAGTATATACTATATATATACTAACTATATACTAGTAGTAAACTATAATATAAAAAATGCACCCCTTAATAAGCATATCACTAGCCAGAAGTAAGTTTAGCTAATTTCTAGTATTAATTCTATATATACTAAGTTGCTGCAGTATATTAAAGAAGTAGATACTTATTAGTAGTTAGTGTGATGCTTATTATATTAATAACCCTTAGTATATTTATTTTAAGTATATACTAAGCTTATACTAATAATTAGTAGAGCTATTAATAAGAAGAGTTTAATCTAGGAGTATATAAAGTTTTTAGAGAATTTAGTATAAGTAGATGCTTTATATATATTCAGTATATACTAACTATATATAAGATATATAATAATAAGTTTGCTATAAAGTATAGTAATAAATTCTATTATTATATATATATATACTATATATATACTAAGTCTATGCTAACACTCTTTTAGAAGCTTAATAAATATACTCCTAGTTCTTTATTAAAGAGAAGAGTAAGTTCTAATATTATTATTTTATATATATACTAAGCATGCTCTTAGCATGGCTATAGCATTAATTATAAGGAGCTGAGCACTTCTATACCCTCTAAGAAGCATAAGTTTAGAATATTTCTAGTTTAATCTATATATATACTAAGCATCAGTAGGTCTCTATTACTCTAATTATAGTAATAATTTAGGAAGTAGTAGTAGTAGTTTTAATAATAATATTAATAATAGCACTACTGTACACTAGCTTAGTATATACTAAGTATATACTCTAAGTCTATTTATAATAGCTTTAGTTTAGCTTAAGTATCAACTAAGTATATACTTAATATAAATTATAATTAAATTTAATCCTATTTATAATTAACTTTATAGTTTCTTAATCTATTAAAGAAGTTTCTGCTACTAAGACTCTTAAGACTCTTTCTCTTTCTTCCTCTTTACCTACTCCTACAGTTCCTTAACCTTATATTTAAGAGTAGATAAATCTTAACTCTATTACTATTCTCTTTTCTATATTAATGTAGGAGTTGCTGAGACTATTTTCTATCTAGATCTAGGAGTTACTAATGATATTTTCTATATAGGTATAGAAGTCCCTAAGGGAGTTGATAGGATAGATTTACTATAGACTAAGGGGGTCTCTTCTCTATACTCTATTAATATTATACTAAGTATAGAATCTAATCTTTATATATGCTGAGCATGTGCTAAAGACTATCTAAGGGGATTCTCTACTTCTAATAGACTAGTGTCATCCTTATTATTAATATCTCCTAAATTTAGTAGCAGTAACATCAATAATAGTTTATTATATAGATTCTCTAGATTAAGTAGTAGTTTTAGATTCTTTTTTCTGCGGTGTGCAGCTTACTTCTTATTTTTCTAATTTATATAAATTAAGTATATACTCTACTAAGATAAGAGCTTTACTATATCTATTTTATTTATCTTTAATGCTAATCTTAAGATATTATTCTTATTCTACCAGGTTATGTTCATCCCCTCTAAAATTAATTTATTCTTTTTATATTCCTTATTTATTTTTTATTGGAGTCTAATATACTGTTAGTATAGATTTAGTATATATAGAATATAGATTAAAACTATACCTATAGATAGTAGTAAGTAGGGATAGTTAATACCTAGTAAAATTATTATCTATAAAGTAACTAACTTTACTAATTCTTATATATAGTCTTACAAGCTGCTATTATTCCTTTTAGATCTTTAACTAACTAATATATAAACCTGCTAGTATCTATGATTTAAGTTTATACCTTAACTAATTCTTAAGTCTAGGCTTAGTATACCTAGTAGTAATAGTATTAATTACTAAAATTACTTTATCCCTTAATCTTATATCCTATATCTCTGAAAGTATATATCTAGCTAGATATAGCCTAAACTTCTTTTGAAAGTTGTGCAATACATGCACTTTATAAAATATAAGAATATAAAGTAGATATTTACTCTACTCCTTGCTAGGATTAAGTATATATAGATAGTTGCCTAGACCTAAAGTATATCTATATTTAGTATATATATAAAATAAATTATATATCCTTCTTACTAGGTGCCTGCTTCTTATATATATTAATAGTGATTATATAGATACCCTTCTTAGTTCTATATATATAAGGCTATTAGACTGGCTCTTAAGTAATATTATTTAGTATTTAAAAGATCTTTAAAAATATTATAATATATCCTTTATATATATTAAGGTTCATAAAGGTATATGCATAGGTATTAATCCCTATTTAATTAATATAGATTATACTTATAGTTAGTATATACAGACTCATGTTTTGTTTCTGGATTCTATCTAGAGATACTAAATATATTAGTATCCCCTTAGATCATCTTATATATAAGATCTATTTTAAGATTCTATATATATATAAATTCTCTTACTTAAGCTTTAGTATAGTATAAGATAAGGAACTTCTCCTAGTCTACATTAAAAAAGTATACTTTATAAATTTATTAGGTATATAGCTTCCTCTTATTAAATTTAAATTCCTATAGGACCTCTATAGATAATTAGCTTAGATAGGGTATATAATTTATATATACATAGTATCTATAAGGCTAGTGCCCTTTAGAAATTTAAGTAACCTCTACTTCTGAATTAAGGCTGTAATTTAATCCTTAATATTTAAACTTTAATAAAGAAGACACAGTGTTATTAGACTATACTTATTATAGATATCTATAAATTAAGGTGAAAGAAGAAATTATTCTAAGCTATAGTTAGTTTATACTAAGTATATGCTAGTAATAGCTTTAAGATATACTAACTTACTATTAAGCTTAGAATATCTTAATTCTTAATTGCCTTTTTAACCTTATTAGTAATTATCTAAGATATCTTTATAGATGGTGGTAGGAAATAGTAGTAATGCTATTATATTATTAATAAAAGGTAGAGAAATTACTCCTATTTTATTAGTAAGTAGAAATTAAATATTATATAGTATTTCTATGTATATTTAAGTCTTCCTGGACTAGTGTAATGCATCTAATCTATAAGGAATTAGTATAAGGACAGTATATACTAGGTACTAGGTAGATATAATCTTATTACAGAACTATTTCTAACAGTTATATTAAATAATAAAAAAGTATCTTTCTTTAGCCTTTTTCATACTATTCTGAATAAGATACTCTAAATATTAGAGATCTACTAATATAGTCCACCAATCAACTAATTAAGCTATGTGCCATGGTTCAAGGTCAGAATTTTTTAGGTATCTAAGGAAAATGCACTATATATAGTTAGTAATAAGGTTTAATATGGACTAAGTATATGCTGAATTTATATCTAATTCTAATTAAAAATAGCTAAAGGCTGGTTAATATATGTTCTTATATTAGTATCTCTATAAGTATAGTATCCTCTCTTCTTAGTTCTCTGCTAGTTTAGTCAAGCAGTATAATAGAATCTAGGAATAATTAGTAAATACTATTAGTATTAGATAAAAGTAATCTACTCTTTAGTTTTCTTTTAAACAGCCTCAGCAAGGGCTTTATAATAGGATAAATAAAGATATATATCTTATTATTGCTCTATATATATATTAAATATTTTAGGTTTAATCTTATTATACAGATTTAATTAAGTATGAATTATATTAGTCTAATACTCACACATTATAATTCCTAAGCACTAATACTACTAATGCTATATTAAGTTTAAACTATTATTAGTATCCTATTAAGTAAGAAGCTAAAGTTTCATTTATTTTAGGCTGCTATTATGCTAAATAGAGAATTAGATCTAAATTAAGTATATTCTTAGTATATATATAGCTTAGATTTAACTAAACTTATATTACTTAAAAGCTTAGTAAAGATCTAAGTAATATCCCCCTTTAATAGATTTTTAATATCAACTAGATTTAGGATATATATAAAATAAAGAATCTTAATATTTAAGTCTTTTATTTTAGGATATTCTAGAAATATTAAATACTTCTTAATCTGATTAACACAAACTCTAGATTAACTATTTAATAAAATAGTTAATCTATATTTAGTGATTACTTTCTATATAGACTTAGTATATATAAAGTATAGGAAGAGTATACTTACTAGAGTAGTATCTATTATTAATAGAATATTAAATTAAGCTTTAATTTTATCTAGATTAAGAAGAAATTCTAATTCTAAATTATTCTATAGTCTAGCTTGCTACATCTATATCTTAGTATTAGAAATATCTAAATTAATATTATCTAGATTTAGCTCTATATTTTCTCTGGATTAGGATATATTAGTTAATAGTTCTAGCTATAAAGCTAAGCAACCCTATGTAGATTGTGACTATAGTTAGCCTTTAGAATATATTAAATATATACACTGTATATACTGAGAGAGAATAGCTTATCTTATTAATATAATTTAGAAAGTAACTAAGACACTCACTTAGCTCTGCAGTATTAATATCTATTATCTTAATTAATTAAAGTTATAAAGTACTAGATAGGGATATCCCTATACTAGCTAATAAAAAACTTCAGTAATAGGAATAATAATAGACTAGAATAATAAAGATCTAGATAATAATTATACTCTACTAAAATTTAATTAGGCTTAGTAGTGGGCTTAGTATATACTAAACAGGTGTTGTACTCTATAAAAATAATTATAGGTCAACACCCGCTGACCTCCTTTCCACTGAAACCACAGCGACCTTTCTCCGATACACGCCGAGCTGCAAGCCCCGACGCTGCTCTCGCCGGAGGTACTAATATCATGACTAACCCGGACAACTTCGCCGGACTGGATCGGGGCCATTTCCTCTCAGTCACAGGGCCCTGCAAGACATTCGACAATGGCGCGGACGGATATTGCCGTGCAGAAGGTGTCGGTACTGTTATTTGAAGCGCCTACCAGACGCGATCGCCGATGATGATCCAATATTTGGCGTCATCATGGGCACCCACACATCGCACTCTGCAGGAGCTGTATTCATTACACGTCCCTTGGCCGACGCGCAAGAGTATTTATTCATACAGCTGCTCACAGAATCTGGGATCCAACCGCATGAAGTGAGCTATATTGAAATGGATGGAACCAGCACCCAGGCGGGAGATGCTGTGGGGATGACATCCGTGCTCAATACATTCGCGTGGGACAAGAGTCGCCCACGAAACATGTGTTTGCATCTAGGATCTGTCAAATCCAATGTTGGCCATGGTGAATCTGCCTCTGGTGTTACCTCTTGATCAATGTTCTGCTCATCATGCAAAAGAACCGCGTTCCACCTCACTGCGGCCCAAGACTAAGATCAATCAATTTTTCTCACCGATCTGGAAGAGCAAAGAGCGCAACGTTCATATTGCTCAGACTGAGATTGAGTGGGTGCGTCCGCAGCATAGCAAGCGCTGAACTTTTGTCAATAACTTCTCCGGCCGGAGGCAACACTGCTCTGTTGCTTGAAGATGCCGCGGTAAAGGATGATGCCGAGAGCATTGCTCAGCAGGATCCCCGCAAGTCCATCTTGTTGCAGTCTCTGCTCGGTCCGAAAAGGCGCTCAGAAAGAATCTGCAAGCTCTCGCCGACTACATTGGCTCCGGAACCTCTCCAAATGTTCTGTCCCGCATCGCGTATACAACCACTGCTCAACGCATGCACCACTCGCGCCGTTTAGTCGTTACGGGCAATAATCGCCAACCCATCAAGCGCCTCTTGCTCGATTCTGCCTCTCTGCCAAACCTCCGACCCTGCCCTGCCATAGGCCCCTCCAGTCAGCTTCTTCTTCACCGGTCAAGGAGCGCAGGAGATCCCGATGGGGCGAGATATATACGAGAATATTGCCTCCTTTCGTGAAGACATTGTTAATTTCGACTACATCGGCCGTGCCCACGGGTTCGCATCGTCCCTCCCCCTAGTAACAGACGCGGCGAAGTTGAGGCACTGTCGCCCACTATCATCCAACTGGGTACTGTCGCAGTCCAGAATGCGCTAGCGCGGCTGTGGCAGAACTGGGGCTTGGTGCCATCCTATGTTATCGGACACAGCCTGGAAGAGTTTGCAGCTCTACATATGGAGGGTGTCCTGAGCATCAGTGAGAAGCTCTACCTGGCGGGAGAGCGTGCATCGCTGCTTGAAGGGAAATGCACCGCTGGCTCTCACGGGATGCTATCCGTGAAGGCGTCTGCGGCGGAAATCAAGCGTGTTGTTGCTGACATGGCCGTTCAGGTAGCCTGCTTCAATGGATCTGAGGACACGGTGCTCAGCGGGGCCAATGAAGATATTGACAAAGCGTCTGAGAAGCTATCAGGACACGGCGTACAATCGGCCAAGCTCGTGCTTCCCTCCGCATTCCACTCGTCACAGGTGGACTCAATGCTGGAGGAACTGGAGCAGATTTCTGGCCGGCTGAAATCTCATGCTCCTACAGTTCCGGTTATCTCGACACTACTGGGTCGTGTAATCGCAGAAGCCGGGTTCTTCGGACCTGGGTATATTCAGCGGCACTATCGTGACCCAGTCAACTTTCTCCGCGCTCTGGAAGCTGCCCAAAGCGCTGGAATCATGGATCCAAATGGCTTGGGAATCGAAATTGGTGCCCACCCAATCTTACGCGCAAGGTGAAGAATGTAGTGGGCTCATAATTCCGAGCCTGTCCATCTCTAGGCCGGAAAGAGGATACATTCAAGACCCTGTCAGAAGCGCTGGGCGTGTTACACCTGGCCGGAGTTCTAGTGAACTGGGACGAGTACCACCGTGATTTCAAGATGAGCCACAAAGTCCTCACCCTTCCTGGGCACAACTGGGACTACAAGAAATACTGGATTGAGTATAAGAACAACTAATACCTCACAAGGGAAGCTCTCCCAAGGTCTCGAGTACTCCAAATCTCCGATATCTACTCCGGTATGTACTCGGCTCAGTTCATCGGTACAGAAGATCGTCGAGGAGGAAATTAGTAGCACTCATGCTCGCATCGTCATTGAATCGCACTTCAATGACCCTGAGCTTCTGCCTGTCACGCTGGACCACAGGGTCAACGGACTGGTCCTCTGTCCTCGGTAAGTAAATTACATATTTTGGATCTGCGCAAACTAACAGATCTACATATTTTCTAGTCACTGTATGCCGATATTGCCTACACCCTTAGTGACTACCTCGCCAAAAAGAACGACAACGGAGGTGGTCTTCTCCCAGATGTTGGCAACATGATCGTTGAGAAAGCTCTCCTTGTCGAAGAAACGGACACTCGACTATTACGAGCCTTGCTCGACTTCGATTGGAGTACGCACCACGGCATGATGGGGGTATACAGTGCCGACAACTCTGGCAAGCGCACCGTCAGTGAGCCATGCTCAGTGCACCATCAACCTACAGCAACCGGAAGTCTGACAAGGCAGCTGAAACCGTTAGCTTTACTTGATCCAACGCAGCATCAATCAACTGCAACAGGGTGTCCCTACCGGACAAGCGCACAAAGTGCGCCGGGCCTCGCGTACAAGCTCTTCTTGTCCGTTGTGCAGTACGGGCCATCTTATCATGACATGGAGGAGATTGCATTCGACAGCTCCGGACTGGAAGCCACAACCAAAGTCCGTTGCAACAAAGCAAAGGCCAGTATGTGTTGAATCCTTTCCGGTGCGACAGCTTTGGCCATCTCACAGGTTTTACCATGAACTGCAACGATTCACTTGATCTATCTGACCATGATTTCGTCAATCATGGGTGGAGATTCATGCGCTGTTCCGAGCCGTCCTCAGCAGATTATGTTTACCAGACGCATGTTCGGATGCAGCCTGTGGGCGACAATGACAGCCTGTACTCGGGCGATGTTTTCGTTCTCCGGGACAACAAGATCGTCGCTCATTATGGCGCCGTCACATTCCAGAAAGTTGCTCGTCGTGTCCTGGAGATGCTATTGCCAGCGCCCAAGCCTAAGAATATCCCTGTTCCCTCAATTTCAACAACTGGCTCTCGTCCCAGACCCGGGTCTGTACCTCGAAGGATAAGCGCAGACAAGACACCACAGGCTTCAACGGTGTGGCCAAAAGCACTTCAGGTTATTGCAAGTGAGATTGGGGTCCCAGCGGACCAACTCATAGATGATGTGCTGCGTGCACATTGCCGACATGGGAGTTGACTCTTTGATGTCACTGACTACCCTTGGCACATTCCGCGAGACCTTGAACCTTGACGTCCCGGCGTCCCTGTTTGAACATTGGCTGCGCGAGTACCTAGGTGTCCCGTTGTCTGGAACCAGCAGTGATGATGCTAGTATTGTCTCATCAACTGAGAATGTCACCGCTGTCACCACCCCGATGGCTGTAGCTGGTGAGGATCTGATCAAAGGTTCCCCGGTTGGAAGTCCCGAGGCCGTTAGTGCAATGATAATGGCCATCCTGGCCGAAGAGATTGGTATCAGCACGAAGGAGTTGGCAAAGGCCGATGAATATGATCTAGCCGAGGTCGGTCTTAACTCACTCTTGTCTCTCATGGTGCTGGGCCGAGTGCGCGAGGAATGGGGCATTGACCTGCCGGCCGATTTGTTCCTGGAATCCAACAGTCCCTTGGCAATCACATCATCAGTTTGAACGATCCTCAGGTTGACTGACCAGTCTCCCAAGTCATTGGTTACCATTCGTCCCCCAGCGACATTAATCCTTCTGCAAGGTAGCCCGTCCTGCTCACAGACTCTTTTCCTGTGTCCCGACGGCTCGGGCTCTTCCACGTCCTACGCCATGCTTCCTACCATCTCACTTGGTGTGTGCGTATACAGCATGAACTGCCCTTACATGAGGAAGCCCCAGGATCTGAAATGTGCCCTGCAAGACCTCACGGTCCTCACCCCGCCCTACATGGCTGAGATCCACTGCCGCCAGCCTCAGGGACCGACAGACCGTACAACCTGGCTGGATGGTCCGCAGGAGGCATTGCAGCCTACAATGCAGCACAGTATCTGATGCAACAGGGCGAAACGGTCGAGCGACTGTTTCTGCAGAACTCGCCTAATCCCATTGGCCTTTGAGCCGCAGCCCGACGATCCGAAGGAAATCGCCTTGCTTCTGGAAGATCGGACAGATCTGGGTCTGAATTATTGATTGATTCCTTAGTCCTTACTCCGTTTCGGCACCGAGCTGGGCCATGCCAGAGGCTCCTAGTGAGCAGCAACTGTCTAGCTGACAGCCATCTTTGCAGACTAGCGCTGCCAGCATATATATATATATATCTTCAGCATCTAGGCTAGGCAGTTCCCTTATTAATTCCCTCATAGATGCCCTTATAGATTCCCTTATAGATGCCAAATAGTGCCCTCAACCATGCCCTTATAGATGCCCACACACCTGCCTAGATGCCTATACAGGCCCATTCCACCACCTAGATAGCTGCTATACTTAGAGTTGCATTTGGTGCGAGTTCGGGCGAGTTCAACCTTAGTTGGCACCGAACCGCTGCAGTTTCAGATCCAAATTTTAGAACCTATAACCCACTAGAGTTGCATAACCGACCCGCAGAAATCGCAACCAACCCTCACCGAACCCTGAGTGGTTCGAATTCGGTGCCTAGCCTAGGGAATCGCACCGGGTTCGGGTTCCCTAAGGTCAACCTGTTTCGGATTTGGTGAAAACCGCCGGTTACGGTTTTTGCGAGTTTAACCGCTTAGGTTAACCAACCCGCCCCATTTTACCTAGAAATCATTCAATTCTAAATATTTTTAATTAGTATTAATATTGCTAGATAGCCTGAATCAAGGGCTATTTAATGATATAAATATTATTTAAAAATACCTAGTGGTTGCTGAGATATAAGGGAATAATCATCTCTGTCATGGCTTGGTATAAAAGTAGTACAGAGTGTAGCGGGCAGGGCCCGCTGAGTACTCAAGCTTACTAAGCACTTGCAATCAACCTTTGGCCCTAGCTGAAATTATGAAGCTAGCTACTGCCTGCCTCAGGCACTAATAAACATCTATAGTAATTATATAATCTTAGTTACTATTTACACACTCCTTATTATATTCAGTTGCTGTGATCTAGTTAGATTCCTTAGTGATTTCTTATTATCTAAATCTAGATTATAGATTTTAAGGCTTCTAGCCTGTGATATTAGAAATCGCTTACTATAGCCAGTTAGATAGAATTAGTGAGAAATAGCTGAACTAATTAAATTAATAGTGAATTAGTAAGATAATAGAGATGAACTAGATAGCTAGATAGAACTAGTAAGAGATAGCTAAACTAGCTAAAGCTATTATCATAGTCAGCCAGCATACCATATAGGTATATTAGTAGAGATGATATAGACTAGATAAACTAGATAGAATAGATAGGGTTGTGAAGCAGCCATCTAGAATAGATAGATTTAATAGTATATAATAGTAAATTCTAAATAATAATAATAGGAGAACCTAGTATGCTATAGATATAGGCTACATAGTAGAATAATATATAGAATAAGGCCTTCACTTAATTAACCTAGTAGTTAGAAGGTATAAATATATATATAATATAATAGATAGATATAATAGCTGCTTATATAGCCTAAATAGAGAAGAGATAGGCTATAACTTCTATACTAGCACCTATCTTAGTTATCTTAACACTATAGCTAGTAGTGCCCATGCTAATAGTAACCTTAGTAGATAATAAGATAAGAAGACTAAAGCTAGTACTGCCTAATATAGAAATATATAATAGTATTAATAAAGCTATATATCAGACCTTTTACTCTAAGCTATAGATAAAGCTAATACTTAACTAAGCTATAATTAGTTCTTACTATAGATATATATAATATACCTTTAGCAGGCTTAAGGGCAGTGCTGCTATAGCCCTTGTTCTCTAGATGGATTAGTATAGAAATGATCTAAATATAATATAAATAACATTGAATAGCATATATAATTAGCTTAACCTTATATTCTAAGACTAGGGCTAGGCTAAGAAGGCTTTATAAGAGCTATAAGCACTATACTAAGGGAACTATCTATTTAATAAGCTACTTATGGACCTGAATTAACTGCTAATAGAAGCTAGAGGCTACTCCTAGTCTAATAAGATAAAGAAGAACTACCTAGACAGCACCCTAAGCTATAAGGTTGAAGGAGTACTAACTAGTATTAAGAAGAAAGAGATCTTTATAGAATACTATTATTAGATATAGTAAATAGCTAGTAGAGTAGAAGCCCTATACATAAGGAGAGCAAGCTAATCTAACTAGTATAGAAGGGGTATTGTAGCGGGCAGGGCCCGCTGAGTGCTTGAGCTTACTAAGCACTCACAATCTTCCTTCAGCCCTGGCTAAAATCATGAAGCCAGCTACCACCTGCCTCAGGCAGCAACATTACACTTAATATTCTAATTATCTTTATTATATAATCTCAGCTACTATTCATACATTCCTTATAATATTTATCTGCTATAATCTAGTTAGATTCCTTAGTAATTTCTTACTATCTAAATCTAGGTTATAGATTTTAAGGCTTCTAGCCCATAACATTAGAAATTACTCACTATAGCCAGTTAGATAAAATTAGCAAGAAATAGCTAAACTAGCCAAAGCTATTATTATAGTTAGCTAGTATACTACATAAGTATATTAGTAGAGATAAGACAGACTAGATAAACTAAATAAAATAGATAGGGTTATAAAGTAGCTACCTAGAATAGACAGATTTAATAGTATATAATAGTAAATTTTAAATAATAATAATAAGAGAATTTAGTATACTATAGACATAGGCTATATAGCAGAATAATATATAGAATAAGGCCTTTACTTAATTAGTCTAGTAGTTAGAAGGTATAAATATATATATAGTATAGTAGATAGAAATTATAGCTACTTATATAGCTTAGATAGAAAAGAGATAAGTAATAGCTACTATACCTACCCTAGCTATACTAATATCATAGTCTATAGTGCCTACCCTAATAATAACACTAATAGATAATAGAATGAGGAGACTAAAGCTAGTATTACCTAATATAGAGATATATAATAGTATTAATAAGGCTATATATTAGACCTTCTACTCTAAGCTACAAGTAAAGCTAATACTTAATTAAGCTATAATTAGCTCTTACTATAGATATATATAGTATATATTTAGTAGACTTAAGGGTAGTGCTGCTACTACTCTAGCCCTATAGATAAACTAGTATAGGAATAATCTAACTATAATATAGATAATACTAGATAGTATGTATAATTAGCTTAATCTTATATTCTATAATTAGAGCTATAGTAAGAAAGCTTTATAAGAACTATAAGCACTATATTAGGGTAACCACCTATTTAATAAACTATTTATAGACCTTAACTAGTTACTAATAGAAGCTAGAGACTATACTTAATCTAATAAAGTAAAGAAGAACTACCTAGATAGTGCCTTAAGCTATAAAGTTAAAGGAGTACTAACTAGTATTAAGAAAGAAGAGACCTTTATAGAATATTATTATTAGATATAGTAGATAGTAAGCTAAGTAGAAGCCCTATATATAAGAGGAGTAAGCTACTTTAATTAGTATAGAAGAGGTATAGTTATTATAAGTTATAGCTATACTAACTATATATCTATCTTAATATCTCTAGCACTAATAATACCTAATATAACTAACTCTATAGATTAGGAACTAATAGCTATAATCTTAGCTTACTAACACTACTATACTAAATAAGTAGATAAAGCTAAATATACTTATTACTATAATAAAAGTAGATGCTTATACTATAGAGCTATTAGATATATAATTAAGATATATCTATATCTTAGTACCATCCCTCTACTAAACCACCCTACTATAAGATAGCTGCGGACTTCCTAAGTAGTAGGATCTAAGCTAGATAATAGTAATATAGAAGAGATAACTATAAAGAGAGATAGTAAATTAGAAAACTAGTTACTTCTATAAAAAGACTCTTACAGAGGCCTATTAAATAGTTAATATAACTAGAAAGCTAGCATTAACTATATCCTAAAGAAGAAGATATACTTATTAATTATAGAAGGTTTCAACAGGCTATTAGATTTAATACTCTAGAATTTATTATATCTAGAATTATTAATAAGGAATATAATTATAGAATTCTATCTAATACTAGATATATATCTTATATAATTATAGCTAAATACTTTATATAGAAGCTATAACTAGAGTAGATTAAGATTAAGCTAATTTAGCTTAAGAACTATATTAATATAATAAGAAGTATTATCTTAATAATTATCTACTTCTTATTAGATATTAGAGGGAACTATTAGTATATAGTCTATATATATATAGTGCTAAAGCTAGGTAATAAGACTAATTTAATCTTAGGAATCCTATAGATAGTAGACTAGAAAATAATAGTAGATATAATAGGGCTATAATTATAGTTTATAGATAACCTCACTATAAAGAGTATTAAGAATAAGCTAAAGTTAGTAGTAAAGTAGATTAGTATATAAGGGTTTATAGTTTATAACTAATAGTAAAGAAAAGATAAGACTATATAAATCTTTACTACTAGTATTAAGGATATTAAGAAGGCCTTATAGATTAAAAAATACACTAATCTAGCTATAAAGCTGCTAGTATACTACCATAAGTTCCTAGAAGTATTTAATTATAAGAAGGCTAATAAGCTACCACTATATTATCTAGATATAGATTACTAGATTAAGCTAGTTAAAGATAAGAAAGAGAAAATAATGGAACCCCCCTAGGGACTATTATATAGTATATTATAAGAAGAGCTTCTAGTGCTATATAAGATACTAATAAAACTACTAAAGAAAGGCTTTATCTATATTAGTAGCTTAGCTGCTATAGTACTAGTACTATTTATCTATAAGTTAGAAGATAGATTATAGTTTTATATTAACTACTATATACTAAATATAATTATAAAGAAGGACTATTACCTACTACCTTTAATTAATAAGACCTTGGAATACATCTTAAAAGTAAAATAATTCACTAAGCTAGATATAATCATCACCTTCTATAAGATTCATATCACTCTAAGAGATAAATAGCTAATAGCTTTCTATATATAGTTTAGCCTATTTAAATAGCTAGTTACCCCTTTTAGAATAGCTAATGCACTAAGTATCTTCTAGTAGTATATTAACTAGACTCTTTAGGACTTTCTAGATAAATTCACCTCTGTATATATTAATAATATACTAATTTTTACTAATGGGTTATTAATATAATACTAATAGTATGTCTATTAGATACTAAAATATCTAAGGAATATAGATTTATAACTAGATATTAATAAGTATAAGTTTAAAGTAAAGAGCATAAAATATCTTAGATTTATAATAGAAGCTAGTAAAGGTATGTGGATAGACCTTAATAAGATAAAGGCTATATTAGAATAATAGGCCCCTACCTCTATATATAGTATATAGTTATTCCTTAGTTTTATAAACTTTTATTAGTAATTTATATAAAACTTCTCAGATATAGTATAGCCACTAATAGTATTAATATATAAAGAAGCCCCCTTTATATAGGGAAAAGAATAAGCTATAATTTTTAAATTATTAAAGAAAATATTTACTACAGCCCTAATTCTTATATAATTTAATCTTAATAGAAAGATAGTAGTTAAGATAGATGCTTTAAACTAGGTAATAGAAGCTATTATATTATAATATAATAATAATAGTATATTAAGACTAGTTACTTATATCTTAAGGAAGAATACACTAGCAGAATATAATTATAAGATTTATAATAAAGAGCTACTAGCTATTATTAACACCTTTAAGGAATAGGAATTAGAGCTAATTAGCTTACTATAATTTAAACTTATTATAGACCACTATAACCTTAAATACTTTAAGATAGTCTATAGGCTTAATAAATAGTAAATATATTAATTATATATACTAAGTAGGTTTAATTATAAGATATATTACTAGCCTAGGAAACTAGGCATATACCTTAATACCCTATTATATAGGGAATAAGACATGCTAAAGGATATAGAAGATAACTAGCTTAAAGCCTATAATTACTATCTAGTGCCTTTAAAGATTATTACTAGCTATATATATATATAAGTATCCTATACTTATAAGTCAGTATCTAAATTAGATAAGGGCCTACTAAATAAATATAGTAATTAATATTATAATTAACCTAGTTATATAATTTTATATATAACACCTACAGCAATGACACCTTTGCGACTAGAAGATTAGTAAAGAATAGCTAAGTATAATAATATCACTCTAGAAGAAATATAGTAAGTACTTAGAGAGGGAGCTACTAAGTTCCCTACTAAATTATATATATAGATGTTAATTACTAAATATTTACTATTACTAGATAGCTATTTATTATACTAAGGATATAAATAAGTCCCTGATTCTAAATTATTATAAATAAGAATTTTATAAGAAACCTATAACTCTATATTAACTAGCTACCCTAGAAAGAATACACTGTATATAATAATTATCTAAAACTTCTACTAGCTAGAGCTATCTACAGATATCTAATAATTCATATAGAACTATAATAAATATAGTACTAACTATATATAGTATAAGTAGTACTAGAGACTTCTAAAGCTATTACTAATTCTAGATTATAAATAGTATAAGATTACTATTAACTTTATTATAAAACTTCCTACCTCTAATAGATGCAAGGATATTATAATTATTAGTAATAGGCTTAGAAAGGGTATAATCTTAGTATTATATAAGTATATAGACTCTAAGACAGTAGTATAGCTTATAATAAACTAATTTATTAGATACTATAGTATTCCTAGTATAATTATATCAGATTATAGCCTATAGTTTATTAGTAAGTTCTAGAAGTACTTTTATAAATAGCTATATATTTAGTAATAGTTATTAACTACTTTCTATCTATAGACTAATAAGTAGATTAAATATATAAATACTATATTAAAAGTCTATCTATAGAACTTCTGTAATTATATATAATCTAATTAAAAGTCACTACTACTAATAGTATAGCTTATAATTAATAGCTAAGATACTATAAGTACTAGAGTTAGCCTATTCTTTCTAAACTATAGATATAATATTAAACTACTTAAGCTTAAAGTATTAGATTAAGAGGCTATTACTACTACTATAGCCTACTTAGTAAAGGATAAAGCTAATATAATTATTATAAAAATAAAGGAGGCTACTAAAATAGCCTAGTCTAAGCTTACTATAGCTTAGTAATAGTAGGAGGAGTATTTAAATTAAACCTATTTAGCAAGCCTGCAATATACTATTAATTTAAAGATATAGCTTAATTTATAGAATATCTAAATAGATTATCTAAGCTAAAAGCTTAATATATAGTATATAAAGTTTATAATTCTTAAAGCTATTAGATTATATATCTACTAACTAGACACACTACTAGATATATATAATATATTCTATATTAGCCTACTACACCCTACTTCTAATAATCTATTCCTAAGCTAATTAAATAATAATTACTAGTCACTACTAATATTAGTTAACAGTGAAGCTAAGTACATTATTAAAGAGATTATAGATAAGTATAAGAAATATATTAGATAAGGCCACTACACAGAGTACTTAGTTAAATAGATAGGCTATAAACATCTTATATAGAAGCTAGCTACTAATCTCACTAATATAATAGTGCTAGAGATATAGAAGAATAGACTTACTATTTTTAGTCTTAGCTAGGCTAACTAGAGAGCAGTAATTTCAGCTCTAGCTAAGTCTATTAGAGGGTAAAGATTTTAGTGCTAGCTAGAGACACCTAGTTTAGAAAGGGGGGGGGGTAGTATAGTAGATAAGGCCTACTAAGTGCTTAAGCTTACTAAGCACTTATAATCTTCCTTTAGCCCTAGCTAAAATCATGAAGCTAGCTACTACCTACCTCAGGCAGCAATATTATACTTAATATTCTAATTATCTTTATTATATAATCTTAGCTATTATTTATACATTCCTTATAATATTTGCCTGCTGTAATCTAGTTAGATTCCTTAGTAATTTCTTACCATCCAAATCTAGGTTATAGATTTCAAGGCTTCTAGCCTGTGACAGGTATAGCCACTATGAGCTGCAGCCACATTAGCTATATATCTTTTATAGCACCCCTAATATCAGCAATACCTAACATAGCTAACTCTATGGATTAGGAACTGATGGCCACAATCTTAGCCTACTAATACTGCTATATAAAGTGGGTTAATAAAGCTAAATAAACTTATTACTAAACTAAAGACAGATGCCTATACTGCAGAGCTATAGGCTATATAATTAAAAGATGCCTATAGCTTAGTACTATTCTACTACTAGACTATATCACTATAAAATAGCTATGTGCCTCTTGGATAGTGGGACCTAAGCTAGATAATACTAATATAGAAGAGCTTGCTATAGAGGAAGATAGTAAGTTAGAAAATTAGTTACTTCTATAAAGAGACTCTTGCAGGGGCCAGTTAAATAGTTAATATAACTAGAAAGCTAGTATTAACTATGTTCTAAAGAAGAAGATATACTTACTAATTATAGAAGATTTTAAAGGGCTATTAGATTTAATACCCTAGAATTTATTATATCTAGAATTATTAATAAGGAATGTAATTATAGAATTCTCCCTAATACTAGATATATATCTTATATAGTTATGGCTAAGTACTTTATATAGAAGCTATAACTAAAGTAGATTAAGATTAAGCTAATTATACTTAAGAACTATACTAATGTAATAGGAAGTATTATCTTAGTAATTATCTACTTCTTACTAGATATTAGAGGGAACTACTAGCACACTATATATATATATATAGTGCCTAAGTTAGGTAATAGGACTAATCTGATCTTAGGGATCCTGTGGATGACAGATTAGAAGGTAATAGTGGATATTATAGGGCTATAATTATAATTTATAGATAGCCTTATAGTAGAGAGTATTAAGAATAAGCTAAAGCTAGTAATAAAGCAGATTAATATATAGGGATTTATAGTTTATAACTAGTAGTAGAAGAAAGATAAGATAATATAGATCTTTATTACTAGTATTAAGGATATTAAGAAGGCCTTATAGATTAAGAAGTATACTAACCCTACTATAAAGCTACTAGTATACTATTATAAATTCCTAGAAGTATTTAACTATAAAAAGGCTAATAAACTACTATTATATTATCTAGGTATGGATCACTATATTAAGCTAGTTAAGGATAAGAAAGGAAGAATAATAGAGCCTCCTTAGGGACTACTATATAGTATATTATAAGGAGAGCTCCTAGTACTATATAAGATACTAATAGAACTATTAGAGAAGGGCTTTATTTATATTAGTAGCTTAGCTGCTGTAGCCCTAGTACTATTTATCTATAAACTAGAAGATAGGTTATAGTTCTATATTAACTACTATACATTAAATATAATTATAAAGAAGGACTATTATCTACTCCCTCTAATTAATAAGACCTTAGAGTGCATCTTAAAGATAAAGTAATTTACTAAGCTAAATATAATTACTATCTTCTATAAGATTTATATCACTCCTAGAGATAAATAGCTAATAGCCTTTTATATATAGTTTAATCTATTTAAATAATTAGTTACCTCCTTTAGAATAATAAATATACTAAGCACCTTCTAATAGTATATTAATTAGACCCTTTAAGACTTTCTAGATAAATTTACTTCTATATATATTAATAATATATTAATCTTTACTAACAGATTATTAATAAAGCACTAGTAGTATATCTACTAAGTTCTAGAATATCTAAGAAGCACAGGATTATAGCTAGATATTAATAAATATAAGTTTAAAGTAAAGAGCATAAAATACCTAGGATTTATTATAGAAGCTAGGAAGGGCATATAGATGGATCTTAATAAGATAAAGACTATACTAGAATAGCAGGCCCCTACCTCTATATATAGTATATAGTTATTCCTTAATTTTATAAACTTCTATTAGTAATTTATATAGAACTTCTTAGATATAGTACAACCACTGATGGCACTAATATATAAGAAAGCCCTCTTTATATAGGGAGATGAGTAGGAAGTAGTCTTTAAGAAGTTAAAGAAGATATTTACTACAGCCCTAATTCTTATATAGTTTAACTTTAATAGGAAGATAATAGTAGAGATAGATACTTTAAACTAGGTAATAGGAGCTACTATATCCTAGTATAATAATAATAGTATACTAAGGCTAATCATCTATATCTTAAGAAAGAATACACTAGTGGAATATAATTATAAGATCTATAATAAGGAGCTGCTGGCTATTATTAATATATTTAAGGAATAAGAATTAGAATTAATTAGCTTACTATAATTTAAGCTTATTATAAATTACTGTAATCTTAAATACTTTAAAATAATCTATAGACTTAATGAATAATAGATATATTAGTTATATATACTAAGCAGGTTTAACTATAAGATATATTACTAGCCTAAGAAGCTAGGTATATACCTAGATATACTATCTTATAGAGAGTAAGATATGCTAAAGAATATAGAAGATAATTAACTTAAGGCTTATAATTACTACTTAGTGCCTCTAAAGATTATAGCTAGTTAGATATATATATAGGTATTGCATATATAATGCCTAGTATCTAAGTTAGATAGAAGTTCTCTAGATAAATATAGTAATTAATATTATAATTAGCTAGATCTTATAGTTTTATATATAACACCTATAAGAGAGGTTACCCTATTACTAGAAGAATAGTAGCAGGTAGTAGAGTGTGATAATATTACTCTAGAGAAGATATAGAAGACTCTAAGAGAGGAAGCAGCCTGCTTCCTTAGCAAGTTATATATATAGGTATTAATTACTAAATATTTACTATTACTAGATGGCCATCTGCTATACTAAGGTTATAAATAAGTCTCTGATTCTAAGCTATTATAAATAAGAATCTTATAGGAGACCTATGATTCTATACTCACTAGCTATCTAGAGAAGAATATACTGTATATAATAATTATATAGAATTTTTACTAGCTAGAACTATCTATAGATATCTAATAATTTATATAGAACTATAATAAGTATAGCACTAACTATATATGATATAAGTAGTACTAGGGACTTCTAAAATCACTATTAATTCCAGAGTATAAATAATATAAGATTACTATTAACTTTATTATAAAGCTATCTACCTCTGATGGTTATAAGGATATTATAATAATTAGTAATAGACTTAGAAAGGGTGTGATCTTAGTACTATATAAGAGAATAGACTCTAAGATAGTAGCGTAACTCCTAATAGATTAGTTTATTAAATATCATAGTATTCCTAGTATAATTATATTAGATTATGGCCTGTAGTTTATTAGTAAGTTCTAGAAATACTTTTATAAGTAACTATATATTTAGTAATAGCTCTTAATAGCCTTCCATCCTTAGACTAATAGATAGATTAAATATATAAATACTATATTAGAAGCCTACCTATAGAACTTCTATAACTATATATAAATAGATTAGAAGTCACTACTACTAATAGCATAACTTATAATTAATAGCTAAGATGCTATAAGTATAGGAGTTAGTCTATTCTTCTTAGATTATAGATATAATATTAAACTACTAAAAGTTAAGGAGCTAGATTAGAAGGCTACTATTACTACTATAGCCTGCTCTATAAAGGAGAAGGCTAATATTATTATTATAAAGATAAGAGAAGCTATAAAGATAGCCTAGTTAAAACTAGTAGCAGCTTAATAATAGTAAAAGAAGTATTTAAATTATATTTACTTAGCAAGCCTATAATATACTATTAATTTAAAAGTATGGCTAGACTTATAGAATATCTAAATAGATTATCTAAGCTAAAAGCTTAATATATAGTATATAAAGTTTATAATACTTAAAGCTATTAGATCTTATACCTACTAGTTAGATATACTACTAGGTATATATAATATATTCTATATTAGCCTGCTTCACCCTACTTCTAATAACCTATTCCTAAGCTAGATAAATAATAATTATTAGCTACCTCTAGTACTAGTTAATAGCGAAGCTAAATATATTATTAAAGAGATCTTATAAGAGTATAAAAGATATATTAGACAAGGCCGCTATATAGAATACTTAGTTAAATAGGTAGGCTATGAATAGCCTATCTAGGAGCCTATAACTAATCTCATTGATATAGCAGTGCTAGAGATATAGGAGAATAGACTTATTATTTTCAGCTCTAGTTAGGCTAGCTAGGGAGTAGTAATTTCAGCTCTAGCCAAGTCTACTAAGGGGGTAATAATTTTAGTACTGGCTAGAGATGCCTAATTTAGAAAGGGGGGGGGAGGGGTAGTGTAGTGGGCAGGGCCTGCTGAGTGCTTAAGCTTACTAAGCACTCACAATCAACCTTTAGCCCTGGCCAAAATCATGAAGCCAGCTACTGCCTGCCTCAGGCACTAATAAACACCTGTAGTAATTACATGATCTTAGTTACTATTTATATACTCCTTATTATATTTGGCTGCTACAATCTAGTTAGATTCCTTAGTAATTTCTTACCATCCAAATCTAGGTTATAGATTTCAAGGCTTCTAGCCCGTGACACAGAGATATATATAAGGGCACTAAGGTCTGACAACTACCATACCTTTTAAATGATTTTTAACCACCACCCATTCAACCCTATAGATATCAAATCAATATTTTAGAATTAGATTAGTATGATGATAATTACTATATATTTCATATAAAAATAATAATTTTGTATAAGCATGGTCAATAGGCCCTATAGAATAGGGGTGCCTCGGGGGAATGGTAAGGGTTGAAACAGTTAAAATTAGCAGTTTAACCAACCTAAAATTGAACCAAATCTAACCATGGTTAGTTAGTATAGGCCTAGCTATACCTAGCTAGGCCTAGAGGCGGTTTTTTGCAGTGAAACCGCACCCAAATTGCATTGGGTCCGGGTGGGTTGCGGATTCTAAAATTTCAACCCGAACCCAATGCGATTTGGTGACGGTTTCTAAAAGCTGGACCCGAACTCGCACCAAATGCAACTCTATAACCCACCCAGACCTAATATGATTTAATTGCAGTTTTCACCACAAAACCTGCTACTAGGCCTAGATAGGCCCTACTAACTAACTATAGTTAGATTCAGTTTAATTTTAGATTGGTTAAATTACAAATTTTAACTATTTTAACCCTTACCAGGCCTTATTATTCCCCCTAAAGGCCCCCTACCCCCTAGGGCCTATCAAGCATGCTTATATAAAATCATTATTTTTATATAAAATATATAGTAATTATGACTATACTAATCTAATTCTAAAATATTAATTTAATATCTATAGGGTTGAATGGGTGGTGGTTAAAAATTATTTAAAAGATATAGTAGTTATTAGACCTTAGTGCCCTTATATATATATCTCTATACTACTTTTATACTAATCTATAATAGAAATAATTATTCCCTTATATCTTAATAACTACTAGGTATTTTTAAATAATGAATCTAGGGCTATCTAATAATACTAATATTAATTTAAAATATCTAGAATAGGCTGGCCGTAGGGACGGGAAGGGAAACCCATGGGATTTCCCATGGCTAGTTGCCCTCCCATTTTACCCTTAGTCATGGGAATCCCATCCTAATCTATGACTAATATAGGAGTCCCTAAAGATTAGGGATGGGAAGGGAATTTCCTTCCTTCCTATTATCCTATCTAATAGGAATTCCCTTCCCATTTCCTTTTAATAGGATGGGACTCCCACTAGATTAATCTAGTATAAGTAGGAATCCCATTCTAATAAGTATAATACTTAGGAATTCCCATCCTATTAGAAAAATCTAATGGGTTTCCTATTTCCTAATAGATATCCCTACACTAAGCTATATATAGTAAGGTGCTATGTAATTTATAGGTATACTATGTTATTATAATCTTACTTATAACTAATAAATAATAGAGGTAATAATTATAAGTAATAGTTAAAGAAAAATTCTTTACTTTACTCTTAGACTCTCTAATAACTTAATAAGTAAGGATGCCTTAGCTAATAATAATTATTAGAATATATAAATATATCTCTTCCTCCTCTACTTTAATATTATCTATATTAAATTATAGACTAAATATAAATTAAATCTTTACTCTAGTAGAGGTATAATACTTCTTAATCTCCTAAGGTGGAATATCTTCAAACTTATATTTATTTATTAAGTCATTATCTCTAAGTTATAGAAGAGTATATTTTAATATTATAATCCTTTTAATTATTTTACTATATAATTTTAATTATTAGTAATAATAAATATTATATATAAGACTAAATATCCTTTTAATAGGAACACTAGTTAGAAAGGTAGAAAGAATATTCTAAGCTATTTTTATAATAGTTAGATAATAGTTCTTTATATCTTTCTAATAGGTGAGGAGGTCTTTTCCTTTAATTAGTAGTGATAGAGGGTTATAGAGATAATACTTAATTTCTATAAAAGATATAATTATTATATACTACTAGTGTATATCTAATATACTATTAAGATTCTAAAGGATAATAGAAATAATTAGTAAATAGCTATTACTAGGATTTATTATTACTAACCTTAATTATATTTATATATTCCCTAGTCTCTTAAATTAGTTGCTTTAGCTTAAAATAATAGTAATTCTTCTTATAATAAGTAATAATCTTATATTTATATTTAATTTATTCTTATACTATTCAGTCCTCTCCACTATATATTTATATTTAATAAGTTAGGTTAAGAATAGTAGCTACTATATATATCTTTCTCTACTAGCCTTTAGTCTTTATATAATACTTATCTAGTTTATCCTTTATAATATTAATTACTTTATTAAGGGATTCCTACTATTTAGATTTAATTTAAGCCTCTTACTCAAGTCTTTCTAGATATTAAAAGAGTTTATTATATACCTACTAATTATAATAAATAATAACTCTCTAAAAGATTAAGATTAATTCTATAAATTAATAGAATAGAAGCAGTAAAATAATTAAATATTTAATTTATTTCTATTTAATATTAGATAGACTAAGTTCTTTTAACTTTAAATTCTTATTTAATATAGTTTAATTATTAATTATCTATTGTAGAAATAGAGTATAGATTACTATAGTAAAAGTTAAGTTCTATTATATATAGATATCTTAAATTATTTAAAGAGACTCTTTATAGTATTTTACTTAAATTTATTAAAAAGATTTACTCTACTATAGAGATATATTAATTATATTTATAAGAAGATAGATCTAATAAAGAAATTTATAAGTTTTTATTAAACTATTATAAGTAGCTGTTATATACCTTCTATAGGACTTTTCTAAATAAATATAATTATTTAGAAATTATTATCTCTATCTTAATATTATTATAAAAGATAGCTATTTAATCATCCTTAGCCTCTAAATTAAAGATTATAATAATTTTTATTATAATTAGCTAAATGATATAAATAAGATATAATAATATATTCTATTTTAGAGACTAAGAATACTAAGATTAATTTATTAGAAGGTTTCTAAGGGCCTATATTATAGTTTTATTATTTAAAGTATTATCTGCTGTTATATCTAGGATTTATATATTAAGTTTAAAGTCCTTAAGTATTAGATAAATAGTAGATATAAGTATCTAGCTAGTATAGGCTTTTAATAAGGGCTAAAAGGCTAGGAGTACCTTCCTCCTCTACTAGGATATAGTTATAAATGCCCTAATAATTATTATAAATACTAGGTTATTAGGGCTTATCTAGTAATTAAATAAAATAGAAACCTTTTAATTATTAGGTAGATTAATAAGTAAACCTAATATAATCTACTTATAGTAGTCCTTAATAAGATTATCTATCTTTATTTATTAGGGTATAGTGGTCTTAGGCTATAAGGTTTAGAGTAGGGTTCTAAGTAATTTATTCTTAATTATATAGAAGAAAAGGTTTAATAAGATGATTATATTAATAATAAGGTAAGTAATATTTATCTCTATTTATTTAAATACTAGATTATTAGTATATATTATTCTAAAGGAGGTGAGTATTATCTATAAATAAGTTTACTTGTAGCGGGCAGGGCCTGCTGAGTGCTTGAGCTTACTAAGCACTTATAATCTTCCTTCAGCCCTGGCTAAAATTATAAAGCCAGCTGCTGCCTGCCTTAGGCAGTAATATTATACTTAATATTCTAATCATCCTATTATATAATCTTAGCTACTATTTATATATTCCTTATAATATTCACCTGCTACGATCTAGTTAGATTCCTTAGTAATTTCTTATTATCTAAATCTAGATTATAGATTTCAAAGCTTCTAGCCTATAATATTAGAAATTACTTACTAAAATAAATAAATAAATCTAATAAGAAGAAGTAAATAAATAAATAAATCTAATAAACTAATAAGTAGTATGCTGAGCTAGACAGCTAAATAGAATTAGTAAAAGATAACTATATCTATAGAATTAAATAAATAGAACTAAATAAGATAACTAATTAGCTGAGATAGCTAAATTAGATAATATAGATAGTATAGATAATATAAACTATAATAATATACTATTAGAGATGTTAATATCTCTTAGAAGATCTAGCAAAGAATAACTACTATAATAAAATAAAGTATAAATAAATCCTACAGCCCTAATAGCCCAGCAGCTATAAAAGATACTTAATTAAATAACTCTACTTAAGGCCTAATAAGTAGCTACTACCCCTTAGGCTACTACTACTTTTATAGCTCCTGTATAAGTAGTGTCAGCCCCTTAAGCAGCCCCTATTCCTATAGAAGACCTAGTAAGATGATCTAAACTAATCTTACCAGACCCTAAGTAATATAATAATGTTAATAAGATTATATATAATATCTTCTATACTAATCTAATTATAAAGCTTAAGATAGACCTCCTATTATTTAGTAGCTACTATAACTATATATAATATATATTTACCAGGCTTAAAGATTAAGTAGCTACTATAATAAGCCCTTAGATAGATTAGTATACTAAGAACTGCTCTGTGATAGCTAAGGACTTAGATTATATAATTAATTAGCTTAATATCATATTTTAAGATAGAAACCATATAGAGAAGGCTATAGAAGAACTTTATTATTTATAATAGAGTAATCACCCCTTTAGTAATATACTTATAGACTTTAACCAGCTACTAATAGAAGTAGGAGGCTATAGCTAGATAGATAATATAAAGTAGACCTTTATTAATAGAACCCTAAGCATTAAGATAAAGATATAATTAATTAATATAGTTAAGGAATTAAGCTTTAAGAAGTACTGCTAGTAGTTATAGATAATTATAGACTAAATTAAAGCTCTCTATATATAAGGGACAGCCTAAGCTAAGTAATAAAAAAGGAATATAACCTTTATAAGCCACAGCTATATTAGCTACATGCCACCTTTAACACCCCCAGTAGTATCAGCCCCTAATATAATTAACTCTATAGATTAGGAACTGACTACTATGACCCTAGCTTATTAGCATCACTATATAAAGTAAGTTAATAAAGTAGAGATGACCTATCACTATATTAAAGAAAGATACCTATACTACAGAGCTATAGATTATATAATTAAGGGATGCTAGTATCTTAGTACTATTCCTCTATAAGATAGAGAAATAAGATAGCCCCACACCTCCCATACTATTAGACTAATACTTAAAGATAATAAAATAGATAAGCAGGCCCCAGAGTCTGCTAATAAAGTAAGTAAGTTAGAAAACTAGTTACTCCTATAAAGAGACTCTTATAGGGGCTAGTTAAATAGTTAATATAACTAGAAAGCTAGTGTTAACTATATCCTAAGGAAGATATACTTACTAATTATAGAAAGTTTTACTAAGCTGTTAGATTTAACACCCTAGAATTTATTATATCTAGAATTATTAATAAAGAATATAATTATAGAATTCTCCCTAATACTAGATATATATCTTATATAGTTATAGCTAAATACTTTACCTAGAAGCTATAACTAAAGTAGATTAAGATTAAGCTGATAACCTTAGAGAACTATACTAGTATAATAGATAGTATTATCTTAGTAATTACACACTTCTTACTAGATATTAGAGAGAACTATTAACACATAGTTTATATATATCTAGTGCCCAAGCTAGATAATAGAACTAACCTAATCTTAGGGACCTTGTGGATAGCATATTAGAAGGTAACTATAGAAGTAGAGGGGCCTTAACTAAGATTTACTAATAGATTAACTATTAAAAGTATTAAGAATAA